>OX465264.1:9010574-9594464 GCA_949987775.1 Aproaerema taeniolella
AAAAAATTGTGTCAAGTGGAAGTCCTGAGGTAGAACACCCTTTGGAGCATCCGAAACACCCCCACGTAGGTATGTTTCGCGACTTTTTATAGTTTTCGGGTTATTTTAATTTTTTGAGGAATTTTTTCAGACAAGTCATTTTTTCATTCGTGTTCATACTTATTTGGCCTAAGTCATGAGCATCTTAAGATACTTCCAATCAATCTTATTGCAGTACATTAAGGACGCTATTGTCAAACTTCTCGTGCTCTTTACTGTAAAGACAGGGTTCCCTCTCGGTAGGTGGGTAGGTATAACAGGTATAAGTTAAGAAATACACCACCGAAAAATAAAACGGATAGGTTTATTGACGTGTCGTTGAGTCGTCATGTTAATAAAAATAATAATAATCGTTTCACACTCAAAGGTCCACACTAAGCTCTTTCTTATGTTGTGGGTCCCTTTTGGAACATACACAAAGAGTTGCCCCCACTGGGAATCGAACCCAGGACGCGTCGATCAAGAGGAAGCGATAAGCCTACTTTTGACCCAACGTATAAAAAAATAATAAATTTTATATAAATGTTTGCGTGGTGGCTGGAGACAGGGCAGGAGGTGGCTGCAAATGGGGCACAGAAAGCTAGAGATCTGGAGCCTCTTGTCTTTTCTTTAATTTCACCAAAACAATGAGTTCGACGTTAGTTTTATTTTATTTTATTGTATACTAGCTTTCCGCCCGCGGCTCCGCCCGCGTGGACTACAGGTTATATCGTGCCCAACTGTGGGATAAAATGTAGCCTATGTCCTTTCCCAGGCTCTAATCTATCTCTGTACCAAAATTCATCAAAATCGGTTCAGCGGTTTAGGCGTGAAAAGGTAACAGACAGACAGACAGACAGACAGAGTTACTTTCGCATTTATAATATTAGTAGGGATAGGGATGAATAAAAAGACTTTGTTTTATGATATTACATCCGAATGAACACTTATTTTACAATCTTTCTAGTATTTTTTGTTTATTGTTTGGAGAGATGGGAGATTTTCCAGTAATTCATCCCTTGTAGGATCCTTGTTCATCCCTGAACACTGTTAATACAAAAATTTTCAAGAGGAACTTAAGGCAGCTGATTGACTCTGCTTTTGAAGAACAGATGTTGGTGTTCAAAGGCAAATTGGCTGTTAATCCTGGAACAGAAGAACATGCATTTTATAAAATTAATAATATTATTATTGAGTAAGGTTCTGACAGAGTCAAAAACTCTGTAGGTAAATAATAAATATTCTTTCTTCATACAAACTGTTTATCTGAACCTCATACCTATTTATGATTACCTACTTATATGTATTATGTTTTATTTTGTAACTATTGAAACGATTTTGATGAAACATGCACTGTTCCTAAGTTGGGAATAACGCATAATAGTATAGATATGCTCGGACATTCATACATACATACACTTATGTGGAGCACTAATATTAGACTAACATATACCAACAAAAACCTTCTTTTTATGGAGTTGGTTTAAAACAATGATTTGAAAATCTAAAACACATAGGGTTTATGGAAATTGGAAAGTTATAGTTAGATAAATACACCTACTAAAATATATTGCTAAAACTTACTTTTTTTTGAGATCTTTCTTGCAGAGTTATCAAAAGTAAATATTTTATAGCTAAAATAGTTGAGGGCATCATAACACTTGTTTAATTATTGCAGCAGATCTTTTTCCTGTGCGTTTATTGTTGGTTTGATACGATGTTATTGTCACACAACTTTAAGCTCCAAGTGCCTGAAAAAGCCAAATTTGTTTAAAGTAAAGGGATGTACGCAGGCACAGACACGTACACACATTACTATTTAATAATATCTTAATGAATTTCAGTAAATAACTACTGTAATTCATTCAGGTCGTAAACTCACCCTTGTTTATTAAATTATGTTCCCAACACATATTTTGACTCTTTCCTTATCTTCTTTCACATTTATGCTCTCATTTTTGTTAAGGTAAGTCGGTCAGTGGGTTTTTTTCGGAGCGGAATCTTGTAATCTTCATAAAAAAACAACTTTATTTTATCAAAATAAAAATGTAAACAAATGTAAATGACATAGCGAAACCAAGCGTCAAAAGTACGCATAAACGCCCATCGATAGATAGCGCATGGCTAGCAATTTCTTAATCTATGGAGGCTCATGACGTTACTTTTCTACAGTGTCCGTCATTCCCATACATTTTCAACTTTCTATTCGTTTTCTACAGTCGCTGTCAAAGCAGCTTGTCTAGGTACCCTGGCTTTGTCAATGCTGACATTTTGACATAGAACCGCGGCGCATTCCGCGTGCAAGCACATCGTGCTCGAGCTGCTGAATGTGTATTGATTTAGCTAAATTAAACAATTGCGCATCTTTTAAGTATAGCTATTGCTTGTCAATTATTTGTACCGCTGATTAGCACTTTTTAAATACTTGCTGGGTAACTTTAAATCAGAGAAAATTAAAGATATGAAGCAGCATACTAAAAAAAATAGAAAAAAAAACCTCTTCATACATCTAATGAAATCATTTGATTGCATTACGCTCAGTTGCAGAAACGTCCATTAAAGTTAATAGTACTTTAAATATTACTCTGTCACTTTCCGTCTTGTTGCCGTAAACAAGGACGGTGTTACATTTAAAGAATCTTTAACTTTAAAGAGCGTTTCTGCAACTGAGCGTCTGTGTGGAATGTTGTTTTTTTATAATTTTATTATTAGTTTTTTTTGGGCAAATTATTCAATTTCATGTGGAGATATCTGCTATCTTAGTATGTACAATGAGACTTCACTCTCATGAGAGTTGATTGCTAAGGAAAACGTAACCTTAGAAATAACAACAGAAGTTTGCATTTTTTTGTATTCGACTTACGTTGACAGATTGAATTGCTAAAAGGAAATGTCCAAAATCGAACGCAAAATAACACTAAAATTAAAAGATTTTAATCGCCCCCGACATTTGATTGCTTATAACTTTTTAACGGCTGAACAGATTTTCGTGAAACATGGCTAAAAACACTCGGGATACAATTATCTATGACACAAAAAAAAAAACAAACAAAAATCGGTTCATCCGATACCACAGACAGAAATACAGATATACAGATACACAGACAGACACGTTAAACTTATAACCCCTCTCTTTTTGCGTCGGGGGTTAAAAATATTAAAATTGATTCAAATTTTCCTTGTATTGATTCGGAAGTCTATACTCTCATCATGAGAGAAGTCTCATTGGCCTATTAAGCCCGCTGATAAAGAAAGTTGTAATTGTTTTCATACTTTCTTGGGGAAAGTTATTCAATTTCATGTCTAAGTTTCTAAACCTGATTTAAAGTCACTCGTACATAGATTTAGATGTTAGAAGTAATTATGTTAATGTTGTGTTGCTGTTTTCTGTAAATAACGATCTTCTTTTTGCTTGCTCGCTGCGGCAGTCAAACGGGGTAAGTTAATGTGCCCGTATCTTATACCACCGCTGTTTTATTACCCTCACAGTAGTTATTAATTTAATGCAAGGTCTTTGGTGTCATATTGAAATCTTCGAAATTAGTGTTAACCATTTTATTTTCTTTGATATTGATTGTTACAGAAAGAAAAACCTGCTATGCGCAATCTGAATCTGTAGTTAGCAGAATCTTACTATCCTACTTTTTTATTCTTTTTCTGAGTGAGTCGATGGCAAGTAACTAAAATAACGTTGTGGCCGACGACGGATTGAGTAGCGTCCATAAGATCTTGTTGGGTGCAGATGGTTTTTATTTATTTTGATAAATACTCATCCCACTAGTATCATAAATACGAAAGTTTATATACGGAAACATAGCCAAAGACATTGTGTTTAGCGTAGTAATTACTCTGAGCATATTTTTTTAAATATTACCACTGCTGGGTAAAGGCCTTCTTCCCACTTTTAGTTTTTAGTTTTACTTCATTCTTCCACCATTAGCGTCTATTCTAAACAAAAAAACCATTCTTATAGAATGAATGCTATTTTTTTATCTTTCCTTGTCTTTCTTGGTCTTGTCTTCTCGAGATAGAAAGAGAGAGAAACTTGTTTTATTCAAATGTGTGTGTATGTGTGTGTGAATAAACAAAATTTTCTACGATTCCAAGCAAATAAAAATACAATATTACGAAACTTGTGATCGACATACGTCGCAAGTATATTGTCAAACCTCGATCTTTGTCAATGACCTTCATATTTGATTTTTTATAATGAACATACAATAGCCTTACCTTACCTAATTTAATGGAGGCAATTAAAATTTTACGAGTTTGATATTCCTTGCGATACATGCACGACGAAAATTTTCCACTTGCGCCGAATTTTTTTCTTTCCCTTAAAATTATTTGCGACATGCATAACTGTTTTGTATTATTGGATTGGAGTGCAATAAAGTATATTGTATTGTATCCAGAGAGAAAAATGTCTAAAGCGCAAAATGACAAAAAAAACTTTTATATAAGCATTTAGTGTGCGCTGTGCCTAAATTTCTCTTGCTACCTCTTTAGAAGGTAAATAGACGAGATCCAATCAATCTTTAAACTTAATGGCACTCTGATAGACCGTTTAATTAAACAACTATGTACTGTGATCATCTTGATAAATTATTCGAATTCAAAGCCATTCTGAACACGTAGCTCCATTTTAACTTTAATGCTTGATGGCTACCTCTGTTAATGGATTCTTTGTGTAGTTTATTCAATTAGCAATGAAATTATAAATTGAAAATGTTGTCATAATGAGAGAATAATAAACATTAATCATTAATACTGTATTAAAAGGTAGGTATTTGTTGCATGAAATACTTTTTAAATTTTCTCACCGACCATCGACCATTATTAGTGAAAAGCAATCAGAGTTACATTGATTCGTTTTTTTATCTTTTCACTATAAATTCAAATACTCAAACCAAGTTCCAGTCAGCAATCAACCACTTAAAGATATACAGGGTTACTTTTTAATCAGTACACAAATTTTTCTTACGGTGTCAGTAACGTTAATAGAACGTAAATAAGAAGGAAAACATTTTTTTCCAAAATTTTCAGATTTTGATACCCCTTTTTAACGTCTTAGAGGATGAATTTTGTAAAACGCAGAAACACAGGTGTCATAAATTGTGTTGAAGAATACTATTACCAAGTTTCAAGTCAATTGGACGAAGTTATTTTTTTTTCATGCAATTTTTTTTATTTTTTTTATTTTTTTTCATGCTTCAGACGATCTAGCTTGAAATGTTTATATGAAACGATATAAAACAAAAAAATACGTGTCTGTTAAATTTTCATATAGTTTACATACAAAAAATTTGTGTACTGATTAAAAAATAAGTATGATATTATGATATTTGATTTCATGATATTTTAGTTTCTATCTTTTTTTATCATGAGATTTAAATCCTTTATATTTCTTAAGCAAGAAAAAAGTCAGTATCTTAAGCAAGAAATTATATATCAAAGTCAAAAAACTCTCGTAAACGAGAGGTACCGAATTTGATTCCCAGTGCTGCCTTGTAGCAATGACTCGACTCTAAAGTTATGTTAACCGATGCTCTCACGGTGAGGGAAAACATCGGGCGGAAACCTGCACGTTCAGGTGACTGAATGTGTAGCCATGGTCCAATCCGGTCAGGTTCCCCTGTAAGTAGGGCCACGGAGGTCAGATGGCAGTCGCTTCACTGTAATGCCTAGACCTGCCTTATCCTGCCATATTTTTTTGTACTTTTGCGCTACTCTCGGTTTTTCTTGTGTTTTTCCTTTCGCTTTGGGTTGTCTGGAAGAGATCGCTGATAAGCGATAAGGCCGCCCTTGTACACTTTTGATTATAAGATTATATTGTAAATATTTGTTTTTCCCTGCGAAGTATGCAATATTTATATATCTAAAATCAGATTCAGCATATCCCAAATGAGAAACGGGACCAAGTTCTAGGAAGAAGAGATATAAGAACATAGTCCATAGCTAATCAGGATCACTTAAACGTCTGTGGTGGGCCACCAGCCGTATGGCCGTTTATAAAACTGATATAATATGATTTAATCAATGTATGCTCAATGTTCATCATATTATTCTAAATGTAAAATCACTTTTTTTGCCAATCTGAATCTCTGGTGCGAATTTCATCTTTATCACGTGATGTTCTCTGTCAACCATTCAAACTGCGTGTTCATTGCATATGTCATTCCAAACACAAAAATCACTTCACCAACCAATCAGATCCCTTCCTTATCACGTGATACTAGTGTTGACCAATCACACCGCTTTTATAACTTGACGTATTATTCAGGATAGGCCAAACATGTACTGTTTGTTTCAGATGACGAGTTTGGTGAGAAGTCGGTGTCGGTGCTGTTAGATGGAGAGGAGTCAGAGCTCATCTTTATTGACCACCCTAGCACTGAGATGTCGGTATGTCTTAAAGATAATTTTGCTTGAGCTGAAGGTTTTTCAAAAGAAAAGTTTCGAACAAATGTTTCTTCTAAAATAATTTGTACCCCACGGAATCAAATACTGATGAAATATATTTCATTTTTGAATTAAATTTTTTTATTTTTTTTTATTTATATTGTCATGATATTCTGAACTCGGTGTACAGGGTACAATTTTCTGTTGTGTTAACCATTTTAAATTTTACTTCTACCTATTTCATACTTAGATGTGAAATACGAAATTCTCTTTAGGTTTCAATCATAGTAAACTGTCTTTAACACCCTGTACAGGTAAAGTTTTGCTAAACAGTACGTGTATGTGGTAGTATCGGGGTCGAACTCAGTACAATACCGCTCGCTTATGAATATAACTACGGTTTTGATGCTAACCTATATACTTTTGTCCACAGATAGAGAACTGTCTATCAACGTACGAGCCCCACGCGTGTGTGGTGGTGTATTCCGTGGTCGCCAAGAGCTCCTTCGCCAGGGCATCAGAGCTGCTGGCTTACTTGGCCAGGGAACAGTTCACCGTAGAACGGACTGTCGTACTTGTGGGCAATAAGGCTGACTTGGCCAGAGCAAGACAGGTCGCTACTAATGGTGAGTAAACAGGAAACATTGCCCTTCTCTTCTCTCTTCTTATCGTGTAGGTATAGTCAAATGGCTAACCCTGGTGTCACAGTTTTCAAAGCGCACAATGGCCTCTGACTTTTTTTTAACGACTATAGTCAATCGACAAAAGTCGGGACCGACAGCTTAACGTGCCCTCCGAAGCATGGAAACGCTCGTGATGAATTGCCACTTTGGTCACCCATCAGGTTCCCTGCCTTACTGTAAGTTTCTTAACCTCACTACTAGGCTACGAGCACTTCATTGCCCTTCTTATTTCCTTATTATTAGCATTACCTACCCTTCTTTTTTTTCAGTTTCTATGTTCTATTATTATTACGTGCTTTGTGCTTACCTACTTATTTGTAACAAGGGCGTCAATCTAATCAATGAATGACAATGGAGGTTATTTTATTTGTTCAGGTGGCGACACTTTTTAAATATTTTTTATTTAAAATATTTATCAGTGATTTATTTAGATGGTTTATTTTTATTTTCTTCATGTCAATAGCGTATTTAAAAAGAAATTAAATATTAATGTCTCTTAACTTGTCGTAAGAGCAATAGAACTAGTACGAAAATAATCACATAAAAAAATTATTTATGTTAATCCAGCAGAGAAATGCAAGCTTGGATCGGAAATTTTACACAGTAACATGAGGCAACAGTACACTACAGAATAATATTTAACTGTTTATCAAAAACCTTTTAATAGACGTACAAAAGTGTAACAAAAGTGTAAAGTGTACTGAAGACAGAACCCCAGAAATTTGTATAAAATAAACCGCAATGTTATACCCACGTTACTTGTCATTGTCAACCTGTATATTTATTTACAGTTTACTGAGCACAAAAAATACTTATGAAGTATATTTTTTACGAATTCTTTTTCTGTAAGACTTTCATTTCACGGGACTTTGTCAATATGTAAGAAGTATTTTTTCATTGAATCTACTTTCCTTGGCATATCATAATCTACACCAGAAAGGAAGGTGGAACGTGGCTATTACACTTTGAAATAAGTGTGTACTACGTTTGTAAATAATCTCATTATCACATAGGTTTCATTTAATCTAACAGGAATACAAACAATACAATCTTACTTAATGGGATGAGTATTATTTAAAATAGTAAACAATAGTCAATCAATTATTTGAAAAATGGTGTCTTCAATGCCATGATTTTGCTAATATCTGAGTATTTTAATAAAATTAAAACATAGATTGGCGAAGTCGCCAATATCAAGTAGAAAAACCCTCTACGGGTTGTGATACAACAGAGCTTCGTCTTTTGATCAGCAGGGTGCACTACTAGTGGGTGAGGGTGACGATTGTGGAGCATTAAGATGTTTTGACTCCCCTAAACAAGAGTCGTACGTGTATACTACCTACACACATCAACACGGTCTAGGGATATTACACGATTTTTCATACAAAAGAGGTCTGTTTGAGAAGCTATAATAGCATACTCGAGATACATGGAGGGCTATAATTTTCAGACGAGCAAGTGCTAAACCTGAATTTTCAGTTCTAGTCAATAAATTTACTTGAAATTTGAGAAAACGTGACGAAAATGAAAAAAAAAATTGCGTAAACTCGACCATTTTCGTACAAAAAGCAGGCAAAAAGTGCGTTTTCATTTTTGTTTCCGTCATGTTTTCACCAAGATTCAAGATCAGCAATCGTGCAATATCCCTAGACCGTGTTGATGCGTATATTTTATAGCTGCTTGCTACCTTCCGCCTTCCTATCTGGCGCGAAGTATTGTAAAGATACAAATATTGATACCATAAATAATATAGACCAGTGCTCCAACTTTTTGCAAACACGGCGCGGCATACATTTCTTAGTTCTTACTTTCGCTAACAACTTTAGTAGTAACTAACTTTGTTAGAAAATAGGCAGCAGCTGGAGACCAATAAGAGATAAAAGAAAGTAGGATGAATCACGCGAACTTATTTCCTTCCATGTCGTGTAGGTATATATGTGGCGAACTTACTGAGGGCTACATGATACTGGAATCCAACTAAACATTTAAAGGGTTTTATAAAATGCCACCTTCATCATAATTTTCATAGACCATGCAAAACATCCGTATTCTGTAAATATACTGAAATGAGATATAAGTATCTTGCCAAATCAAACTCCGAAAGAGCCGATATGCTTTTCACTCTGCCGTTATTAAGTCAACGTTTATGGTTGCTATGCTGATAATTACGTCCACATCAAGTCTAAAATAATTTTCCCTAATTCCCACGGAAACAAAGTCCCAGGAAGCAGTTTAATAATAAATGTTTCTCTCCCTCAGAGGGCAAAGCCCTAGCGACGTCCCGGGACTGCAAGTTCATAGAAACGTCATCAGGGATCCAGCACAACGTGGACGAGCTGCTGGTGGGCATCCTCAAGCAGATCCGACTCAAGGAGAGCCGCGAGAAAAAACATGCCAAGAAAAAGGTACATAGATAGATAGATAAATACTTTATTGCATACTTAAAAAGGAAAGACAAAACATACAATACAAACGCAGAAAATTTTTGTATCTGAGTGGCGTAATTCGGGAGTACGGGCAATACTAGCCATGCTGTTCTCACGTTACAGTTAGTTTTTATTTAATTTTATAGCAATATATAACACTCGAATCAGCAAATACTCTTTTCGTGTTTACGAATGGGACAAACTAAGAATATTGAATCAACTGAAAATTAGTGACAAAAATTGATTTGCAAAAGTTGAGACTTAAACGAACTGCAACAAACCTCATTGCATTTTTTTAAAGTTCCATTTGTATTTGGTGTCAGAAGACACGTTTCTAAATTAAATTGTGCGGTGCGACGTTTTCCGCGCTTCGCAAAATTAATTTGCTACGACCTCGTAGCCATCAGCTCCGGGCTACGTCGTAGCCACTATTAAATTTTAAACTAAATACATTTTTTAACTTGCAATATTTTTTAAAACCAAGATCGCATTTTTGGAATTTTACGGAAAAGGATTTTTAAAATATATCATAAATTCGTCTAAACATGGTATATAAAGAAGTCGCCCTCCACGTCTGTATGTTTATCTGCCAACTCCTTCTAAATCATGCAATGGATTTTGAAATGGTTATCACCATTCATGTATATTATTTATTTTGGAAAATTCATATATGAAGAATGTATTTTACATATTTTTTGTATATTTTTTTATATTTTTAAACATAATTTTAATTAATTATATTGAGTGACTTCCAAAAAGTGCGTGAATCAGTCCACAAAACTTCTTTCCAAAGGACCTATGTCTAAATATTGTGCAAGCAGCAGATTTCTCCTTGTATGGGACGTCAACTTTTTTTGTGAATTTTATATTTGTTCCTTGGGTAAAATTGTTTAGTTCCTCGATAATCACGCTGTAAAATTTGAAAACAATAAAATTTGTATGATTGAGGTAAAAAGAGTAAGGGAACACTGCACCTTTGCGCAAAGTTAAAAATGCTAATGTAATTAACTTATTTGACTTATTTTAAGTAAAATCCTGAATTTTCTATGAAATACAGCTGTTTTTGACTTGACTGAAGTTCCTTTAAGTCACTCCATATTCTTTTTTTGCCTACAGGAAGCAAAACCAGCTAAACTAGCTTCATCCCGCACCCATATCTCGCTGAGCATAGCTCGGGAGCTGCTGCAGAAGATATGCATCAACGACATCTCCAAATCAAAGTCCTGCGAGAACCTGCACGTGTTGTAAACTCATGGCGCCCTGGTACTTCTTTATTGTAATCATTAGTTTGTTATTTATTCCACAATTTTTTAGGTAATTAGTTTTTTTTAAGGTTTTTTTGTGGTGTGATTTAATTATTTTTTTCATAATTTGTGTCAAATTAGTTTTGTCAATTTATCACACATTGAGGAATTAAATATTGTATTCTTTCTGCAAGTGTGAAATTTTTTCAAATTATATATTCTCTATTGAACTTACATTACATACATAAATACATACGCTCACGTCTATCATCCCTAATGGGGTAGGCAGAGCATTAGAGCATTACATCGGATACAAAAAAAGAGAAAAATTTACAAAGGCGGACTTTATTGCATTTTAAACTTGGATATTTACATTTTATTTGATTATTACATTTTAATTTTAGTTATTAAACCGGTTAAATTCTGAATGAAAGTCCTTCACAAAAAACTGTTTCATTTCCTGAAACAATTTGTAAGAGCCAAGAAAAATGAAACAAATTTCTTCCAAAACAAAAAACAAAAAAAACTCACCCATCTCTTTTTAAGTAAAGCAACTCTCGAAAGAAAACTTACCATTGACCTTTACGGGAAGGTTTTTGTTTCTTATAGCCAAGTAGAAAAGTTTTACCTCCGCAATTCGTCTTTGGCCTAGTGACACCCGGTGCCTGAATAACGTTGGTTAATTCGGCGAACAAAGAACGCTACATTAATCACCCCACCACCTTATTTCACCCGGGTATCCAGATTAAACTCTGTACAGAGGGCCGCAGAGCAAGTTACCACACGCGTGCACTCTGTACTGTGGCGATAAGAACTGTTTTGAAAGAATAATGGAATAACCTGATGCGCTGGCCTCTGTACATGGTTGCGTTGCGAAATTAGGCCGGTATTAAACGACATTTAAAAATTGGCCAAGTGCGTGTCGGACCACACAATTCCGCAGTTGAAAAACCAATACTTATTAATTGATCGACCATTACTCGTTTACTTAAAAAGCCAACTTAGCTGCGATACTTTTTCTTTAATTACGTTATTCATATAAACTACAACCGTGAATTTTTTCTCACTTGAATCTAATAAAAATGACTCTTTAAAGCTTCAGTATTTCGGAAAAGGATCCCTAAATTGAAAACCGTTCTTTAAAAACAAATTGGTCCAGACGTTCAAAAGTTGTAAGCTATAAGTATCTGGGATGAAACAATTTTTGTATCTTTTAGTTATTAATTGTAACTATACTAATATTTGTATTTTTGTATGTAACGAATAAACTTAAAAACTACTGGACCGATTTTAAAAATTCTTTCACCATGCTACATTATCCCTGAGTAACATAGGCTACATAATTTTCCCGAATTCCCACGGGAACGAAGTCCCGAACGGGATGTTTGTATCGTTATAAAGCAACACCAACTTTAGTTTTCTTTCCGATTTATTAAAAAATTCATCGCTCCGCTTGTCTCCGTAGTATTCAACCTTTTACCCTCAAGGCTACAACTTAAAGGACAGCCAATATTTATGGGAAATTCTGCTCTATTCCCTTTGAAAGAAAGGACTATATTCTTTGCTCACAATCTATGTTTTCATTGACAATGATTTGATTTTCAATGAAACTGATGTCGTCTTGTATTACATTTATTTCTCAGAATAATAATGTCTCCTTTTTTTATTATCTTTTCACGGCACCGATTATTAGGTTTTATTACAATAACAATAGAAAACAAATGTCTTCTTTATTTAATTTAATTTTTAAACAAACATATCTTTATTTAAATTTTGAGTAGTTTAGGATAGTTTTTAACAGTTAAGGGATTTTTTTAGGATGTATTTATAGTTTATTGTTTAAGATTTTCGAGGTTATTTTCACAAGTTTTAAACATATCTATTTTAAATAAAACTAAAAATGAATACTTAATATTAGGTTTATTTCGTACTAGCTTTCCGCCCGCGGCTCCGCCCGCGTGGACTACAGGTTATATCGTGCCCAACTGTGGGATAAAATGTAGCCTATGTCCTTTCCCAGGCTCTAATCTATCTCTGTACCAAAATTCATCAAAATCGGTTCAGCGGTTTAGGCGTGAAAAGGTAACAGACAGACAGACAGACAGACAGAGTTACTTTCGCATTTATAATATTATAATAGTAGGGATTCTGGCAATACCGAGTAATTTATATATGAACTTCTCATTTATTTCCATAAGAACACGTCTTAAGGTAACATTCAAGTTTCTTTTAATAGTGTTAAAACAACCTTAAAATAAGTCATGGCAATGATACGTTATAATTATAATATGTTTAAAATCCTTACACATATGTCTTGGTAAACATACTAGAAATAATACATTTTCGTGATAAAATGAGAAGTCATAAAACGGAAAAATGAGTAAAGTATCTAACGGGGTGTTTGTAACAAGCTTATTTTTTATTTCCATGTAATACAACCTTTCTGTAAGCTGTTACTTCTAACCCTTACTTATTCCGTAGGTGTAATAATTATTAAGAAGTTATACCAACCGAGCGTGTTTTTGTTAAATATATTTTTCGTGTTTTTATGTCGATATTTTTATGATTTTGAACGAATCTAATAAGAAAATGGAAATTTTTGGCATAATATTGATAAAAATTATGTTTTGTATGATAATGTTTCGGTTTATCAATAATTTTTATGATTCAAATTATTCATGCTGATAATTATATAGTACCGTACCTACTAAATTTTTATTTAACACATTATTTACTGTTGCCTGTTTAAATTACATAAATATTGTTTGAGCTTTTGAATGAAGGTTTAATTCCCTTAATACTTTTTTATGTAGATAATTATTAAATTATATTTAACAAAAACACAAATTAAATGTTTTAATGATAAGAGAAGCCATAGGCATTATTGGAAAATTTGTAAGTTAAGGACAGAGAGAAAAACTAAAAGAATGTATTTTTAAATAAAGTAATTCTTAAGGGATACGAGTGTAAGGCATATTTTATTCGGATTGTATATTTTCTAGTAATGTGCAAGGTTTATGATTGTTAGATTGTAATAATTATTATCAGTATTATAAGTTATATATAACGTTATGCTTAGCTGCAACATTATTTCTAAAAAACGACGTTTAATACCATCAAAATTGTTGAAATCTATTTTTAATTTGAATGATCCAAATAAACAAATTTTATGATTTTAAAAGTCATATTTGTAGAGAGTTAACTTTATTTTTTTCTGTTTTATTTCTATTTTTAAGTTACCTTTAAATGTTAAATTAACGATTTCGTTAAATGGATTAAACAGATTTCTGAAATTGTCGATCTAAAATGTTTTTTTTTCGTTATTTTTTGCAACTGAGTATAAACTTAAATAAGAAGAGATAATATAATTATATACGCTTGTGAAACGTAGCTATTGATGTACATCTAAAATCTACATGTTATATAGTACTTACTATTAGATATCGTTATATTTTTCTAAGACTTTCGACAACTTTACAAATAACTGTTTTCTAATTTCATTGTTGTCTTGTTGGAGAAAATTTGAATACAAATAAATTAAATCTAGTTTTTTCTCCAACGACACAAAGTGAAATTGCTTTTCGTAGTATGTTTTTGACTTTTCTACAAAAGATTTGTGTATTTAGCGAAATGTGGTGTTTTATGGATTTTGATGTTTAGGTTTTGTGAACTAGCAATTTTCAATGTGTAATTTTCTTATCATATGTCCTTTGTGTAGATAGAAAGAATGATAGGGTTTGTGCAACTTGGTATTTAGTTTTCTATTTATTTTTTACTATCCATATTTTCCCAAATAACCACGGGACTTCGTTCCCGTGGTTATTTGAGAAAATTATGTAGCCTATGTATTAATCCAAGGTGACAGCTACTTCCATAATAAATTTTATCAGATAAATCCAGCCATTCTCGTGTTATAAGTGATCGAACAAACCCGACTTTGTGTTAAATATTCAATTTACCATCCATCCATAAGCTCACGCGTTCTGCTTGTAGGAGTAGGCAGAACGTTGAACTCTGACGTCGAACCTAGAACCACTCAATGCCACATTTGACGTTCATTCTGAGGGTCAACAGATAGAACATGAAAATTTTTCAAAATATTTTTTTCAAAATTCGCCTCTCTGTGTAACTTGAGTAATCTGCTAATTGTATGTGAATTCGAAATCTTTATTATAATAATTTTATATGGGTCATTGAGGAAAGTTGTTATGGAATCTTAACCAGAATTAGCCCCTAAAGTTTCCATAGCTTTTTTATTATTTTTTTATTGTAAGATGGGTTAACTCTTGACCTCAATCTTGACTAAGGTCATAGATGAGGTCGACGATGGAGCGAATTAATCCAGAAAATGCCAATTAAGGCACTGGTACTCCCACGCACCGACGGAACACAGCAAGCTGTTTGGCGTCGAACTTCGGTCAACTACCTATTACAGTCATTACATATCTGCTGTTAAGCTAATCTGATATTAAGCTAAACATATGTGGTTACTTTAAAAAAAATATAGTAAACGAATCGTATGAAACATTTTGTTGTCATCTTATTTATTTATTTTTTTTGATGAGACAAAACACGGTGCAAATCAATAAAAATCTAGTCGCACAAACCCTAGCTGTCCCTTCAAGGGAGATCGAGCTTTAAAGTATTTAAGATGAAGACGAGTGTACAATAAAGGTACGTAACTATTTATTAACTTGACTGTATTTCCAACTTTCAATAATTTAATTTAATTAGGTTTTCATTAGATATCCTGTTTTTTTAAAGAATTAATTACAAGGCTATTCTGCCAATCAATGGCGTTTTAATGGCAATTGAATGACAATGGTAGCCATTTTACCCGTTCAGGTGGCGAATTTAAGAACTAATGAAATTTCATAGATTTGATGACAGACAGCTACCTTCACTGGTAGCGCCATAGTCAACTGAATGTTAAGTTTCAAATTACGTAGTGACGTCATCCCACTGCCATTAAAATGCCATTGGACTGCATTTTTGGTCGGTCTTTTACAAATTCTTGATTTCTTTATTTCCGTTTCATTTTATGCACGAATCAATAGGAGTTTATACTTATAAAATGTGTAAAAATTTTCATGTTTAAAAGCAGCCCTTCTCCTTATCAGATAACGTCAAACATGTTGGTTTATTAAAATGTTTATCGAAATTTAGCGTTTAATATATATTTTTAATTAGTTCCAAAGTCTACCGCTAGATGGCTCTGTTTGTAATGTTAAACCGCACTTTTACCTATTCTATTTTAAACGAATTTTATTTATTTAATTTAGACCTCTCTAATGCAGAGTTTAGTAATATTGAATAAAAAAAATTTTTTCTGTTGTATTTTATTAATTACTAACTTTCCATCCGTGACTTTGTTCGCGTAGAAAAGTGCCCTAATGTCACTTTCGGGCCCACTATCGCTGTGCAAAAATCGGTTAATATAAATCCATTTGATTTGTTAGGACGGGAAAATTAATACAATACAATACAATACAATATACTTTATTTGCACACAAGGATATACAGCACAATCAACAGAACATAAAACATAGTGTACAACAAGGCGGCCTTATTGCTAGGTAGCAATTACGATTACGATTTGAGTACTACTTTTTTAAATAGGTTGTCAGATTTGGATCTTTTTGGTAATTTGAATGGCACCGCACGACACAGCACTAATAAAACTGTATACAAGGTGTTTCAAAAAAACCCAAAAAAAGATAATTCATAATTAATTATAATTTTGCTTATTTCGCAGCTCTATTACAAATATGACAAGTATGTCATATTAATTGCATGAAACTTTCATTTTGAAAGATGTCAAACCGTGCAACTGATTATTAGAGTTGCGACTATTTCACTTTTAAAATAAAATTTTGGAATTTCTTTTTTCACTGCCCCATATGTTTCTCATAGGATAAAATGGTAATACAATTTTGCCGTGCCTAACATTCGATATATAATAATTTTCCACCTTATAAAAACGTACGAGTCACCGATTTCAATCCCAACAACAGTTCGCATATGTCACTCATTTATTTAGATGATGTTCTGGTTTTTTGTTTTTGTTGATTTTTTTAAAAGCGCTGAATCATTTTTAATAAAATTTGTTGAACAAAGTACCTCCTCCTTTTTTTTAAGTCGTTAAAAAGGGTCTGTGGGCGTTTTTCCACTTGACGGCACGACAACGGCACGGCACCGGTGCCGAAAACGGCCCGGCTACCAGGGAAGCAAAAATGTATGAAAATATAAGGCATTCTTTTTCATTGACCAATACCTCAGCACCAAAACGGCGATGATTCTCACCGGTGCCGTCGCCGGCGCCGTGATACCAAGCTTTCCAGTCGCTGCTGGCCGGCAAACCGTCAAGTGGAAAAACGCCCAATCTCTCATTTTAACTTTTATTTAGATCAGGATGTTTGGCGTTATATGTACAAATATTTAAATACGAGTATGTAGTATAAAAAAACTTATTGTGTTAACTGTCCTATAGTTGTTAACTACGTCTTATAGGTATGTGTTTCCATTTGAGTCGTGGTTTCCAATACATTTGAATTATGTTCGTGATTTAATATCATAGTTAAATATATTGTAATGATTAATTGGTCTTGTTTTATTTTATTCGTTACTCTTTTAGTCAGAGTGCGGGTATTCCCCTAATCAATGGC
Source organism: Aproaerema taeniolella (assembly GCA_949987775.1). Classification (NCBI taxonomy): domain Eukaryota; kingdom Metazoa; phylum Arthropoda; class Insecta; order Lepidoptera; family Gelechiidae; genus Aproaerema; species Aproaerema taeniolella. The sequence goes on from OX465264.1 coordinate 9,028,010, forward strand.
GTTGCAATGGGAGTGGAATGATGGTGACCATTTTGTCAAGACCTACCAAACGGCTCGGGACCCGTTCGACAGGTAAAATTCGGCCAATCTAAAAAAATGTATGGTTCGCCCTGTATTTTGGTGTCGTTTCGACAGGTGTGCCGATTTCTCTTAGTGGCGAACGTGGGTACTGGTATTATTTTAATTTATTTTAAGGGCCGTTTGAGCCAGTGTTTTTTTTATATGCAGAAATTAAGTCCTGCCGGTACAGTTAAGCACGAAATATCTACATAAGATCAAGGTTTGATATTAAGCAGCTCCAAAGAACGAAAATAATTATACCTGTCGAACTGGATATGAAATCTCGTACGTGTCAAAACGACACCACCGCACCGGCCCATCCTTGCTTTAACATTCAGTTGGCGATGGCGCTGCTAGTTTATACAGCTGTCATCAAATGTATGAAACTTTGATAGTTACGCCACCACAGCCACCAACAGATAAATAGTCACCAATCATCAGAATAATCGGTAGAATATCAGCGCCTGCACTTTTAGTATAAGCATTATGCTGAGTCACATCCCCGTTCTTTCTGCTGTGTAGATTTTTTTTAAGTTTTAAGTTTTTTTATTATTATTATGTTCCTTAGCTAAGCTCTACAATGTGTAGTGTCCTACAAAATAGGAACACTGAGATTTAAACGACGTTATTTAGTGGAATAGCTGGCCAAGACTAATCCATCATGAGTTTTCATTAATCACGCTCAAAGTCACTCAAAGGGCAATTTAAAGGGTAATTCTTGGAGTTTCTCTGCGCGATCTAATGAGAAATAAGAAGATCTGCAAGAGAACCAAGGTTACCGATATAGCTTGACGAATTGCTAACCTTAGGTAGCACTGGAAACACATTGCTCGTAGAGCTATTGCCGTTGGAGCTGAAAAATCTTTGAGTGGCAACCGCATACCGGAAGGCGCAGCGAAGGCCTGGGCGAAAAACTGGTGAACCATGTCTTAGGTATTTTGAAGATAAGCTTAACTTGCAATAATTTAATGTACACCCACATGACTTTGTGTGACCATCTCCCATCAATTATAATGTCACAATCATAACAAATATTAGGGTCCACACCTACATCATTTCAAAGGCGAGTGATAAATTGGATAATCTGCGAAATACCCTCACTTCATGACAACAAAGGAGTGGCCATTTTGTTAATGTCCGAAAATGGGGCTCCCGGTGTGGGCAGTTGTAGAGAATCAATATTGACTCTACTGTCTCTATTATTCTGACATTGTTCAGGCTGAAATTGCTAGCTAGCAATGAGGGCGTTTATTACAATACAAAGCTTAGCTTTCTGCTTGCAACTTTTTAATTAAAAAAAAAACAATTTAGTATTTTTAAAACGCTTACCCGCGTGAGGGACATTCACAAATAATTTTAGGGAAAGAAAATGTTCGGCGCGAATGGGGCTTGAACCCATGACCCCAGGATTGGATCTTTTGGATCTTTTGGAGCCAACTGAGCTGTCGTGCACGACGTGATGTGCTTTATAAAGGGAATGAAAAATTTTGCCAGTTGGTTAGAGCACCAGATCTGATCCTCGGATCGTGGGGATAAGTCTCATTCGCGTCGAACACTATCTTTCCCTAAAACTAAAAATTTCACCCTAAAATCTCATCAGGTTTGATTTGAGAAACAATTGATATGGCAACTCCGTTCTCCTTGGTAGATAGAGAATAATTACATTATTACATACTTATAAAGGACTGGCATTCCACCCGGTAGTTTGTTCCCGTGGAAATTCGGGAAAATCATGTGGCCAATCATGTGGAAAATCATGTGGAAACTAACAAGTCAGGGATAATGTAGCATTTTAATGATCTAGTACTTTCGGAACCTATTCAATGCAAACAAACAATCAAATATTTCCTCTTTATAATGTTATTATTAGTCTACAAAAAAAAGTGTACAAGGGGCTTATTGCTGTTTCATTTGGGGTACTAATTGCCCAGAAAAGCAAGTGAATCTACTAACCGGGGAAGCCGAACTAATGGATGATGTTTCCACGCAGTTTTCCAAATGTAAAATATTTCTTCAGTACGGAACCTGAACACGACGCACGATTGTTTACTGCGCGTGCGATACAAATCTTGCACACACGGGTGTGCAAGAATCGCGCGAAGATTTTTAACAAAATTCTCTCGCTAGAGAAAATCACCAGAAAAATAAAGACCGCTTTTCAGCGACTGAACTTAAGCGTTAAGCTTCGACTTACCCCGGTAAGCTGACTTAATCCGAAAATTAGCGATATACAAGAGCCAAATCCTATAATCAGATTCGAACACGCTACAATCGGATTAAAAGGTAGGTTCATTCTGTAGCCAACCACGTAATCATAATATACTTTAGCATAATATTCCTCACAGGCCACAAAATAGGTTACAAATCTTACTTTACTATTCCATTTCCTTGACCTTGAGCCTGTGGTTCTCAAAGGACATTTTTTGTTATTTCTTCCTAGCCATGTGTTACGTTTGCGTGTGAAAAATGTTTTTTACGAATGCCCCCCGTAATAACTGCAGCTCGAGCATGATGCGCGACAAAATCGCGCGGCACGCCACTTGGCTGACGGTAAAGCTTCACTTTGATTGCGCGAGGGTCCCGTGCAAAGGCTTGCTCGCCCTCTGGCGTTGTCAATATTGACATTTTGACATAAGACCGCGGCGCTTTCCGCGCGCAAGCTTATTGTGGTCGAGGTGCTTGCTGGACTGATTCTCAACTGTTGGGAGACTAAGTAAGCAACATAAAACGTTAGCACGTATGGGTGTTAGAAAACCAATCAAAAGATAATTACCTATAACCGAAAACGTACAGTAAATTAGTAATACTCTGTATTCTTGAACGCAAAAGAGCCATTTTCATTTATAATGCCATTTTAGCCACGATCGCAACTGAGTTTTGCAAGTTATTGTCAAAAAGGATTTTTTGAGTTTCTCCACAGAAGAGAATGCATACCACATTAGATACATAAAGTAAAATAAAACAAACTGCAAACAAAAAGCCATGTGGTGATCGGTAGAGAATAACACCACCCCATCTCTTTTCTTGGGTGTCGTAAGAGGCGACTAAGGAGACACAAATGAGACCTGCCTCCGTCGGTGCGTAGGTTATACGCATTTTCTGGGTTAACTCGCTCCATCGTCGACCTCATCTTTGACTTTTATGGTCAAGATTGAGGTCAAGAGTTAACCCATCTTATAATAAAAAAATAAAAAAACAAGAAATTTTATTAATAAATTCCGTTGTTTGATTTGAAGCTAGCTCAATTACGTTCGTATTACAGAATGCGACTCAGATTCTGATCTTATACCTACATAAGAAGCAGTCGTCTTTGTCGTTTTGATAGTGAGACAAAGAGACAGTCAACACTTAAGTATAGATCAAGCCTTGAGTCTCCTTCAATACGGGCCTTAGAGTACCAGGAGGTCTAATTCTGGGGTCGTAGGTTCAAGTGGGTAAGTAGTTCAAGAAAATTTATCTTCCCCTATAAATTCTCTGTGAAACTACAAACAGTTTGAGAACCACGGTCTAATCCCTTTGAGTCAGCAATTCAGCTTAACAGAACGTGTGGCTAGAACAAAGGGACCGGGTGATAATTCGGTGTAACATAGGCAATATGTGATAACACCCTATAATGTAGGCGATCGATATTCCCGCGGCTAAATGGAAAGTCAATAAATATGACCGCAAGTCTACTGGGAAATGTGGGTGATATTTGCCATTTAAATTTGTAGACACCTTAAAGTCTTAAACTGGATGACAGCGGGGATGGTGCGGGTCGGGGGGTGGTGCGTTATAATGCATAAATGTAGACCTATATTGACAACTCTAAAATAAAAAAATTCAGCCCCGACATTCGATTACTTTTAAATTTTAAACGGCTGAACCAATTTAATGAAATAAACTCAAGACTTATCTCGATTACGTCAGCTTCAAAACAAAAAATCCGTATCGAAATCGGTCTATTCGTTTAGGAGCTACGATGCCACAGACAGACGCCTTTGCTACTAAATTACCTTTGAAAAATACTCGTATTATATGACACTGTTTTTGAGCAATAAAGAATTTACATACATACATACATACATACAGACACACAGATTCACCGATCCATCCACCTTAAGGGTGGATGGATCGGTGAATCTGCCTATAATCCCTTTCAAGGTAGGCAGAACGTCATATAGTTTGAGAACCACTTGACGCCTAATTTGACAATTATTCTGAGGGTTATTAGATGGAGCACGAGTATAGCGGTGAGGTTTTCAGCTTTTCGTCCACGATACACAGATACCCGCTCTTTTTTTGTCGAGGTTTAAAAACATTGAAGAGTTCTCGAAGGCGGCGGCGCGGGTTGCCTGGTCGCCACCCACCACCGTCATCCAGTTTGTGGCCTAAGATCAAGCTAAACTAAAGACAGCAAAACTTGTCTTTGGTCTAGGTACTGTTAGAATGTTTGCACAACAAACCATCTTAAATGCAAGGCAGTGGACAGTGGGTTGTCGGTCCCAGCTGTTGTCGACTGCCTACAGTCGTTAAAACTAAGTCGGAGGCCATTGTACGGTTTGACTAACTCTGATACCAGGGTTAGTCAAATTTACCACTTACTTGGCTTTACCTACACGATAAGAAGAAGAAGAAGAAGAAAGTAGTTAAAGTTAGTTCAACATTTTCGCCACTTTTATAAATGACTACAGACTTTGTTCCCGTGGAAATGTCGTAAATTCTTGTTCCTTGCTTTGTTTACGATATAAAAATAATCTTTGTGCCTTTCAGTTTTTTAGTAACAAGGGTGGGCTGGACGTTGAATCAGAGAGTAAGCCAGGACCTTGCTATTACATACACACATCAACACGGTCTAGGGATATTGCAAGATTTTTCATACAAAAGAGGTCTGTTTGAGAAGCTATAAAAGCATACTTGAGATACATGAAGGGCTATCATTTTCAGACAAGCAAGTGCTAAACCTGAATTTTCATTGTAGTCAATAAATTTTGTTTTACTTGAAATTTGTGAAAACGAGACGGAAACGAAAACGAAAATGCACTTTTTGTATGAAAATGGTCGAATTTACGCAATTTTTTTTCATTTTCGTCACGTTGTCACAAATTTCAAGTAAAACAAAATTTATTGACTAGAATTGAAAATTCAGGTTTAGCACTTGCTCGTCTGAAAATTATAGCGTTTCATGTATCTCGAGTATGCTTTTGTAACTTCTCAAACAGACCTCTTTTGTATGAAAAATCGTGCAATATCCTTAGACCGTGTTGATGTGTATATGTTATAGGCAATGTGTATAATTCAGGTATTCTATACAATCCCTAGGAAATATATAGAATGCCGGGGTCGTTCAGGCAATGTATGAAATGATGTTCAATGTTTGAACTATTTTACACTTTACCTTGGAAATGTATAGAATACCTAGTCATTGTACAGAATGCCGGTTGAAGCATAGGTAATGTATGTAATCGATTTTTCTTCTCTTTACCGCCTTCGTGGCGTAGTGGTTAAGCCACTCGCTTTACACCAGGAGGTCGCGGGTCCGAATCCCGGCGGGGTCTAACTTTGTTAGACTCGGTTTGGTTGGCGGTAGGGTATTTTCTTAGCCCGCCTGGCTGGCGACCACCATCTTATCTAAGTCTTGCCGCCAAACATCAACGTTGACAGCATTGATGTGTTCTGTGTGAAGATAAGATAGCCAGCCCCCCATTGCGTTGTTAAGTCTTGGTTAGTCCGCTTCCATCTTCGGCATCATCATCACTTACGATCAGGTGAGATGATGCCAAGGGCTAACCAATAGTGATTAAAAAAATGATTTAGTTAGATAGGTACTGATCTTTTGAGAGCTAATCCTAATTTCAACTTCCACCAGCAGACTGCGCTGATAAGACATGTGTTCTATTGGTTGGTATGCCTAAGTACCTACGAGTTTTTGCGTAGCGAGCGTTTCTCACCTATCAGTTCCCTTCGGATAAACATTTACATTTACAACGTACGTCCCGTGGTCGTTCATTATACACATTGCCTGATGCGCTTCGGGCATTTTATACAATACCTAGGCAATGTATGAAATGAATCGTATTATACACATTGCCTGAACGTTTTAGGCAATGTATATAATGCTTAGGTATTCTATACAATGCCGGATTATACACATTGCCTATAACATATACATTCAAACAGGTTCAATGACGAGCAAAATAAACTGTGGACCGTATTACAGAACGCGACTCAGACTCTGATCTATACTTAAACAGCAGTCGTTTTTGTCATTTTGATAGAAAGAGAAAGAGACAATCAATACTTAATTATAGATCAAGACTTGAGTCTCCTTCTGTAATACGGGCCTAAAGATCATTTTCTCAAATAATACTGTCTACAATTTTATAAGTAGACCTTGTCTCTAATATGTTGGACTGGTAGTTACTCTTACTTCTGACACGCTTTGTTCACAAACTTCGAATCCCAGAAGAACAAGTGATAAACTTATATGTTCCGGCCACCTTTTTGTTTCCAAAGTTTTTCCTGCAAAAATGTTCGACAAAATTACATAAAACTACGCTAGTAATAGTACCTCAAAGCATTCAACTGTAAAATTAAAAAAATAAATTCGATGGCTTACAATTTCTTAATTATATTTTATATGTATGTTAGTCATTAAAGTATTTATGTCTTAGTTGCCTGAGAATAAGTGATTTATTTATTTATTTAACCGACTTCAAAAAAGGAGGAGGTTCTAAGTTCGACTGTACGTAATTTTCTTTAATGTATGTTCACCGATTTCTCCGCCAATTATGGACCGATTTAGCGCCTTTAAAAATATCAACAAAAAACAAAAAAATACTACAAACCAGAAAATCATCTATATAAATGAGTGAAATTTTAGTTTGTGGTCATCTGCTAATAGGCATTGTAGTCTGCAAAAATACTAGTTATCTACTTTGTACGAACTGTAGTTGGGATTGACCTCAGTGACTCATACGTTTTTAACGTGGAAAATTATAAACAGCTGAACTTTGATCAAATATCGCTAAGGACCATCTTGATTAAATACATCAGCTTTCAAATAAAGAAAACCTTATCGAAATCGGTCCATTCGTTTAGGAGCTACGATGCTATAGACAGACAGACAGATACACAGACATATGATACACAGGTGAAACTTATAACACCCCTCTTTTTTTTTGGGGTTAAAACAGAGTATGGTTGTTATACTATCAGTATGTTCCAGGTAAGGGTGGATCCAGTCTTAGTTGTACGAAGGGTCTCCCAAAGGGTAGCACCCAAAGTATTACTTAGTCTACCTTGAATTATGTAAATCTATACTAACATAATAAAGAGGAAAGATTTGTATTTTTGTATGTAACGAATAAACTTGAAAACTACTGGACCGATTTCAAAAATTCTTTCACCATTAGGATGCTACATTATCCCTGAGTAACATAGGCTACATAATTTTCCCGAATTGCCATGGGATGCTAGTTAATAATTAAATTAATAAGGGCTTGCGCCCTAGTCAAACAAACCGCCCCAAGTCCTACCCGGTGGGAAAGTGCCCATAAAGCTGGCGGCGTTTCCACGTCGTATCGACAACGAAATGTACAGCACCAGGAGCAGGGGTCCAGGCCGTTATAAGCGTCGCCCCAATGTCCTAATGAACGCTTTTGCTTCGGCACATCAAGGGCCCGCGACCTCGACCGCGAAAGGGACAAAGGTATGGGCTCCAGCAAGCCCAATGTATCCATCCTTTTCGTAAACAAGATCAGGGCCCCGATTCTGTTACTTCAGTTGTGTGTCGATGAAATAGTCGCCATTTTATCCGTTCAGGTGGAAAAATTGAGAACTATCCAAATTTCATACATCTAATGACGGCTGCTTTGACTGGTGGCGCCAGCGCCAACTGAATGTTCAGTTTCAAGGCAGTTTGCAACTTTACGTTCGATTGACCGAGGCGCTGCTGGTAGGGTGATTGTCAGCAAGTATATGAATATTTAATAGTTCTCAATTTCGCCATCTGAACAGATAAAATGGCCTCCATTTCATTGACACATAACTGAAGTTACAGAATCGGAACCCAGTTTTAGTATGAATTGAAGTAGAGTTGAACCGGAAACAATAATAAATATCTCATAAAAAAGTATTGCTTGCCTAACACTACTACAATCGCAACGGGTGCCCAGTTATTGCTCAATATCGGTATATTGTCAATAAATATCCTTTGACCACTTGACCTTGCACTTCAAAGGTCAAAGTTTACTTCCTTCCTTCCTAATCGTGTATAGTGTGGTGAACTTGACTAACCCTGGTGTCAAAGTTTTCAAACCGCCAAATGGCCACTGACTTGGTTTTACGACTATAGGTAATCAATCGACAAAAGCCGGGACCGCTGGCTTAACGTGCCTTCGAAGTATGGTGACGCTCATGATAAATTACAAAATTTGGTCACCCATCAGGTACCCTATACCTTTGTACATTGCTTAACCTAGTTGATCGGTTCAGATTAGTAAGCACCACTGGGCTAAGAGCCCTACGTTTACTGATTTACGGACTCTTACAGTAGACATATGCTGTATATAGCTAATATACCTAAAATAAATGCGTGACACAATTTTGTCATGACGATTTTGTCGTATTGACGCTATGAGATATAAAGGCGAAGCAAGGTGAATACGGCCAAATTATCTCACACGTCTATGTTAGCTATGCTGGAAAAGATGCAGCTTGTTCTATATTTCTGTAATGGTTATGGCTACAAATCCACTTGCCTAAAAGGGGACTAACTATATATCAAGATGTATCCTAACTAACTATTGAATTAAAAAAATTGCATCAACCCAAACATTCGGCACGTCCATCGAATCCAAAGCTCAAACTGCGGCTAAAAAGCTGGGCATCCTTAATAAGATAAAGCGATACTTCTCGCCCGACCAACTCCTAACCCTTTATAAGGCGCAGGTCCGGTCGTTCATGGTGGTGGATGGATATTGCAGCAACCTCTGGGAAGGCTGGGAAGTCTGGAACTAGCCGCCCTGGAATCGGTGGATCGCAGAGCCAGGAGGCTCATTGGTGACGAAAAGCTAGTAAGCAGTAAACTCCAAAGCCTGGCTCATAGGCGCAAAGTAACTTGCCTGTGTATTTTTTACAAGATGTACTTCGGGGAGTGTGCTCATAAGCTGCACGAGCTCATTCAGCCTGCCCCTTTCTTCTACCGGACGTCCAGGCACACCACTGGGTACCACCCTTACCTTGTGGAGATTCCTCGGATCCGTACTGAACGCTTTTCTTCATCTTTTATATTGCGCAACGCTAAGGATTAGAATTATCTGCCTGCATCTGTATTTTCGGGCACATATAACCCGAATCTCTTTAAAGTTTGTATGAATAGGCATCTTCTGGGTGAGCTTGCTACATCCTCGACCACATCTCCGCCTCTGGACTTGATTGTGGACAAGAACAAACCCATTATCTAAAAAGAAAAAAAAAACATTCGATTGATTATAACTTTTAGGGGAGACCGGTTTCAAAGTGCCGCGGGAAAGTTGTTCCGATGTAATTTAACAATGTACTGGACGTTGCTGACCAAACTAAAATGGCTGCCGTTAGTGTGCTGTAGCGTTCCGTTTTACGACGAACTTACTTGATATATTTATCTCTTTTTTTTATTAAGCCTTTTATAATCGGATCAAACTCCCCGCCGCACTTTGAACCCGGTCTCCCCTACATGGCTAAACCAAGTCAACTTCAAATTAAAAAAAAAATCTTATTTCAATCAGTCCATTCCTTGAGAAGCTACAATACCACAGATAGACACACAGATACACAGACATACAGATACACACGTTAAACTTATGACACCACTCTTTTTGTCAATGGTAAAAAACCGCAGCAGCTTAAACAGCATCCTGAACGCATTGTGACTGAACGCACAGAGCGCTGTATGACTTCTGCGTGAATTTGTCCAGCTGCATAGTGGTAGAAAAAAAAACCTGAAATAATACAGTCTCAATTCTATACAGCGTTATTCTGGATAAAGTCGACAAACGAAAAGGGCTGAAACTGGACTCACTTTTATCGACGGAAAAAGTAATAAAAAAAATCTGAGTTTTTTTTTTTGGTTTTATGGGCTTTTCTTTTTTTTAACTACGTACTGTGGACTCTTTGTAAAGAAAATGTTATAACTTTCAATTTTGATGGTCTATCGTGTTGAAACAAAAACATTTATGGTCGCAAATGATGGGCCAAACAATAAAAAAAAAAACAATAATAAACTAAACCAAAATAAAAAAATGACTATTTTTGGAGAAAAAACGGAAAATTTTGTTTAATTTTTTATGAAATTGTAAATTTTCTCGGAAATTGTTTTTATTATTTTTTCCGTCGATAAAATTGAGTCTAGTTTCAGCCCTTTTCGTTTGTCGACTTTATCCAGAATAACGCTGTATATTTTATCTTACACTAAACAGCACCACCGTTCGTCCTTCACCCTGACCTTATTAAATATCGGGTGACAAGTTCGTTGTGCTCATTAATTATGGGATAAGGATCTTATATGTAGGTAGGTATGGTTAGATCTACTCCGTTCTAATAGTTTTACTTAAGTTAAGCTTCAGCTGAAAAAACTTTGCAGGTTTTTGATGACAATCCTAAGGTTTGACGGCCGGTTTGGTCGAGTGGTAAGTGACGCTGCCTCTTGATCGGCGGGTCCTGGGTTCGATCCCCAGTCGGGGCAAACATTTGTGTAAAAAGCAGATGTTTGTTCTCGGGTCATGGGTATTTGTGTTTGTCTCTATATGTGTTCCAAGGGACCCAGGACACAAGGGAAAACCTTAGTTTGAGTGTGTAGCGTTTATTTATTTATTTATGTAAGGTTTGTCGTAGTACAATGTTCGTTAGTAGTTAGCAATGTATGGAAAACGTCGAAGTTTATGAACAGGGTCAACAGCACATCATGCTATCTAAAACTATAAAATTTCTTCAATCGATTTTCAATGTTATCTCCAAGCATTAGAGTTTACTATCTATTGGGGAAATTTGACAGTTTGTGGTAACCTGATGTGCCGTTGACTGTTCATTGTTCTAATGATGTCATGTAAGTTTCTTTATATTGTACTAGCTTTCCGCCCGCGGCTCCGCCCGCGGTGACAACTGGTTATATCGTGCCTAAGCTGTGGGATAGAATGTAGCCTATTCCTCAAGGTCTAATCTATCTCTATATAAACTTTCATCAAAATCGGTTCAGTAGTTTAGGCGTGGAAGCTCATGAAACAAACTTACATTCATATTTATAATACTAGCAAGGATTAAATAAACAAATAAAAATAGACGAATAATATAAAATAAACTCCACTGCTGGGAACAGACATACTATAGGTACAGAGGCCAGCTCATCGGGTTACTCCATTTTCATTGCAAAATCTCTCTTATCATAACAGCACAGAGTGCACGCGTCTGGTAACCTGAGTTGCGGCCGTCCGTAAATCACCTAGGCTATAAGTTTCTTCTTTTAGCGTTGCCATCTGGTCAGAATTTCCAAATTGCCAAATCCGATCGACAACACGGTTTAACGTACCCCACGAAGCACGGAACCGCTCCGATGAATTGCCACTATGGACACCCATCAGTTGCGGTACTTTGCGTAGCGCCAAGTAGTAGTAGTAATTTTTTCATCCATCCGGATAGGCAAAGGTCGGAACCATACAGCCAAATCTTTCTTAAGTAATTTCTTAGTAGAAAAATATCAAAAACTCATTAACTTGACGTTTTTGGAGAAAAAAGAATTACTCGTAGCTGCAGCTCTAGCACGATAACGACAAACTCACGCTCGGCTCACGCTGAAACTTCACTTTGATTGCTCGAGGGTCCCGCGCGAAGGCTTGCTCGCCCTATGGCGTTGTCAATGTTGACATTTTGACATAGGACCGCGGTGTTGTCGCGGCGCTGTCACTATTGTACTCGGCCTGCTGATCATATGGGTAGGTTTCACCGTTAAGGTATTTTCTTAGATGTCTGTATTGTGAATTATTTTTTCTCTGAAATATCTACGACTAGATTTCATTACACATTTCTCCGGTTTTATACCCGAATCGATAGCCAATAACTGGAACGCGCGGGTCAAGAGGCCCTACTAGTCGGCTAGTCAATCGGCCCTGGTTTATTATAGGCAATATCTCCTCACTGGCTCTACTCTCCTGGTATCTTAATATATAGTTTATTTGAGGAGTAAATATCCAGGTCGTGACTTTGTCTGCCTATTCTACCAGAAAAAAAATCTTTATTGCTTACCAAAAAGCATTAAATTCAAACTTGGTTTTTGTCCAAGAATTCGTTCGTGGGAAACAATTATGGGCGCAGCATGCAAAACAAAATTAATATTAAATGACCACGTGACAGAGGACCCTGGTCAAGGTGATGCTGGATATCGCCATCTTTCCCTATGACTAACATTATACCAAATAGTTAAATAATTTTTTTTGGAAAAATGGCGTCGTCAATCGTGATTAATAGAGAGTGGTAAATTCGCTAATATCAAGTAAAAAAACCACACAAGGGTTGTAATTCGTCGTGCTATAAAAATCTTCGTACATAGCGAGGATTACATTTATCGTATTCTCGTGTTCTTGTCTAACAAAATATTTAATAAAATACGAGCTTTGCTAAGGCGGGCTTGAGCGTTAAAGCCTCATTGTAATACAGTATTGGGCTTTAAAGGATTAGAGTCTTAAATAAAAGATATTCTAGTCTTGTCGCCGACGTCAAAGGAGCTTAAAGACAAAACCACGCGCTTTAGATAGTTTAATTAACTTTAAGAATGATGATATATAGTAATTAGCTATTACGTTTGTGGGTTTAAATTAAATGATAAGTGGAAAATTGCATTAAATATCATTTCAGCCATATAATTTCGTTGTAAAATTACTCTTTGCTTCAAAACTTGTCAACTTACTGGAAACGAAGGTCAAATATAGCTTATTCGATATGCAGCTCATTTCTATAATTATTATTGCTCAATCATTGTTACAATTGCCGTTTTTTATAAACTAACTCAGACCATATTTAGCTTAATCATTCTGAAAAAATATAGACGTCACATTTTCGAGAAACATGTTTTTTTTTTAATTTCCTTTGGGGAAAGTTGTTTACTTTCATGGGGAGGGTGAAAATCAACTTTTTTAACCGACTTCAAAAAAGGAGGAGGTTTCTCATTTCGACTGTATTTTTTTTACGTCGTTTATGAACCGATTTTGATTATTCTTTTTTTTGTTGGAAAGGGAGTATCCCAAGGGTGGTCCCATTGTAAGGAAACCAGGATCTGATGGTGGAATCCTGAAGAAATTGAGGGAAACTCTCGAAAAAATTGTCTTTTTGGGATTGAAGACGGTGACTCTTCCGTTTTTGACGTGGAAAATTATTTAAAGTTTTGCTTGCATGATTTGAGATATCATTTTAGAAGGTATGGCACACGGTCCGCAAAGACGGATGTTTTGGGTGGTCGGGTGTTTCTCTATTGAAAGGTAATAATTATATGCGCAAAACAGAGAAAAAAAAACTAAATTTCACCTATTGCTGAAGTCTTAAAAACTAAAATCTACTGAATGAATGAATCTCGTTCAGTAATCCGTACCCCGAGGCGGGATGCCGTGAAAATAAATTCTCGGTCGGAATAGATAGTTTTATTGCAAAAAACAGGACTTCCATTTTGATGGATGGATCTATGTAAAGCCGTGTGTTCACAACGGTATTAGGGCTGTCACAAGAGGTGTTCAATTCGATGCAGTTATTTTGTAGGTTGAAATCATGATTCGGGTAAGTACAACTAAATACTTTCCGCCCTTTCCATGTACGAAATCATTTCGTATTGAGCTTTCCGCCCGCGACTCCGCCTGGTTATATCGTGCCTAGCTGTGGGATAAAAGTTAGTCCTTTCTCAAGGTCTAATCTATCTCCGTACCAAATTTCATCAAAATCTGTTCGTAACAGACAGACAGAGTTACTTTCGCATTTATAATATTAGTAGGGCTGTAAAATAATAGTAGTAGTGAGGACGGATGAACAGTCTAAATAAGAATAAGGCTTTGAGAATGGCTATAACTTCAATTTTCCCCTCACCTTTGTAAAACCATGTATCAAGAAGGAATATCTAGGGAAAACCTTTTAACTAATTTTGTGCAAAATTTTTTTCATGAACCTTTTTTTTTGTGACAACCCTAGACTAGAAATGGAAATAAAATGAATAAAATAACGTTATACATAAAACTACTTTTAAAGGATTGGCAGGGAATCGGACTTGAAAGGCAAAGAAGCTGGCAGCGTAGCCTGTAATTGAAAAAGACGGGCAAAAACTATAGATTCTAAGTTATTTTAAAAATAGCTTACCGCTTACCGCCGCCACCGGGAGATACTTAATTGTAGCTAAAAAAATATCTGTTTTAGGAAACATAGCGAAATTGGTAAAAGCTAATCTATTTATACCGACATTATCTAATTTACTAACTCCTTCGGAAAAAATATTACAGTTAGACATAGGGTTGCCATGCGTCTAATTCTTAAATGGCTTGTTGTGTTCTATTTAATGTGATGTAATTTAATTATAAGAAGAGTGGTGTTACCCGACACAGGGGACGAGCTTAAAGGGTGGCACCTGCCATTAGTTTTTAGAAACCCATTGTAGAGTAAATAAATATTTAAATGTAGTTTTTTTTATTATTACAAGATGGGTTAACTCTTGACCTCAATCTTGACCATAAATGTCAGGGATGAGGTCGACGATGGAGCAAGTTAACCCAGAAAATGCCTATAAAGGCACTGGTACTCCCACGCACCGACGGAACACAGTAGGCTGTTTGGCGTCGGACTTCGGTAGGAGGGTGGTCGCGAACCAGACGGCCCTTTACAGAGCCTACCACACTGCATGAGACCATAGGACGACACCTAAGATTAAAAAAAAAATGTAGTGTCGTTGCCTGGGATGGATTACTAGGAGGCAGGTCTCATTTTTGTTTCGTTAGCCGCCTCTTACGACACCCACGGAAAGAGATGGGGTGGTGTTATTCTCAACCGATTACCACATGGCAATAATAAAAATAGTATTAAATAAATATTATTATTATTAAATGGAAAATGCTTGGAAAGGCAAGTAAATAAAAATAAAGATTTATTTAAATTCTAGTCTACTGCAAATGTATGCATCTTAGGTGTGTTTAAGATCTAACCCAACATACGCAACGAGTCTTCACTCTTAGGAGAGTTCATTGTCAAGGAAAAAATAACCTTACATATAAAAAAAGAAGTTTGCATTAGATTAACGTTGACAAATGATCTTGAATTGCTAAAATGACAAATTTTCCTTATTTTGATTAAGAAGTCAATACTCTCCTGAGAAAGAAGTGTCGACGTGTATACTAAGGTAGCCGGATGTATATTCTTTTTTTTTTCAATTCGTTCTTTTACGGACAGGCAAAAGTTAGAACCATACTGCCTAGTCTTAAGTATAATCATTTCTACCGTACATTCAACCAACATTTGTCACTACTGCCACTGTCGTCTGTATACAGGGTGTAAGGGATTGCTTATCAAATACTTAAATGGTTGAACAAGGTACTTCTGTACAACGAAATTCAGTATTTTCAAGTCATGTATCCCAACTGTTATTATGCATGGCTTTCCACCCGCTACTCTAAAAAAGCCCTTGATAGTAATACTACTATCTACTATATAATATTTTTCTTATCGTAATATTATAGGTATAGTCAAGTGTGTGGCGAACTTGGCTAGCCCTGGTGTCAGAGTTTTCAAACCACACAATGGCCTCTGACTTGGTTTTAACGACTGTAGTCAATCGACAATACCCAGGACCGACAGCTTAACGTGCCCTCCGAAGCACGGAAACGCTCGTGATAAATTGCCACATTGGTCACCCATCAGGTTTCCTGCCTCAGTGTACGTTGCTTGACCTCACTGACCGGTTGAGATCAGCGAACGCCACTAGGCTACGAGCGCTTCGAATATTGATAGTAATATAATACAGCTTTATAATATTGATAGTATATAATATATAATATTGATAGTAATATAATACAGTAAAACTCCTGATAAATATCTAACTTTATCTATCATCTTGACCAAAGTCATAGATGAGATCGACTGCGGTTTTTTCTTTGTTTAGGAGAGGCAGCACTAGATAAAAGCCGTTTCAATTTTTTAATTTATTACAGCTTTTAAGCCCTCGAGCTCTTTTATAAAACCTTAGTTTAATCTGGATTTAATGAAACAAACTTTTGACCCGTGTTTCTAAATACTTGTTTAGATATCTATTTAATCCTTTGATTCGGTTTGATCTCTGTGTTATCTTGTTAGCCTTTGATTACGTATAATTTAGCCTTAAAACAGACTATTAATAGCAGAGGTTTCGAAACAAAGGACAGCACATTAGATTACCCCAATTCATTAAAAAATCGTTCTTATCGCAACAGCACAGAGTGCATGCATGGATAACTTGATGTGCCTCTGTACTGGTTTTTTAAGGTTTCGTAGTCAACTTTTTATGTGAATTGTACGTTCCTTGTGAAGCAGACGTTTGTTCTCGATAACAAGGTTTATTTCGCTATATTTGTATGTTTTCTAAGGGATCTGACGGTCTTTGGGAGTGTGGCATAATGGTATATCTACTTATTTTATTCAATTAAGAAGTAAACATCTACGCTAGACTGGGATTGAAAGAATAACTTATAATGTGCCAACTGTAAACTCTTCATAATCATACTTTACTAAGTAGGACGCTTAGGTTTTCTGGGCCGTGGGCGAAGGCTAACAACTTATCACCACTATACCCATGTTTCATCTAATAACTCTCAACTTTGTATAATCAAAGTCACAATAGGTTTTTTTTTATATAGCATTCAGGATGTTACCTTAAAATAAATCAAACTAACATAAAGGATTTAAATACCATACATATTCCTACAACTTCCATGCTGGACTGGGAGTGAAAGAAAAACTTAAAATGTGCCAGCTACCTACTCTTCCCAGGTGTACTGTAAAAGTCTGTAAGAGGGATGCGAGGCTTTTGCTGTGTAATAGGCGAAAGGCTGACCACCTCTCACCATTATGCAACTTGTTCCATCTGATAACCCTCACAATTGTCAAACGTGGCATTTAGTGGTTCTAGAATCACTGTCGCTCTACCTACCCCGTTAGGGATTATGGGCGTGAGCGTATGTATGTGTATGTATTCCATCCTTTGACTCTACTGACTCCACGTCTATTCGCAAAGGTGCAGTCTTTCCCAGAGAAGATGTATTAAATACGGTGTCAAGTGGTTCTAGACCCACGCTCTGCCTACCCCGACAGGGATTATATGCGCTTATGTTGTACGTACGAAGATATAAACAATGAGTAAGCAAGTTAGCTCCAAATGGAAGTCCTGTGTTCACTTAGCGCGCCGAGTCGCCCGCGGTGATCGCACCCTGTACGTGGAGCTGTGACGTCACCATGTATAGGGTTGAAGCATGGTTGAAGCTATTGTTTTGAAGGAATAAAAAAATGACAAGTACAACAATGGCACTGTACAATTAGGGGCCGTCCACATATTATGTCACACAAAATTTCGACTTTTTGAACCCCTCCCCCCCCGATGTCACGCTTTTTTGGTATCCCTTTAACATGTACTGTCACATTTGGTATGACCCCCCCCTCCCCCATACGCTGTGACGTAATATGTGGTTGACCCCTTATATCAACTCTCTGTAGCACCCATAGTGTACAAACCTTTCTTAGTTTTGTAGTTACGAGTAGATGTCGTTGCGAGAGTTTTTTCCATAGACATAGAAAAAATAACTTAAATTTTTTCCTCAAAATTTACTTTGCTCTCCGTCTGGGACGACGTTCCCATAGGAATTTGGAAAAATAATATAGCCTAATGTGTTAATCCAAGGTGTCAGCTACCTCCATACCAAATTTTATCAAAATTGGTCAAGCCGCTTGCTCGTGAAAGATTAACAAACAACCATACATTTCGCGTTTATAATATTAGTAAGGATATATTTTAGACAGTTTCAGAACTAATTTAATTGTAACAAAATCAATACATAAGTATTGCAAAAGATGACTGGTATGATTTAGTGGTAGTGGTAGACCGACGGGTCCTGGGTTCGCTTTCCGGTCGGGGCAAACATTTGTGTAAAAATCAGATGTTCGTGTCTGTCCTTTTTTGTATCGCCTTTGAGTGTGTATCGTTTATTATTTATTTATTCACAAGTACGTACTGATTACGGAAGAAAACAATGGAAACATAGAAAGAAAGAAAGAAGTAAAGACAAATTTATTATATATCGGACATCAGAACACATATATATAAGAGGCAAGATTGAACAGTGAAACACGATACACTACATAATGACAATAACAAATACAATAAAAAACTAGCTTTAACAACTTTCAAACTAAATTTTAACCCCCGACAAATAAAGGGGTGTTATAAGTGTGACGTGTGTATCTGTGTTTCTGTTTGTCTGTGTATCTGTGTGCCTGTCTGTGGCATCGTAGCCCCTCAACAAATGGACAACTATATTTGATCAAAATTGGTTCAGCCGTCCAAAAGTTTTAAGCGATGAATGTCGGGAAGGTAACATTTTTTTTTAAGTTTTACTTAAATACATTTTTAATTTTAGAGTTGTTGTTTTAAAGTTTCACTTTAATTTTTAAGCTTCCTTTACACAGAATCAGCAAGCAGCAATGTGTAAAAAAATCACAAATTCTGAAATCTAACTTTTCATTTCAGAAAGTAACCATTATTTCTCAGCCTAATGAAAATATAGCTACGACGTCGCTCGTAGCATTTTCGTAGCAACTTGCTACGAGCCTAAGGGTTCAGGCCGTTCCTGCTCTTATTTTTACATATGTTTCTTGGAAAAAAGCGCTTTACCGTATGTAAAAATAAAATGAAATATACTCAAAAGGTCACGGGGGTCAGAAAGGCAGCCTGTAACTTCACCGTAATTACCGGCCGGGTCTAATATAATTTTATAATGTAGATTTCGTTCTGCCTGTTTCGTAATGACGCTAAACTATTGCTATTGAACATGAGGGCAGCACGAAATACATTGACAGAATTATTTAGAATATAATTTTTGCTTTTTATTTTTTTTTCTTTTTTTAATTTTTTTTGTATTCTTGCAAATAAATGAATTTATTTTTTATTTTTATTTTATTTTTTAATGAATCTGCCATGGGATAAAGCATTAGGAAGAAAATTCAAAAGGTCAGGATGCTATATAGCTCTAAGAACCATAGCTGGCTTAGGTATTAATATAAATAAAAATAATAATTGAAGGTTCTTCTTAGGTATATCGTGGGTCTTATGGGGACACAAATAGACTTTTTTTTATTATAAGATGGGTTCACTCTTGACCTCAATCTTGACCATAAGGTCAAAGATGAGGCCGACGATGGAGCGAGTTAACCCAGAAAATGCCTATAAAGGCACTGGTACTCCCACGCACCGACAGAACACAGCAAGCTGTTTGGCGTCGGACTTTGGCAGGAGGATGGTCGCGAACCAGACGGCCCTTTACAGAGCCTACCACACCGCATGAGACCATAGGACGGCACCTCAGATTCAGAAAAAAATGAAGTATCGTTGCCTGGTATGGATTACTAGGAGGCAGGTCTCATTTGTGTTTCCTTAGTCGCCTCTTACGACACCCACGGAAAGAGATGGGGTGGTGTTATTCTCAACCGATCACCACATGGTTAAAAAAACAAATAGGAATATTTGAATACACCAATTTTATCCTTTTTGCGGAGGTATAAACAAGTATGTGGACTAACCATATGGTTGTCTACTTTTCTAATCAATGGGGTCTAAATAAATAAACAAATAAACCCCACCCCACCCAGCAGCCCCACCGCCAGTCGAATGTTAAGTTGCAAACTATTTAGCATTGCCGGTGCTGCTAGTCATACCAAGGTGTGTCATCAAATGTATGGAATTACAATAGTTCTCAATTTTTACCAATTAAACAGGTATAGCACTAAAATTAAAAATTTTGAATCACCCCCGACATTTGACTGCTTATAACTTTTAAACGACTGAACAGATTTTCACGAAACATGGCTAAGAACATTTGGGATAAAATTATCTATGACACAAAAAAAACTATACGCAAATCGATTCATCAATTTGGGAGCTACGATACCACAGACAGATACACAGACAGACACGTTAAACTTATAACAACACTCTTTTATGGCGTCGGGAGTTATAAATGGACACCATTGTCATTCTATCGCTATTGAGACGCCATTTATTGGTGGAATAGCAACCCTGAATAGCCTCTGACTTATTTTGCGACTGTATTATAACAGACATGAATTGAGTAAACATTTTCACAAAAAATATTAAAATTGGTCACAATTTTCAATTTATAAACATCAAAGCTGGTATTTTGAAACGCCTATATTATTTTATTTCGAAGTTAAATTAATTGCCTTTCAGAATGAAAAAGTGATTGGCTAATAAATGTTTGTAGCCTCATTTTAACAGTGAGCGATTAAAATCTGAAGTTGGGCCATAAATAATGAGGGGTGGTAATTTTTGCATCCCACGTAAGCTGGAAAAGCGGCTTCTATTCTGCCTATAAAAACAAGGTGTTCTCGCCTACGACGAGCTATTTGAGTACCTACATACATAAATCTGTTTTTGTTATGACTCCGAAAAAAGGAAAGAATTTCGCAATTCGATTTATTTTTTAAAGCATTAAGATTTCTCAGAACACTGTCATTCTTTTTTAACACACTCAAAGGCCCACATTGAGGCGTACACGAAAACAAACATTTGTTTTTTTACTAAAATATAAACAGATCAGACGGACAGACATAAAAAGACAGATAAGTAAAAATACACTTTCAGTTTTTTTTGTGTCAGATGGAGATGGTATTCCGGGGAGTCTTTACATAATACACGATTTGTCATTTACCAAATACAATGGTCCCATTTTAATCAAAATTCAATTCATAGATAATTGGGTTCTTCAAGCATTAACAGAACTCTTACAAGCATACACGTAGTGATTTTAGTAGATGGGCTGTTTTGCTAGCGAAACTTTTAAGGTGATTTTCCTCATAAAACTGAACATCTTTCTACATAAGGAAGAAAAGTCTCAAAAAGTATTTTGACTTCTTAAAACAATCAGCTGATCGCTCACATCAAAGTTTTTTTTCTTCATTATGTTCCTAAGGAAAAATTTTTCTCAAATCAAATAATTTATTTGCGGAATGGGCTATTTTAAATGTTGTGTTTGTTCTGCTTGGTTAGCTAATTTTTGCTCAGTAATTTAAATTCTTCAAATACAATCAATAATACTGAAATTATAAAATTGCATACGATTGCTTATATTATAACTTTTAAACGACTGTACCAGTACCAAGTACCAAGAACCGTACTGTACTGTACCAAGAACCGTACTGTAATGTACAATATTCTTTATTTGCACACAGAGACCATTTCGTTTACGTCAGCTTTTAAACAAAAAAACTGCATCGAAATCGGTTTATTAGTTTAAGAGCTACGATGTCACAGATATACACGTCAAACTTATAACACTGATCTTTTTTTGGCGGGGGCTACAAAGAGCTTTCGAATGATTCACAACGTTTCACACAGCCCACTGTTTCCAAGAAAAAAAAGCATCTTAAAGAGTGTAATGGCGAAGATATTTTTTAATTAAAACTCGGCCGGGATTGGATATTATTTTTTTTATTAATTTCTTTATGGCCGCTAAACGGTGTGCACCTGCCTCGCACTGAATGCTTTATGGATTTGCCTTGAAGAGGAAATGTTCTAATACTTTTCGAATATCCTTAGAAAGAGAGTTCGTATATCTTGTAACTAGCATTCCGCCTGGGACTTCGTTCCAGTGGAATTTCTATTGCTCAGGGATAATGTAGCATTCTAAGGCTCGTATTACAGAAGGCGACTCAAGTATTGTTTAAACTTAGATCATTCAAATATCGATTTAGGCAGAAATCACGCCTCAAATATGGCAGAGATCAAGTTGGTGAAAGAACTTTTGAAATCGGTCCAGTAATTTTTGAGTTGATTCGTTACAAACATACAAATATTTCCTCTTTCTGATATTTGTGTAGATTGGCAGAAAGTTTGAGTAATTTTGTTATTTTTTTTATCTACCATAGACCATTGAATAGTCAGTTTATTACATACTAGCTTTCCGCTCGGGACTTCGTTCCCGTGGAAATTCGGGAAAATCATGTACCCTATGTAGGATAATGTAGGATTATAATGGTGAAAGAATTTTTCAAATCGGTCCAGTAGTTTCGGAGCCTATTCAATGCAAACAAATAAACAAACAAACAAACAAACAAGCAAACAAACAATTAAATCTTTCCTCTTTATAATATGTAGAGAAGTACATTAAAATCGTCACTATGCCTTTTCTCAGAAAAAATAATTTGAACGTGAAATCTGGAATGGACACAGAAAACGTTTTACAGCAGACAAAGTTGTTGGACAACTTGTTTAATAATTCAGTATAAAGGAAAGACGTGACATACTTAACACCTACTCGGAATGACAGTGATATCAGATACATGTTAGAGGAGGTAGATATGACAAAGTTAAGACAATAAATATACAAAAACTTCGTAAAAAGGGCAATTATAGAATTTTTGATTATCTATTAGACAAGCCACCATGGGATTAAATTTCGGAATCCAGAGTTATTCAGATATTAAATAAATAAAAAATTAGGAAATGTTGTATTATTGCGTTATAAAGAGTAACCCTCGGAGTTTCTTGCTTATTTTTCTCTGGGGAAGACTGCACCTTTGCAAATAGGGGCAACGTTAAAAATGCTAATGTAATTCACTACTTTGAGTTATTTTAAGTACTTAACATGCTAAATGTTCTATGAAATAAAGCTATTTTTAAATTACGTGCTACCATGTGTACGTCATATTTAGATAACGTTTTGGTTTTTAGCTATTTGCTGATAGGCGTTTGGTTGGCATTGAAGTCAGTTGATTAATACTTTTTTTTTTATATTATAAGATGGGTTAACTCTTGACCTCAATCTTGACCATAAAGGTCAAAGATGAGGTCGACGATGGAGCGAGTTAACCCAGAAAATACCTATAAAGGCACTGGCTAAACAGGCTGTTTGGCGTCGGACTTCGGTAGGAGGGTGGTCACGAACCAGACGGCCCTTTATAGAGCCTACCACACCGCTTGAGACCATAGGACGACACCTCAGATTCAGAAAAAAAAATGAAGTGTCGTTGCCCAGGATGGATTACTAGGAGGCAGGTCTCATTTGTGTTTCCTTAGTCGCCTCTTACGTCACCCACGGAAAGAGATTGGGTGGTGTTATTCTCAACTGATCACCATAGGTACGTTTTTAACGTGGACAATTACCAAGAATTGAATTGTCATTTTTATATTGTTTTATTACATATCTGTTTATATACTTCTTTTTCCTTGCATTATTATTGATTGCTTAATACTTTACTCAGCAAAACCTTCTAAGCGCCTTTCAAAGGATACGAAATTAACTTTTCACTACACAATGTGAAAATCCCTTTACCGATACTGTAGCATTAGCTAGACTTGACATAAAACTTTATGGACCGCTTTAAACAATTTCATATAAAAAATATATATGACTATTTTCATAACATACTTATTATGTCTAATTAATATGAAATCCTTTATAATTTTAGAGTCATCTGCAGTTATTATAAAGGATTAAAAATTACCATTCGATCGGTTATTTATATACAGTGTGGCCCAGCGGGTGACGTCCAAAATAAAAATTTGGATGCCCCGTGCCAGGGGGCATTCAGATTACCCCCATGTATGTTCCACGATTTTTGAAGTGAAAACTTCTTTAGCGGCGCGGCGTTGAGCACTTTTAGTATGGGGAAAAAATGTTGAACTCGCGTCAGATGTCACGTGACCGTGATCAAGATTTTGACATCTGTTCTCCTTTTTCTTTGGTGTCTGTATATTTCATTTCGGAATAAAAATCCATTAATTTAGATATTTAAAAAAAATGGAGGCTTTAAAAAATAAAAAAATCTTCACCATCTTGTTCTTCTTTTAATTCTCTTTTTCCTCATTTTTCTTTGGTGTCTGTTAATTTAATGTCGGAATAAAAATCCATTAATTTACATCTCTTTTAAACCATGTTCTGTTATGACGAGGGACATCCAATTTTTTTAAATGGTAGCTGATTTTTCCCTCATTATCTGTGACAAATAATTTTTCAAAATAATCCTAAACATAAAGAGAAAAAAAAATCGTTCAAACCCCCCCGAAATTATTAAAATCATGATCATCTTCCTGCCTTTATCCCTCTACGAAACACAGTAAAGTAGTATCGGCATTATCTGCTGTGTTATCTCCAAATTAATTTTTTTGAACCCCCACCGAAACAGAATTCTGGCTACGCCCGTGGTGGCTACGATGCCACAGGCACACACAGATACACAGACACAAAGACATGTTAAGTTTTTACAGGTTTTTTTATGAATGATTGCGAGATATCTCAATATTGTAATTAAAACAAGGAACATAAATCGGATACATATTAGGAGATTGTTGTAATTATAAATAATTCTAGCCTTAATTATTGTAAGCGTTGCCACTTCCAGCCTCATCTTAATCCGAGTTCACAAAACAAAGCAAGGCGTAGATGAAAGGATCTCAGTATTTAATATCGGCAGCATTGTTTGTAGGCTTACTGGTCTTATTTACTCTGTGGCTCATCTCCTAGCTCATTGTCCATTTTACTCTGTGGTTTCATCCTGAGGCTTTGACCAAGGCTATTGTCTATTTTATCAGGATGTCAGGGGATTTTCGAGAAGATTTCAAAAAAGGAGGTTCTATGTTCGACTGTACGTATCTTTTTTTTTAATGAATGTTCACCGATTTCTCCGCCGTATGTGGACCGATTTTCAAAATTCTTTTTTGTTCGAAAGAGTGTGCTCAAGAGGTGGTCTCATTGTCAGCAAGTCAGGATCTTATAATAGAATCCCAGAGAAATCGAGGGAGATCCTCGAGTTTAAAACACTTACAATGTTTCGCATGTACCTACTTTCTATTATTTACCCTAAAAATCATAAAAATTGATAAACTTCTTAGAAAAAAAATTAAACTAACTTCAAAAAGGCGAAAATTTGATAGGTCGCCTTCACACCGACTTCAAACGGACAGGTATTACGTAGTACATTAAATTATTTTGTCTTCATTTTTTGCTTTTTTGAAGTTGGTTTTTTTTTCTTGAAAAGATTTTTTTAAATCTGTAGTTTCCCAAGGTGGCTATGTTTGCACCAACAGTCGTGTATGCACTATTTTCGTGAAGTACTCGATAAAAATAAGCGAGGTATTGCTCCACTGGAAATAACACGGCGAAATACTTACAGCAAACAATATAAAACTTTGTTTTCTCTATAAAACAACCGCATTCTTTATTTTATTCAAACTACGATTCAACAGAGAGAATTCGCCGTAAATTCTATTTCACAACTCGAGTGGATACGTTAAGATGCGATATTGAATACAAATTGGATTTTAAAAGACGCTGAGCTCGGAGTTCTGGGAACATGAAATATTAGGGGTTAGCGACCACTTACATGGTCGCTAACCCCTAATATTTCATACTTACATGGAAAGGTACCTCCTGATTCTACCCATGAAACTGAACAACTTTATCCAAGGGACCTATGGAGGGTGATTTCATAATTGTGTCTTTAAATTAGTTAGCGATACTTTGTTCTTCTCTGGGGAAGACTGCACCTTTGCGAATAGGCGTAGAGTCAGTAGGGTCAAAAGAACAAATGTGTATGTATGTATTTAATCCTTTAATGTATGTTTATGTGTATT
The DNA here is from genome assembly GCA_949987775.1 of Aproaerema taeniolella. Taxonomy (NCBI): domain Eukaryota; kingdom Metazoa; phylum Arthropoda; class Insecta; order Lepidoptera; family Gelechiidae; genus Aproaerema; species Aproaerema taeniolella. The sequence goes on from OX465264.1 coordinate 9,053,940, forward strand.
TAATGTAATTTTGACTTATTTTATGTAACGTCCTGAAAGTTCTATGAAATAAAGATATATTGATTTGATTTGGAGGGTGATTCTCCCCATAAAACCATTTTCCCCAAGGAACATACTTTTTTAATTTTTTGTTTTGATTTTTAATAAATTAAGTAATTACAACGAAGATATGGAAGAGCGGAGTCTCCTATCCCAAGTAATTTATTTTGCTTAAAAGGAAATCCTTACACTATAAACATTGTAAGTTATTGAAATAAACATTTTGTTTTAACGTAATTAAATTCTCAAAAAAAAATGTCTTGCACAAAGGCAAACCAGCTGATCGCATAAGTTGTATGGAGAGGCGAATTGTTTTTTTTCCCTATGTTTCATGGGAAAAATTGTTCAGTTTAGCGGGCCGATTCACATTCTTAATCAACTAATTAGGGACCATCCATAAATTACGTCGCACGAATTTCATGATTTTTTGACCACGTCCTTGTCACAGCTGGTCACATTTGGGAGACACCCCCCTCCCTAGTGTGACGTCACATATTTTTCAATTTTACATCTAGTAATTATTTAATTAAAACAGCAGTTCCAAAATTGAATTAAAGGCGCTACCGCGCTAGGCGCGGTGCGTTTGGCGGCATTTATCAAAGGGCGTTTATAGTCGGATTTTTAATCAGACGGAGTAAACTGACAGATCGAAATGTCAATTAACGTAATAATGATACCAACATTCACAGTATAGTGAAGTATTTGACTCATTCATAAATAGTTCAAAAGATGTGACTATGAATAAAATGCAAAAAATTTAGAGCATTTAAATTACCGTCAGTTAATTGTCAGACATCGCACATGGCTGTATGGACTCGAAGCTTTTTCTTAGTAGCGAAAAAAAAGATGATGACGCTGACGCATAAATGTCATTGTCTGTCATCCATTGTCTGTCAAATACTTTTTGAAGATGGTTTACGTAACGTGACTCCTGAGAAGTGGAAGAATTGCGTCACACATGTAAAAAAAGAAGAACTCAAAATGCGCCAGGTCTACGACCACATTGATACTGTTAGTGACAGATTTTTGATAAATGTGACTGATGATGATGATGATTCTTCCGATAGTGAATAAATTATTATAATTAAAATAACATGTTTCTTATTTTTGTCCCTTTTTTGTGTTCTAGTTCCCCTTATTAGGTAGCAAAAACACACATTAGACAGATATTTTGGATTTTAGATCACTGAACTGAAATGATTAAATTGAGTAAATCATTTAAGCACAACATTAATTGCATTTTGTAAAAAAGCGGCAACATTCGATATGTCAGTTTACTCCGTCTGATTAAAAATCCGACTTTAGGTAGTCGGCGCGTAACACGTAACCTTATGTTTAATAACTGACATGTAATTTTTTTTAGCTGCTCAATTTCACCATGTTAAGAGAAATTGCCCTCCAAAGTCCTAAAAAGTGACACACCTTTGAGCGTTCAACTGACTTCTCACTATAAGAAGTCAATATTTTCAGCTTTATGGGTTTGTTCATTTTTATGGGGAGAATCACCCCGTAAAGTTTAGCTAAGTACTCGTAATTTAAATTACCACATTTAAGTAGGTACTGGACAAAACAACTGACACGAATTCCAAAGGTTATAAATTTTTGACTTTTTCTAGGTTATTAGTTTTTCCAGTCAGAACAACTCTTGAGTTCAGTTTTCTCTAATGCGGAAGGCAGAAAAAGGAACTAGAAAATAAGTTTTGATGAGTTATCTTAAAGAAGTGATAAGTACAAAACAAAACATTCAACGAAATGCAAATGAGGTCTATTTTTGCGAGGCCCAGTTTCTAAAAGGAAAATCGTTTCCACGAAATTGAGCAATGTCGTCTGATGACCGCTCAGATGGAACGCTACAATGATGATAGATCGTTTTCATTCTTTTGTTTACACGTAGCTTTTTTTTGAGCATTAATTATGTCGACCTAGCTTTCAGGCATTAAAAAAAATTGCCGTAGCGTTTTTTGTTTCGACCTATTGAAAACAGTGCGAACAGTGTCGATACACGAAGTTTACGGACTATGAAAGCGTGCGTGCGTAAAAACATGTTCGAAAGTTAGATAACTCTAATTATTAAAAAAACAAAATACCCGACTGCACACTAAAATAAAATGTATCCTATGACACTCCCGTAATCAAGACAAATCTAACGATACCTCATACATCAAAATCCATCAAGCCGTTTAGGCTACAGGAGGTCACAAAGGAACAGACATACATACATACTTACATACACTCGAAAAACATTACCCTCCTTCTTTGGCAGTCGGGTAAAAAATGAGATTTATGGAAAGGTAAACAGCTTAAATCGAAAATTGCGTTAACTACTTATCAAGAGTGTTCAATCACGAACATTTTGATAGCAAATTCAAGTTCCTGTGTACATTTTACTATCGTTTTTACAGCTTAAAAGATACACAATATTGGGTATTTAGAGGTGACTTTGTGAGCTTTTTCTATCAAACCAAAAGTGCTGAATCATGTTTTCAGCAAACGACTTATCTAGTTTATGTCCTGAATATTACCGTAGTATTTTTTTCTTCGATTTAATGCAGTGTGTCATGCTTATCTACGCACCATAAAATCGTAATTTAGGTGCTGTTGTCGCCTCAACACATAGGCTACTTAATTCCCACGAGAACGAAGTCCCGGGCAGAAAGCTAGTTGACAATAAGAATGATCTCAGGGCAGACTTTTATGTAGGTAGACTGACCTCTTACTTTTTTTTATCAGCCCTATAGGTACTATCCCACCGAGGGGAACTGGCCTCTCTTCGAAATACAAAGGGAAATTATGCTCTAGTCCACCATGCTGGCCCAATACGTGTAATGCGGGTTGGTAGACCGTGTGCCTTTCGAATACGAATTTTCTCACAGACGTGCATCACGAATCACGATGTTGTCCTTCACTGCTGACCAATAGATAATAATTAATGAAATAACCGCACATATCCGAAAAGACGAATTTTGTGGAACAGGGTCCCATCAGGATTTGAACCCGCAACCAATTTCATTAAGTCAGTATTTAGGTTATAAGTCTGGCTCATTACCAACTGGGCTATCACCACACCGACCCTTAGTTACATTTTAAACTAGGTACATTCCTTTCGGTAAGTCAGAAAAGCTCTGTCATAAAATTATTCATAATAATAATTAAATGAAAATATATTTTCAAAGTCAGGATAAACTCGGTTACAAAGCGAGAAGCGACAAATACCCACACCTCGCTCGTTACCTCTAACGAACGTCTTTTTGACGCCAGCGCCTGTCGCTTTTCTCACAGCAAGGACATCCAATTGCACCTTTGCTGATTTAAATCACAGGGAGCTGAAGTAACATTGCATTGAAAAGATTGTAGTTTTAAACATTTTCCTTTGTTAAAAAGTAGATTTATTTTTACTGTAATGCAAAATAATGTGTTTTATTTATTTGTCTTACATTTTGTTTTATTAAAAATGGGTTCGCTCTTGACCACAATCTTGCTTAGGGCAAAGATGTGGTCGAGGATGTAGCGAGCTCACCCTGAAGAAGCCTATTCACTCGTACTTTAAAGATATTTGGGTTGTATGAACTCGAAAATACAGACGCCGACAGGGAATTCCACTCCCTGGCAGTGCGCAATATAAAAGATGAAGAATAGCGCTCAGTACGTATCCGAGGGATCTCGACAAGATAAGGGTGATACCCCGCAGTGCGTCTGGACGTCCGATGGAAAAAAGGGGCAGGCGGAATGAGCTTATGTAGCCTCTGAGCACACTCTCCGAAGTACATCTTATAAAAAACACATAGGCAAGCTACTTTGCGTCTATGAGCTAGGCTTTGAAGCTTATCCTTAACCAGCTTTTTATCACCAATAAGCCTCCTGGCTCTGCGATCCACCGAGTCCAGAGCGGCTAGTTGGTATTTGGCCGAACCATCCCAAAGGTGGCTACAATATTTTTTGCGCTACAAGTTGTAGTCAACATTATTTATCTATGTACATACCTAAATACGATTGAAAGGCTAATAATAGCATAATTGATTAAAAATTAAAAGTAAATTTATATTTCGATGAATTAGTAAGTAAACCTTTTACGACGCTTGGTATGACTAAAGTAGGAAAGACTTACCTAATATTACAAATTACACCAGGTAACTCATTGTTAAATTCGAAAACCCGGTTTATGAGCAGGTATGTACCTAAAAGCTTCATTAATTCATAATACCTACCTATATATCCCAAACCCACCGCATTGAGTAGTGGAAGTGAATATTTTACTTAGAAAGGGTTGTGGACCAATTTCCTAAACGAAAATGTTCGGTAGGTATACCTTATTTATAGATACGTACTGTACTTAGGATACTCGGTGGATAAATTATCGTTTCGGTTTGGAGAGCTCGCAATTTGAGTTAACGAATGAGCATTGGGACTATTTGGGACAGTTGCAGCTTTTTGGCGAAACGAAATGCCAAGTTTTATTTGAAATGCCTGGTCAATTCGTTAAGGAGCTACGATGCCACAGACAGACATACAAATACACAACACACAAATGTACACAAATACACAAATCAAACTTATAACACCCCTCTTTTCGTAACGGGGGCTAAAATCCACGGCCGGCCCTGTCCACAGAAACAAAATATTTTAGACACCAACTTTCTGAACGGAAAACTTACTGTTTTTGAACGAACGCTGTTTGACTTTGACATTTGTTCGACTGACGTGTTGTTAGTTCGTCTTGTTGTAAACAATTTACGATTTACTGCAAAATTAACGACAGAATTCCCCATTTTTCGCTCAATTTCTTAGGAAAACTTCTAAATAGTGCTGTGCAAAATGCTGAAAGCTGTAATTCTAATCGGTGGCCCACAAAAAGGTAATAAAATGATGACTGTCTACGTCACCGGTTTTAGGCCGAATATGCAGGAAATAATCGTTTAAAACTTATAGTTTTGGCATTAATGCATATAAATTTAAAGCTTGAACGTGATACTCGAGAATTATTAGGTTTACATGGAATTTAAAAAGGGTAAAAGGTAACACGATAGATTGAGGTTATATTTTTATTTCACAGAACAAAATTAATGTTTTACTTGGAAACTGATAAGATAACGTATCATAATTTATGAGCCACTTTAATGCATTTTTGCATTCAATTTGAAATCAATTGAAGTACCTACCATTATTATTGTTATTTATGAACTAAGTATTTTATCGATAATTGGAGGCACAATTTAATAATTACCCGTAAGCCCATAACAAATCTAAACAAAGGAATAAAACAATCTCATGTTGGTAATAGTAACGGTCTTGTGAAAAATAAATCCATTTATTCAAAAAAAGTTGGAAAAATAATTTTTTTTTTGGTAATTCCAGGCACCCGCTTTCGTCCCCTCTCCTTGGACACTCCGAAGCCATTGTTCCCCATAGCCGGAAAGCCGTTGATCCAGCATCACATTGCAGCGTGCGCCAAGCTTCCAGAATGCCGAGAGATCCTCATCATTGGGTCGTATCCCAGCACACACATGGCTCAGTTTGTCAGTGATATGCAGAAGGAGTATCATGTTATTATCAGGTTAGATATCGGAAACATAGAGGCAATTTTATTAAATTCTTTTGATAGATAGAAATTATAACATTTATTCACTCATATAGTACAGCAAAATCTTCGCTCCTGAGCTAGATTGTGTTTAAGATCTATCTGTCTATCTATTTGCCATCTTTTAAGTCTTGTGGTTTTTTCACTTTGCACTGCAAGTCTTAAGCTAGTTGTTTAGCATGAATTTTGTGACCCTAATTCTTTTAATGACTCAAATTCTTCAGGTATCTCCAAGAATGGACTGCACTGGGCACGGGTGGAGGTCTCTACCACTTCAGGGATCAAGTGCGAGCAGGGAACCCATCCGCCTTCTTCCTGCTTAACGGAGATGTCTGCGCTGACTTCCCGCTTAAGGAACTATGGACATTTCATGAACAGAGACCTACTGCTTTGGTAAGATTTTTAAATTGAGACCGCATTAAAGATAATAGGTATTAAATCTCAATATTTAAAATTGCAGGGCTTCTGACTTGCTCACTGATTCATCAACGCCCAGCCCCAACCATTCAATCTAGAACTGAAAATTGGCATAAAGGTTCCTTTAATAATGTAGGCAAGAAATAAGGAAGGATATTATGAAAGTCACACGGCAACGAAAACCCAGGCATCCTCTAGTAGAAAAATAAAATAAAAATTGCAAAAAAATACAGGACATCAGCACTGAAACATATGCAAATTTTTTTTTACTCGGTCGGTACAGAAAATACTCGCACGAGGATTACCTGTGTCGTGCGTGGGTTACTATTTATTTCCGTTACACTGGGGAAATTACTGTTTAAAGTTTTTAAACTGGGTTTTTTAAACTAATAATTTTTTTATAAGTAAGTAAGATGTCATCTTCACCTTAATATGGAGGGGGGGTGACTAGCGAAACTTTAGGGAGTGATTCTCCTTATGAAACTAAACAAGTTTCCGTAAGGAAAAAAAACAACATGGCAACCCAGCTGATCGCTCATGTTTTATGGAAAGGTGATTTTTTTTCACCTATATTCCTTGGGGAAAGTAGTTTCAGTTTCGTGGGCTAATTCACATCCTTAATTTTGTCTAATTTATTTAAAGTTAACCAATATATTACGTACAATAGTTAAAATTAGGTGTGCGTGCGAACGTGCGTGCGTTTTTTACGTACGAACGTGCATGCGTGTGTTTGCTTGCTTGGTTTGTTTTCTGGGTTTTTGTGACTTTTAGTTTCCACTTTCTTATACTTCTGGCACTAAATAGACAAGTTTAACAAGCCCTTTCGACAGGTGACAATAATGGGCACAGAAGCAACGCGCCAGCAGTCAGTCCACTACGGATGCATGGTGCGCGAAAACAACGCGACAGTGACGCATTACGTGGAAAAACCTGGCACTTACGTGTCAACGCTCATTAACTGTGGAGTCTACGTGTGTTCTACCAATGTCTTCCATACTATGGCTGATGCTGCGCAGAAGAAGCAGGACTCTTATTACAAGTAAGCGAATAAGCAATAAGAAATCTGTTTGAATTTTACATTAATAAGAGTATACGTATTTTTGAAACGCTTATCTGCTTGAGGGATATTTTCAAATAATTTAAGGGACAGAAAAATGTTCGGCGCGAAGTATTTTTGATTGATTTTTAAAACATTGTGATTTCTTGTTCAGTGATAATGATAACATTGAATTTAGGATAGTTTATTAACATTTTAACATACACATTATTTAATTTTAAAATAAGGATGTTATGAATCAATTTATGGCCTGGATGCTAGTGAATCAATGAATGAATATACTAAATATCCAAATATATTGATTAAAGCATTACGATTACTAATTTTGTTAAGTTCTTATTATGATTCTAATTGTGTGTTCTTGTGTGCAAATAAAATACATTTATTGTACTAAAGAGACGGATCAGAGCTCGGCTTGATTTAGATTCTACTAATAATACATATACATGTGGAATTTTGTGAGGATATATGTATGTTTGTTACGCTTTCACGTTCAAACGGCTGCACCAAGGTGGATTAACACATAGGCTATATAATTTTCCAAATTCCCACGGGAACGAAGTCCCGGGCGGAAAGTTAGTATCATATATACGTGGTGAGTGTTGGTTGCATAAGTGCCTTATCTTGTGGTTTGTATTTCGATTAGACCAGAGACAAATGATATGATGTTTATGATCAATATTTTATTTGTTTCAGCAGCGGCAATGGGCAGAATGGAAGTACAAGTCCGGAATATCTCTCATGGGAACTAGATGTGTTGGCGCCGCTCGCAGGAACCAACAAGATGTTCGCGTTGCAGGTAATTGATACAATATCCTACTAATTTTATAAATGCGAAAGTTCGTGAGGATGTATGGATGTTTGTTACAATTTTTTTATGGAGGTAGCTGACAACCTGGATTAAGTAAGTAGTATAAGTATTCTTAAGTCAAAACGAGGGACTCTCTGCTCGATGGCAAGATGATGGACGTGACGTCATCACAATTGCATTCAAGCGGATATAAGTAAATAGCACACGCCTCGTGTTGCCGTCGAGCGGCGGGTCCACTGGTAATTTAATTAGTGGTAGTTAATTATTATTTTTGTCATTTTCAAAATTAGTGATAGTTATTTCAGAGTTAAAGTCAAAAGTTGCTTTATTTCATAAAATGTGCAGAATGTTACTTAAAATAAGTCAAAATAGTGAATTGCATTATTATCATTTTCAACTTTGCTACTATGCGCAAAGTATGGTATTGTATTTTCCTTTGTTAAGCAGTTTATGGTAGGTTTTTCATATCGCATAAAAAGAGCGCGTCTCGCCATCAAACTGTTTAGTTTGGCGAGTAATATAACTTAGACAAACTGTAACTTACCGTTGTACAAATAAATTAAAAAAAAAAAACACATAAGCTACATAATTTTCCCGAATTCCCTTGAGGAAAATTCTCGAGCGGGCTTTCCAGCTAGTTAATAGTATTTTTAAAACGCTCACCCGCGTGAAGGATATTCACAAATACTCACGGCACGAATACGCATAGCTTAGTTGGTTAGAGCACCAGGAGATCTAATCTTGGTGTCGTGGGTCCCATTCGCGCCGAATATTTTTCTTTCCCTAAAAATTATTAGTTAATAAATAATTATTGGTATACTTAAGAAATTGTAAAGCTTTTTTGTTTATTGTTTTTTAATCCCCGACGCAAAAAGCCCCTCTCTTTTTGCGTTACAAGTTTAACGTGTCTGTCTGTGTATCTGTGTATCTGTCTGTGTTATCGTAGCTCCCAAACGGATGAACCGATTTTCGTTTAGTTTTTTTTTTGTGTCATACTTAGATAATTTTATCACACTTGACCAGCGTTTCATCATCATCTTTTCGTCCAGGACATCGTTCCCTTAAGAACTGAGGAAAATCAAATAGCTATGTCTTATTTTGATGCATATTTTATGTTACTGCGAAGTTTCATCAAAATGAAACTTCATTTTGATTGAGTAACAAACATCCATACGTCTTCAAAAACACATTTATTATTAAAATGTCCAAAAAGCGAATAAAGCGAATGAATATAGCTACTAAATGAATTTGAATTTGAAAAAAAAATGTTTTCTCCATACAAATTTCGAACCCCCGTTTCACACCCTTAGAGAGTGAGTTTCGAAAATTCCTTTCTTAGTGCTCCCCTAGACCTCATAAAAAACCTACATGCCAAATTTGAAATTTGAAATCTTTAGACCCAGCGGTTTGGGCTGTTCGTTGTTATGTTGAAACCGTGTGGTGATCGGTTGAGAATAACACCACCCCATCTCTTTCCGTGGGTGTTGTAAGAGGCGACTAAGGAAACATAAATGAGACCTGCCTCCTAGTAATCCAACCCAGGCAACGAGACTTCATTTTTCTCTGAATCTGAGGTGTCGTCCTATGGTCTCATGCGGTGTGGTAGGCTCTGTAAAGAGCCGTCTGGTTCGCGACCATCCTCCTACCGAAGTCCGACGCCAAACAGCTTGCTGTGTTCCGTCGGTGCGTGGGAGTACCAGTGCCTTTATAGGCATTTTCTGGGTTAACTCGCTCCATCGTCGACCTCATCTTTGACCTTATGGTCAAGATTGAGGTCAAGAGTTAACCCATCTTATAATAAAAAAAAGGTCAGTCACTAGTTAATAACCATACAATTCCTTCTTCAGGTATCAAACTGGTGGTCACAGGTGAAAACAGCCGGTTCAGCGATATACGCGAACCGGCATTACCTCGAGTTAAACAAGGACAGCACTACTCAGAAACAGAAGGCTCCTTGTCATATACTACCCGACGTGTTTCTACACCCCACCGCCATTGTGGACGAGACTGCTGTGGTAATATAGCTTTAAATCCTTCTCTTATGGTTGATATTGTTTTACCTCGAGTTAGACAAGGACGCAGCACTATTCAGAAAGAATATACTAATCCCACCGCCATTGTAGATGAGACTGCTGTGGAATATAGCTTTTATCTTGAAATTCAAACGCAAGGGAAATTGAAACTTCTCTAAATACATATAAGATTTATTTTCCTTGTTTTGATTGGAAACTCTATACTGTCGCAAGAGAGAAGTCTCAATACGTATGCTAGGGTAGCAGCAGGGTTACAACTATGTCTTGAAACCTTAATGTTGTTTTTCTTTAGTTTTTTTCCTGCACATTTTTTTTATCCTTTCATGCTGGACTGGGAGTTTCTTTTACGTTAGACTGGGAGTAAAAAAAAAACATAAAATGTGCCAACTGCCTACTCTTCCCAGGCATACTGCTGACAACCTCTCAGCACTTACATCATATTTGACGACCGGTTTGGTCGAGTGGTAGTGGCGCTGCCTCTTGATCGACAGGCCCTGGGTTCGATTCCCAGTCGGGGCAAACATTTGTGTAAAAAGCAGATGTTTGGTCATGGGTATTTGTGTTTGTCTTTATGCGTGTTCCAAGGCACCCACGACACAAGGGAAAACCTTAGTGTGGGCCTTTGAGTGTATAGCGTTCATTTTATTTTTATTTCATCTTATAACCCTCTGAATTTATGTCAGACGTGGCATCAAGTGGTTTTAAAACCACTGATTCTCTACCTACCCCATTAGGGATTTTGAGTGTGAGCGTATGTATTATTTGTTAACGATCTTACACCATTTTGTTTTGTTACAGATAGGTCCAAACGTATCGATCGGCGCTGGCGTTATAGTCAAAGCTGGTGTTCGGATAAAAGAGTCTATAGTACTAAATAACGCTACCATCAGTGAACACGCGCTTGTTATGTATTCTGTTGGTAAGTACCTTCATAGAAACTTCCTTTATAGCTAAAACTACATAAGGAAAGTCGGGTGATCCTGGCTTAGGGACCAAGGTCTGATTTATTGAAACTTTGAACATAATATACAAAATTATCGTGTCACAGTGTTTGTAACAAAACTCCTCCGAAACAGCTTGACCGATTCTTATGAAATTTTGTGTGTATATTCAGTAGGTCTGAGAATAGGACGTAAACTATATTTTCCAAAATTTCCACGGGAACGACGTCCTGGGCGGAAAGCTAGTATTTATATAGATCTATCATTGACGAAAGCTGACATATTTCTGACTGTTTATAATATGTGAATATTTATAAAAACCGTTTTTAGTAACATATTTATAAAAAGATTCTTTAGTTACAAATTTATGCACTGTCTGTACATACAAGGTGTTTAAAAAAAAACCCAAAAAAAAGAAATTCCAAAATTTAATTTTAAAAGTGAAATAGTCGCAACTCTAGTAATCAGTTGCACTGTTTGAGATCTTTTTAAATGAAAGTTTCATATATTTAATATGACATACTTGTCATATTTGTAATAGAGCTGCGCAATAAGCTAAATTTTCATTAATTTTGAATTATCTTTTTTTTTGTTTTTTTTGAAACACCTTGTATAACAGGTAACAACTAATTTTAGAAATTATACTGCGATATAATTCTAATTTATTATAGAAATAGACTGCGGAACACCCAACCCTTGTGTATTATACTTGTGTATACTCCCCAGTGGGTCAATACGCGTCAGTAGGCGAGTGGTCAAGGGTTGAAGGGACGCCTTCTGACCCGGACCCTAACAAACTATAATATACTGCAGATTACCCAACCCTTGTGTACTATGCTAGTGTATCACAGACCTGTATCGAGATAGACGAAAAGAGCGCTTCAAACTGTATGAGAAACTAGCGTGTAGAATTTTTCGTACCTAAAATGACGTCACGAGCGAGATTTAGTCATGGGAAATGAAGACCGCGCGGAAACGATTCAAAGGCACTTAATTAAGTAAACCAATAATGTAAATCCGATTAAAATCGATTATCATTTACGGCATAGGTCTCAAGCGAACTGACTTAAGTCGGACAAAACTGTGACAAAACCTCACACTTTTTACACGCAAGGTAGGTAGACTTTTACCGACTATCTTGATGTAGATCTGTGTTGTGTATACTCCCCAGTGGGTCAAGACGCGTCAGTAGGCGAGTGGTCACGGGTCGAGGGGACCCCTTCTGATCCGGACCCTAACAAACCATTCGCCAAGATGGACAACCAGCCCCTCTTCAACACCGACGGAAGACTTAACCCCTCCATCACTATATTGGGTAAGTTACGTCAATGTCACTCAGTTACAACAATGGTAGTATAACACCTCTCCTGGGGGCAATGAGTAAAAGGCGTATCTCTTCTGTGAGGTGTATATTTATGAATGACTAGCTGATGCCCGCAACTTCGTTTGCGTGTTAATTTTTTTTTGTACAGAGTACACAGATTGAAAACATCTATCTTACGTGATTTAGATTTTTACATACAAAAGCTTTTTCCCGCTAACTCCCGTTCCCGTGGGAATTTTGCAATATCCTGTTACAACTAAGCTTTAAGTTTACTAAGGTACCTGCATGCCAAATTTCAAGCGTCTAACTTAAACGGTTTAGATTTTTCATACAAAAGGATTTTCCCGCTAATTCCCGTTCCCGTGTACCTAAGGTACCTAAGCTACGTCCCTTCCAAATTTCAAGTGCCTACGTTTAGCCGTTTAGGCTGTGCGTTGATATGTCAGTCAGTCAGTTAGTTTCTTCTTTTATTTATGAATGATATACGACTACTTCCATACAATTTGGTTTTATTACACTTGTATAATTAATCACATCCGAATCACTTTATTTTTAACGCCTGAAAAAGTGCTATTTGCACGCCTATGATCGCATACATGAAATTACTCCGCGAGCTCTCTCCTAAGAATGTCGGAAGACCATCGACCAGATCTTCAATCATTAATCTTCTTCGAAATGACCGATTGAAAGGGGAGTTGTGTTATGCCCGATCCTCCATGAAGGTCTGCATACCACAGTACATATATATACACACATACATATACACACATACATACGCTCACGCCTATAATCCCTAAAGGGGTAGGCAGAGCATCAGTCGTTCTAGAACAGTGCCACGTTTGACACAAATTGTGAAGGTTATCAGATGCAACAAGTTGTGTAACAATATCCCACCACCTATAAGGAACGCCTCTTCAAATTACAGTTTCAAACGACAATTCGATAAGTATTTGTTAACCACTTGGTCAGATAAAGCTTATATGTGAAACTAGACGTGAACAAAAAACTTTTAAAATTACTTATTGATTATTTACTTATTTTATATTAACTTAATTTATTGTTTATGTACACTTATATACTAGGTACTATAAATTATTAAATTATTGATTTTATTCTGTTATATATTTATTATATGAATATTAAGCGCATTATTTCAATCTCAATATTATGTATATTATATAATTATATTTAACAGACACTACACACTACACTTACCCGCGCAACAAAACTACTGGTTCTGGCCATTATACATTATACAGCGAAACTCTCGCATCCCACTCACAAACTTTTACAGTATACCTGGGAGGAGTAGGTAGCTGGCAAATTCTAAGTTTTCTTTCACTCCCAGTACAGTGTGAAAGACAATGTTCATAAAAATGAAAGCTTCTAAAATGTAATGCTGTCCTTGTTTATTTCAACAAGACGGAAAGTGACAGCATGATACTTTGATGGACGTGTCTGCAACTAGGTGTCAATTGGGTATTTAAATTATAGTAGTTATCAAGAAACTGAAAAAGTTCTCCAATTAAATTTCTTCTTAGCGCTTAGTCCCGTTTCTCATTCGGGGTACGCTTGACCATGATCCAGGATTTGGCAGGTCAAGTCGTTACAGTGGAGCGACTGCCATCTGACCTCCGTGACCTTTTTAATAGTGCAACATGACCGGATTGGTTCTCGGTTAAACATCCAGTCTTCTGTAAGTGCAGGTTTCCTCACGTAAGAACATTGGTTAGTGTGCCACATAACTCAGAAAACGAGTCATTGGTACGGAGGACCGCACATCAGGTTGCCACACGCGTGCACTCTGTGCTGTTGTGATAAGGGCGAATTTGCAACGAAAATGGAGTAACCTGATGCGCTAGCCTATGTTCATGGCGGCACTAGGGATTGAACTCACTACCTCTCGGCCCTCTTGCCTACGAGTCTGACGCTTTCTGACCGATATAATGTTCCCAAAAAATATTTATTTTTTATTTTCGTCGCCAGATGTTATATAATGCGACCGTGTAATGATGTCATTATCTTTTGACAGGAGCGGGAGTAGTGGTGCCGGCAGAGACCATCCTCCTCAACTCGATCGTGTTGCCACACAAACATCTCACGCGAAGCTTCAAGCATGAAATCATATTATAGTCGTTTAAGTAAATATCACAGGTAAGTATATCGTATATAAATATAAAATAATGTTTACTGGGTGACTGGTAATTCGTGACCAAGACATAAACATCTGTTTGTACGGGTAATAACAAAGTTTTTTAACCCTCAATTACTCGCGTTACCCCAGAGGGTATTTTACATTTAAATTGTCATTAATTTTTGATTCTATTGTTGTAGTTTCTCTTGTAGATTCCTAAAACTTCATGACCTTTGATAATTATTGCCGGACTCAGCACTAATCAGTATCGTTGTGCCTGGAGAGCTTGTTTGGGCTTTTTTTTACCAGCCTATACAGGGTGTTAAGTAATTCGATCTTATCCTTTCGGGTGGTGAATCAGCCCATGAAAATGAACAACTTGCCGAAATAGGAAAAAAAAATTTTGACTTCCCATACAAAATGATTTATCAGCTGATGCAATTTGTATGGGAAGTTCAAAAATTTTTTTCGTATTTCGGCATTTGTTCTTAGGGAAAGTTGTTCAGTTTCATGGGCTGATTCAGCACCTGAGAGGATAAAATCGAATTACTTCCCTGTATACGTCCCCACCGAGGGGCATGGGCCTCACTTCGAAACACGAAGGGGATTTAGGCCATAGTCCACCACGCTGGCCTAATGCGGGTTGGTGGACTGTTCGTCTTTCGAAAATGAATTTTCTTGGACGAGCGAGTTTCATCTCGATGTTTTCCTTCACCGTTGAGCAAGTGATAATTAGAAATCCGTACATAAATCCCAAAAGACGAATTTAGTGGTACAGGCCCGCGCCAGGTTTGAAACCGCAACCTTCCGATTACAAGTCTGGCTCACTAACAACTGGGCTTACACGCAAGCACTTACGTTACGAGGTGGAAATTCCAAGTGAATTACTCATTTTTTTTGTCAAGGATGATTTGTAAATTGATTTAAGGTCAAGTGGGGTAAGAAGAACATACTTTATTTAAATTTAGGTTTTGCGAAACATAACAAGGACAGGAAATGTCTCTTAATATTTGAAGTAAATACAATGTATACCTTTATATCTTGGCTGTTTATGTTTGGAGAGGGATAACGCTAGCTATAATATCCTCAAATATATCTCACAAAAATCTATAGGCGGCAAAACGTTTCTCTTCCAAGCCAAGTAAGAGGAACAGTCTATGTTTGTATCCGAGTTTGATAGTGTATCCGAGCATATCTATTCCCAACATACAAATACGAAAAAGTTAATCAAATGTATTCCTTAATACTCTTAAAATAAGGTTTACTTTAGAAAAAAATGATGAAATCCTAATTTTGGGGTAAGAGGAACTCATGAAGAAAATCAAGGGTTGCAAACTAAAACACATTTGGTACTTTTTTATATATAATATTATATTACTAGACCTAATGACAAAGTATCCGATTCAAAAATAGTTTTATGAGATCCACTTGAATTATATACTAACTGTTAAAAATACAGCATCAATCAATACTAACTAAATACTTAAATTAGAACAAGAATTTTATTGAATATTAAATGTATCAAAAGTCATTTTAAGATAATTTGCCCTCTGTGTCCCATCGTTGGCGTGGGTAGTTTTGAAATGATGTCCTCCCTATGTTTCACTTCTGATATGTCCTCTACCAAAATGCAAATATAGTTTCACCTTCTGCCTTGGACTTTTTCCTTGCGAATTTTATAACAGGAGACATTTCATTATCCTTATTTATCTGTAAAACTACGCCAACATAGTGTTTCACAAATTTTTTCCCAGTAAATTTCACGAGTAACCAATCGTTTTCTGAAAAAAAAAACACCCTTCCCTTGTCATCTGTATTATTTTTTTCATCTAAAATAACTGCCTTCACGTTGCTATCTTTTTCGGTAAAATCTATGCCATTTTGAGACTGGTTCTTCATTCATAGTAAGGCCTATTTCATCTTGGTTACTAAGTAGGATTCCTGTGTTTACTTTTTGCTTCTTTTCTTTTTCAACTTTTGTATTTTTATTTTCATTTCCATTTTTACTTTTTCCTGCTACCGTTATATCAAATTTTCTTTCATTTTCTTGTTCTTGTACAAGTTAATTAAAAAACACGTCGGCATCAATATCACTATAATCATCATATATTATTTCATTTTCAGACTCGCTCGATGAATTTGAATCTCGTCTTCTTTTTTTCCTTTGTTAGAAATTTTTTGTTTGATAACGTGTTTCTTTTTGTCAGCAAGTATTTTATTTTCAGGCTTCTTTGTTACATTTTTTTCTTTTTTCTTTCGTTTTTCTGTAATGCTTTTGCTTGTTTTTTATTTTTCTTTTCTTCTTGCTTTTTAATTTTTTCTTCCTGCTTTTTATTTTTTTCTTCCATTTCTTTTTGCTTCTCAATTTCTATTAATATACTAGCTGACCCGGCAAACTTCGTACCACCTAACAGTCAATGAATGTCGTGTTACTTTTTAGCTGAACTAATTTAGGCTTTGATGAACGTAAAACAATGATACAAAATAATATGTTTATATAGATAGAAACAAAAAAGTATTTTATTATGATGAATGATGATGAAAACATACATACAGAATGAGAATAAAAAATAATAATAATAATTAAGTACTTCAAACTCATGTCAGAAAAAAATGATTGAAAACTATGTTGTGCAGATTGGGAAAAAAAAACTCGGATTAATTCATTAATAGGATTTTCATTCAAGCACTTTGTGGTAAACGACATTCTTTGTTTTTTGGTCAGGCGCAAGAACAAATAAAGCGGATGGTTTGCCGACACGTGAGCATGCCACGTACAATTGACCATGAGAAAAACATGCATTTTCTAGATTGAGGCCACAAATAGTCAAGGATTGGCCCTGTGATTTGTTGATCGTCATGGCGAAGGCAGGACGAATCGGGAATTGAATTCGTTTAAACTCAAAGGGCACATCCGTTGGAATCATCGGAATCCTTGGAATAAGAACTTACTCATCTTTAAATTTTCCTTTAAGTATCGACGCGTGAATCACATTGCTCATCAGTTTTCTTATCACCAAACGCGTTCCATTACACAGTTTTGGTTAGTTTAAATTTCTAAGCATGATGACTACCGAGCCAACTTTAAGTTTTAAATTGTGCGGTGGTAAACCAGGGGCATCCAAGGAGTTTAAAAATTCAGTTGGATAATTAGTGGCTTCTTCTTCGTTTGTTACACAGTCGATAGATTTGAATGAATACAGAGTACCTACGATTTGATTTTGAATTATAAAATTGAGGTCATCTACATCTTTATTTTTAGCGGCCAAAATTGCTCGCTCACTTAACCATTTAGTATTTTTGTGGTTAGCAATGATATCCGGGAATACTTTGTTGATAAGCTCGTCTTTTGATGATACGAAATTGCAAAAATTTGGAGGAAATGAAATCAAACCGCTCGATTTGTCAACAGGAACACGGCCATTACCGATAGTCAGCAATTGCTTCGAGAAATCATCAGCAGATAGATCGTTCAACAATGCAACTCTCATATTTACAGATAGTTGAAGTTTCTTTACATATCGCCACAGATTTGATGCTTTGAGGCAAGCGTTTATTTCGTCGGCAGCAGTAGATCTTGGAATGACTGGTAGTGTTTGTCGGAAATCGCCAGATAATAAAATCATTGCACCACCAAAACATCTCGAGTCATTGCGCAGATCTTTTAATGTTCGGTCTAGTGCTTCCAATGCGCGTTTGTGCGCCATTGTGCATTCGTCCCATATGATGATTTTTGATGCTACTAAAACTTTGGCCATTGCGGAGTGTTTCGAAATGTTACATGTCGGTTGTTCAGTAGTTTGAAGGTTTAATGGCAATTTTAACGCTGAGTGAGCCGTACGGCATCCGTCTAACAATGTGGCCGCTATTCCAGAAGAAGCAATTGCTACCGCAATTTCGGATCTCGCACGTACAGTAGCCAAAATCAATGACATGAGGAATGTCTTCCCAGTTCCACCGGGGGCATCCAAAAAAAATAAGCCGCCATTTCCATCATCAATTGCATTAATCAGTGTTTCATAGACTTCCCTCTGCTTAGGATTCAACAGAGGTACATTCGTTTGAACTGATTGGATTAGTTCATGTGGATCATATTCACGTTCACGTTCCAATTCTCTATTAAATGCGTCATTCATTCCGCGATCTGGCGCTGGCATTCCTAACCTAACTAACAAACTGCCGCACATGAGGTAACACATATCTTCGATCAAGAGCAAAGTCTGGTTATGGATCTCCTCATTCACCTCAAGATAGGAATTTCTTGAGCTGACGCGAATTCGATGTAAAATATCTTCTGACATGTTATCTTTGTATTTGTTCCACAGGTCACGTGGGTTCGATGGGAAGCATGTTGAAATGATGATAGCAAATAATGTGCGTATCTGACTTGGAGATGCAGAAATAATTGCTTCAGCGATTGTCGTGTCCCAATGAGTATCGTTTTCAAGCAAATTTAGCTCTTGACATGCTGCACGAAATGTGGGGCACACGATACCATTAACAGTTCATAGTGATTCAAATGATGTTGGCCCTCGAACATGTACCAGCAACAACCGCAAATAGAAACATTTATCATTCTTCGGATGAACTGTGTAAATACGACCAAGAGCATCAGTAGAACGCATATCTGGATGACCTGGAACTGCATCGCCTTGCTTCCGACGTTGAAATTTCTTCGATGTAGCGTTCCAAGTGTAATAACGTGGCATTTCTGAGTAAAGCAAAGTTCGTGCGAACGGATCGCTTTGACAAATCGCAAAGAAACTGGTCAGTGTTGTCGCTGGAGGTGTTTTGGCACGTTGAGCAGCATTCGACGCTGTGAAATATACTCTCTGACCGTTCTCTAGATGCACCCCCAAATGTAAAACAGTGGGATGACGATCGTGAATAGGGAATGAAAATATACGCCAAATTGCTTCATTGCAGTTCACATATCTAAAGCACGGTCGCCGAGCAGGAAGAATTTCGTACATTGACCTATTTACCTACTGACAGTGGTCACAAACATTTTTTGTCGTGTACTAGTTAAAAATATAGGATTTTTATATTTACCGAGCAGGAAAAATTTCGTACATTGACCTATTTACCTACTGACAGTGGTCACAAACATTTTTTGTCGTGTA
Organism: Aproaerema taeniolella; assembly: GCA_949987775.1. NCBI lineage: Eukaryota > Metazoa > Arthropoda > Insecta > Lepidoptera > Gelechiidae > Aproaerema > Aproaerema taeniolella. Next base: position 9,073,394 of record OX465264.1, read on the forward strand.
CTAGTTAAAAATATAGGATTTTTATATTTACCTACCTTGAATAACGGAAAAGTGGCAAATAAATATTTTTATTTGAAATAGGTATTCTATTCTATGACAGTTTTTGGTAATAGGTAATATAATTAGGTATTTAGATTTGATGTTAATAAATAAAATCATTTTAAAAATAAATATTTATTATTTATTAATCAGAATCAGATTCCGTGGTATCAGAGCTGCTGCTTTCCTCAGACGACGTTTCACCTGTTACATTGATGATAAAAGAATCAATAGTTTTGTCGATATTATTGTCTAAACCACCTAATTTTATTTCCTCCTTTTTTACGTGGCTTACACAGTTTTTCCATTTTTCCGGTGTAATGTTTTTCAACGCCTCTTGGAGCAGTTTTTTTACGTCTACCATCTTAAATGTGGTATTATTTCTTGCCACGTAGCCCTTCACGTCTGCCCACACCAATTCAATAGGGTTCAACTCACAGTGGTATGGAGGTAATCTTAATACCTCCACACCAACTTCTTTCGCCATTTCATCTATAACGTACGATTGGTACTCTGATTTTACACCTTTCACCTTTTCCAATAACTGAACTTTGGTTTCTTTTGGTTCATAAGTAATCTTCTTAGATGTGAGCCATTTTTGAATATTTGTTTTATTCCAACTTGTGACGGGGGTTTTCTCCTTTCGCCTTGAGTGGTAGCTCGCATTATCCATCACAACCACCGCGTTCGGCTCAAGTCTTGGCAACATTTCTTTGAACCAATTTTCGAATTTGGCGGCGTTCATTGATACGTGATAATCGCCTGTACCTAAAAATTAAATACAAATACAAATGTGTTTATTTCCACAAAAAATAACCTACATTAAAGCATAAAATAATACACGTTTACATAAAGGTGTAGGCAAAGCCTATTGCTAACCTTTGCATTCAAAAACCAATTCTGATTCCGGCACGAATCCTTCTTCGCTTCCAATATGCAGAATAATTAAGCGGTTGCCTTTAGACGTAGGATTCTTAGCGCCCGTCGACAGATCCTCTAAAAAGGCTTGTTTGCGTGACTTCACTGTAGTGTCTTCCCACACTTTGCCGACAGTGTGCCCTGAAAATATATTTTTTGTTTTATTATATGTTTAAATTGAATAGAAAAAATAAAAAATAAATACAATTAAAAAAAATAATAATATGTAGTATAGTTTTTAAACTAATGAAATCGCGGGTTAAATGTAAATCAAATATATAGTCTTACCTGCATTCACCCAAGTTTCATCCAAGTAATATATTGGTCGTCCTTGCTCTCGAAAAGTTTTCATGTTTTTCAAATATTTTATACGCCACAATGCTATGTCATCTCTATCGATTAACGCATTATTTCTCCTTCGTTTGACATATTTAAATTTCAAATGTTTTAGAACTTTTTTCAGCGATGTCAGGCCCATGCTTGGTAGGGATTCATCGGCATTTACTACCTGTAATACCTTTTTTGCTGTAGGTAACTCTCCTTTTAAATAAAAGCTATGCACAATTTTTCTAATGCACGACTTGTCGAAATCATCTATCTTTTCAATAATTGACATGCGTTTTTTTGGTGCTGCAGCTGGCTTGACAGTTTCCGTTTTAGTGTATTCGTTTAGAATACGGTACACCGCCGATTTCGAAATGCCCAAAATATCGGCCGTTTTATCTTTCATCTCCTGTTTTGAAGGATATTTATCGGCAGGCCAAGATTCTTTTACGTATTTAAAGACGTTGATAATCATCAACTTCTCACTTTCACTAAAGTGCGACATTTTTCGCTTCTTCCGCGGAGAAACAAAGTCTTTGAATGGACGCGAGGTAGACGGCCCTGGTTCCATTTTCAAAAAAACTTAACAATGTAGAACCGACTAACAAGAAAACTAAATAACGATAACAGTAATTTAACAAGAAAACAAAACAAACGTCTGCAGAAACTATTTCACTACGAACAAATTGACCGATCACTAGCGCATCCCGTTATGGAATGTCGTCCGTTAAATTTTGATTTTTGAACAAGCGATAAAGCGTCGAGTGGGCGCTCAAGGTCAAAAAAATGCTAGCATACAAATATAAACACAAAAGGTTTGTAACTCCTGATGCCCGCGGTCGACGCTACCGTGTGAGCGGGATGCAACTTATTCACGCGTGAGAGAGGGAGACAGGTAGAACCAGGTCAATGTACGAAATTCTTCCTGCTCGGCAACCGTGCTTTACCAACTTGATAGCGCGTGATTTCATCGTTGGTATTGGATGTTTGGATACCAAAAACCGCCATGTCGATCCCTTTCGTGACATATTTGCAAATGTATTTAATTGACTTGACCGAATTGCAATACTCAACATTACAATGTGCTTTGAATGTTTTGGAAAGAAGTGGCGAATATGGAACAATCCAACTGTTGTCAACTACGAAATCGTTTCCTTTCACTTTAGTTGTGATAGTTCTACCATTATCATGATCGTCGTCGATGATCGTCGATCATCGGCGATCGACGCCGATACAATGGATAACCATCGTTGCCTGTAATGGTCTCTGCCGTCAATTTTCGTGGATACCGTTTGGAACACTTGCCGTCGACCATGCACGGTGATTGTCGGTTGATAGTGCCACACGGTCCATGAATCATATTCGTGACTACAACATCATGTAGGTCTGGATCGGTTTCAGGAGCAGGAATCTCCGCACATATGATGTCATCTATTTGATCTGGCCGAATTCTTTCGACTAACCAAATCAGAATGTGAGCATGCGGTAGGCCTCGTTTTTGCCATTCGATTGAATACATCCAGCATCGAGTATTCCCAAAGACGTGTTGCTTAACAATGTAATTCATTAGTGACCGAATTTTTTGCCTGAAAACACGTGCGGTGATGTCGTGTCGATCACTTGATGTTTGTCCGGGAAGCAGCAATTGAATAATTTCTATCCATTTCGGATTACATGTAAATGTAATGAATAGATCTGGCCGACCATAATGACGAACATATGTCATTGCATCTTGCGCATATTCATGCAAATGACGCGGGCTACCTATGTATGTCGCCGGTAAAATAGTCAATCGACCAACATTTTCTGAATCTCCTTCTGTGCTAATTGCATCGCGTAAATGGATATACTCTTCCGAACGCAATTTAGCTTGATTCAACCGAATGAAAGTCAGGCGCTCCGTTTCGATTTTAACGTACATGCCAACGCAATACTGCTGAAGCAGTCGACGAAATCGCAACAAATAATTGTCAGAATTTTCACGAATCATCAAACGATATGCGTAATAATTCATCGAACTAACCTTCTTGGTAGTTTCCTCACCTGAAACAAATGCAGTAAAAATTGTATTTTAGAACCCGTAATAGGTTAACGACTCTTACAGCTACTCTCTACTAAATTAGAAATTACAACTTCTTTTGAGTACTAAAAGCAAACAGAATAAAATGTATATCGAGTTAAAATGAAAACAACAATATTGATCTTACCATTCAATGGATTAATAATTTTGATATTAAAGTGATATCCATCGTCTCCTTGCCAAAACATCAGCGGGTATTGTAACGCGTCATATGAACGGTGTGTTTCATATATTCTTTGTAGTTGCCCAGTATTGCGTCGTGTAAGTACAATATCACGTGTTTCCAAGTTTTCACCAACAATCAGGATTGCCACTTCATCGATTGTTGGAGCATTAAATGTGCGTTCATGTGTTCCAGCTGGTCTTTTATCTGCTCTGAACACAACTTTATAGTCATCACTTGGCATGCGCTCTAAAGCAGTCTTGAACAGCCTGACCAATGCATGATGTTCATGAAGCATTTGCTGCAGATCTTGGAGAATTGCTCTTTTCGTGGCTGTGTTGATCCCTTGACGCCGGTCAAGTTGTTCTTCCATATTGCCCATGAAGTATATTTGCAAGAATTTATGCTGTGCATCTTCTATAGGTTGCAATGATCCAATGCGATGGCAAATCTGGCCTTGAATCTGTAAAGTCAAAACCATAGTTATAGTTAGATTTACAAACACTTTTTTTACAAACATTTTTTTTTTCAAATAATAACATGCCATTTTTATTTCAGAGACAAATACAGAAATCTAACATACTACATTCCAGATTTTTTTTACAATGATAGAAAATAAAGTTATTAACGTATCTTACCTTAAATGTCGGATTATATCCGTGTTCTTCGATAATTTCCGCCCCAAATGAAGTCATTTGGAAACAGACATTGTATTTTTGAGTGTTCGCTAGAAAATGTCGTGATTCTAGTGTTTCGCCATAAAGCAGGGATCACAATGGCTCTGGTGGCGGGACCAATAATGGCAATTTCACTTTACCACTAAGGCAGCACAAACCAGGCGTTTCACCAGCAAACTTCAATGCTCCACAATGCTGGCAAACAACGTCCATTGGACCAATGCAAACTAAACGATGCAAGCTGTAGTCGATGGTGCAATCATACAGAAACGCTGCTCGATTCAAATCAATACTTGAACCATTTCTTCTTGCACTTCGAAGATTATTCCTCTGTTCATCTGTACGATAAGCTCGACGATTTCTCGTTTCTAACCTAGCCGTTTCACGGGCTGCCTCTCTTTGCTCTTGTGTTTGAGAAGCACGAATTAAGGCCCTTCTTTGCTCCATACTAACGCGGCGCTGTTCTCGTGCAATTTCTCGTTCTCCATCAGATAATTGACTCGCGATATTCCGTTGCCTAATTGCATTACGGCTTCGCTGGGAAAGATTAGATCTTCTAGGACGCGGCATTATTATTAAAATGTGCACTCGCATAAAACCACCAAATATAATAACGGAGCCTGAACGTATGAATAGCTTATCAAGAAAAATCATAGACAACCTATAAAAAGACATTTACACTTTTGTTAACCTGTAGATTTTTTTTTTTTACCTGAGACATTTTACAAAAAATAAATTTCTGAACGCACACATGATGTCTTCAGAAAAAAATAAAGTTGTGGCTTAAAGGTCTCAGCAACCAGGCCATAAGCTCGAAAAAAAAATAGTTGTTACACTATTTGACAGGATTGGACAACAAATGTTTGACATGTAATAAACAAATCAGCATCTATTGAAATGATTAAGTATTCATTACACATATCAAGTTTTCATTGTTTTTAAGATGTATTCTGCTATTCGGGACGGAAACAAATCCAACAAATCTAAAACCATGGCAATCGGTCCAGCCGTTCTCGAGTTATAAGTGTTGTAACAAACACGACTTTCTTTTATATATATAGATATCTTTGGTAAGCGTCATCGTGAGTAATGACTTCCGCACCCATAGCTATTTTAATTTTTTTGGCTTTAAAAGTGTTTCTTCCAGGTTTTATGTGACTCAAAAGTATTTGTTCAAATGTAACATTACTTTTTACCGGCTGGACCTCTAGGATCTTAACTTTTGTTGGTTGTGTATTATTTGCTGGCAGGTTTTCTGTGATTTTAACATTTGAAGGTTGAATCTTGTCATAGTTTACTATCATTGGTTCACATTTTTCTTGAGGCATTAACGTTAATTTGTCATTATTTTTTAGGGGTGTATAATTTTCCAATGGAACGCGAATTTGTTTGAAACTTGTGTGTAAAATGACGTTTGTACGGCAGCCAGAGTTATTTACGGCAGACAAAGCGATCTCACTTAGTTTTCTGTGACAAATGTTTTCTTTCAATATGTTTTGGGGCGGGTCAATAGCCGAAGTAGCTGATGAAGATTCGTTCTTATTGTGCCGAGTAGGTTGAGTGATTGGGTATTGTGGCGGAACAATTTCTGAAGTAGCTGGGACGTTTTTCGTATGCTGAGTAGGTTGAGTGATTGGAACTTTTAGTAGTTTACGCTTCCACTCCGAAAACAGAATTTGATCAAATTGACTTTCAGGGATGACGTCTTTATCGAGAGGATAGATTCCCGCCTTACGGAAGCCAGCCACACAAACTTTTGGATCAACTTCTGTCCACGCTTGACCAATAAGTCGAGAAAAATGGTTGTTAGGCAAGACCACACCGATGTTCAATCTTTGCCACTTCACTAAATTTGTGTCCCATTTATCCTTGAAGGGTTTGTTTACTGCCAGATCTAATGGTTGTAAACAATGATTTGAGTGGAGTGGTATTTTTAGAATGGTTATGTTATGTTCTCGGGCTATTTTAATCACGTTTATCCTGACGTGGGTAGCGTGGCCATCAAAAATTAGAAGAATGGGTCGTTTCTGTCCTACAGTTGGTAGAAAAAGTTTTTCAACCAGTTTTCGAAAACCTGCGCCTCCATCCAGCCATTTTTAGTAGCAGCATATACAGTTCCGGGATAACCGTCTTCCGAACACCACCTATCCCATACATTTTTGCCTTTAAAAACTATGAGAGGTGGGGCTTTTTCAACGGCAGCATTACATGCTAATAACACGGTGACATTAGTTTTTTCAGGTGACGAGACTGTTCTCATGGACGTATAACCTTGACGGCCAACTACTTTTGATTTGCTCGGGTCTTTGCTGAAGCTCGTTTCATCGCAATTCCACAAATTAGCCGGCTTATCTCGCAAACCCAAATCATCAATAGTTTTTTCAAGTAATTCAAAGTAGGGATATATCACTGCTGGACGACATGCTTGTTTTCTGGCATATTCCACTGGTTGAGGTTTTTTCACTGAAAGGTTGTGTCTTTCTTTAAAGCCGAGGAACCAGTTTTCTCCCGGTATCCCGTCTCTAAAAGGAGTTTCAATATCGTTCGTGGCTACATATTCGCCTACCAACTCAAGTAATTCCATACGTGTCAACCCAAATCCGTATTTCTCCATTATATGTAGATTTTCGCTGAGCTCTTGTTCAAATTCTTTAGGAAGTACCGGGGGTCTTCCCATTGTATCCGATTTTGAACCTTTTCGGTCATAAACCTTGTTCACTATAGTCGCCCTTGGTATATTATTAAATGGTTAAACGAACTTACCTGTAAGTGAAGTTCTACCATAATTATACGAAGCTCCTTGTCTGAGACGGTTTTACTATGGTAGTCTACGCTTTCATGCTATTAGCCATCACAGTGTATCCAAGAAACAAAAACACGACAATATCCGGATCGCAACTGTCAAACTTCATTACTTTTAAAGAAAGAAGTTTCATGAACAACTCAAACTTGGTAAGAGGTGGGTAGGGTGGGAACAGGTACCGTCTCAGACAAGGAGTTTCGTATAATTATGGTAGAACTTCACTTACAGGTAAGTTCGTTTAACCATTTAATTATACTCTCTCCTTGTCTGAGACGGTTTTACTATGGTTGATGTTTAAAGATTCATGAGTTGTGAATGAAACCATTTTTAATAAATCAAATAAATGAATTATTTATTTATTACAAAATATTATTCTTATAACTAGAAACAAGTTTTTCTTAAATATTTGTACTCAGATTACAAATAGTATCAGAGAAGGATAAAGGATCTTCTATTATAGGCCTATTGTAAAACCTAGCAAATACAGAAGAACCACTAGACCAGCCAGCAGTCTTACGAATAAGGTCTATGCTAAGACCCGCCCTGTTTGCTGCTGACGTAGTCGCGTGTCTGGTACTATGGGCAGAAAAAACAGACACATCTATCCCCGATTCACACAATACAGATTTTATCCAACGACTTATTGTTTGAGATGAAGCCTTTTTATATGGTTTTTTAAATGTTGAAATCAGGTGATCAATGTTTTGCCTTAAGTTTTCTGTGGCTTTTAAATAAATTTTTATGATTTCTACAGGGCAAATTTCTTTTTCCATAAACGACTTCAAATGTAACATTGGTTGAACTGAATTTTTATTTGACGTTTTTATAATGTCTGGAATTTTAATTTGAACTCCACTTTGTGTAAATTTTACGTTAGATACTTTTATTAGGGACAAGGTTTGAACCCTATGTCCCGTAGTAAGAGCTAACATTATAACAAGCTTCTTAGTAGCCCTTTGTAAGTCCTAATTATTATTAGTATAATTTTTACCTAGATATTCTAATACTAAGCCTGGGTCCCAAGTCATATTATATTTTGGTTTAGGTGGTTTCATTTTAAACACACCTTTTAAGAATCTTTTTATTCTCTCATCTTCACTAACTTTCGGCCCCATTATTAAAGTAATAGCTGATCTAATGGTATTAAGGGTACCATATGAGGCACCTGAGTTAAAACGTTCACTTAAAAAAAAAATAATGGGACTGGAGTTTGAAAAGGATCTAATTTAAACCTATTACAAAAACTCCACCATAATTTAAGAGAGCTATCATATTGTTTGATAGTATTGCTAGATAGTGAATTTAACATAATTCCTAAGGCTGAGTTTGGAGTGCCACGTCTCACGAACGCCTCGCTGACAGCAGCCCTGCAGCCAGGGTAAGCTGTTGATGAAGGGGGTGTGTTTCTCTGTAAGGAGAAGATAATAAATTTGGATTGGGTTCGAAAATTAACATTTTTCCAACTAGAAGAGACTGTAACATGGGAAACCAAGCTTGGGATTTCCATAAAGGAAATACCAAGATACCTTCTGCTTTATCAGATTGTATTTTTCTAATGCATTTTAAAACTAATGAGAAAGGAGGAAATGCATAAAAAAAATATTCACTCCATTTAATAGTAAATGAATCTACAGCAGCCGCTTCAGGATCTTTTTTCCATGAGACAAACTTCTTACATTTGTTATTGATTCTAGACGCAAATAAATCAATTTCTGGGCAGCCCAATTGTTTTACAATTTCATCATAGGCGGTATTTGAAAGTTCCCATTCTATGTTTATTTCTCTTGATTCAAAGTCAGCTTCAAAATTTTCTTTTGAATTTATGTATGACGCATACACCCAGATATTTTTTCTCTCGCAATATTGCCAAAAGATCCTAGCCATTTCATTTAAATGAGGAAATTGAACACCACCCATTTTGTTAATATACGCTACTGCTGTTGTGTTATCCACTCTGAGTAAGATTTCACAATGACTTAGGTCTTTAGTAAAACATTGAAGTCCTAGATAAGCTGCCTTAATTTCTAAGAAATTTATATGGTTTTTTCTCTCAGTGGAAGACCTTGAACCTGAAGCTCGCTCTGTACCACAAGCTGCTCCCCAGCCAGTGGTAGAGGCATCTGTCTGAATTTCTAAAGAAAAATTATAATTTTGAATAGATCATCTATGTTCTTTGTCCACCATTCCAGTTCAGAAGTAACTATTTTTGATAATCTCATTTTTTCATCATAATTGTTATCCTTATTAATTAAAGCAAGGTATCTCTCCCTTTCTACAAGTTTTGTATATACCCATGAATAGGGTATAGCTGGACAAACTGAAGTTAATTTTCCTAACAGTTGAGAAAATTCCCTTATTTTACAAGACCTAATTTTCTTGAAATAATTAACTTGTTCTATTATAGATAATTGTTTTTCTAGAGGTACTGATAATGACATTGATCTTGAATCTATAATTAGGCCCAGGTAAGTACATGTCTTTTTTAGTGTGAAAATACTCTTTTCAAAGTTAATGATAAAACCTAGATCTTGAAACAAAGTGCACGACATCTCTATATCCTTTCTACATTGTTCTTTTAATGAGTTAAAGTATATGATATCGTCTAAGTAAGATGTCAGGACGATATTTTTACTCCTAAGGTAAGTACATATTGGTTTCATAAGTTTTGTGAATACAAAAGGAGCTGTACATAAACCAAAAGGTAAGCAGTTAAATTCGTACAACTTATTGTCAAATGTAAACCTTTAAAACTTTTTTGCTTCATTTGAAATAGCCACACTAAAGTATGCGTCCTTCAAATCTAATTTTGCCATATACCAGTCTTGAGTAATTAATTTACATGCTGTTCTTATGTCTTTTAATTTGAAATGACATGTATCAACATATTGTTTTTTTTTTAAATTCAATATTAACCTGAATGTACCATTTGGTTTTAGAATTACAAATATTTGTGATATAAACTGGCCCACTGTATATTCACATTGAGATACAGCACCCAAATTTGTTATTTTTTCTATTTCAGATTCAATAATTTCTTTTTCTTTTTTAGACCAAGTCTGATGGGGTCCTGTATGCTCTGGAGGTAGAGAATTAAATGGGATATTGTATCCCTGAACCCATTGTAAAATTACCGGGTCATTAGTAATTTTTAACCAGTTATGAAAAAAATATTTCAGTTTACCGGCATGTACCTCTAGTATCGGCGATATTTGTCTCGGGGTTGTCGGCTGGAGCGCTGGGCTTGAGGTCTCTTCCGCGGTTGTTGAGGTCTCTGGCTCTGGGCTTGCTGTGAAGTCTGGGCTTGCTTGCCCGCTGCGGGGTTGAGGATGGGGTTGCAGCGGGCTCTTCCAGTTTTCCTGTCTAGATGGTTTATTTTTAATTTGGGAGCCGGTTTTTTGAATCATTTGGGCCGCTTTTATTAGCTCCCCACAATTTTTGCCAAAAAGGTATTCATCAGTTTCTACTTTTTTGACGGCCTCCTTTATTACAGTACTTGTTCCAGCAAGAGCAAAAAACTTTCTTGATTCAAAGTCCTGATGAAGTACTTCTGCGGCTAATTTAGCAGAGTCGTTCAGCTGTTCGACTATTTCTTTAGTATTCATATTGCCCTTAAGAATACAGGTAAGTGCCTTACCTAATGCCACCATCATTTTACCTATTAACGCCTGACGGAAAACTATTCGTTTGTCTCGCTTCTTACTGGCTTCATTCATAGCAGCTGCTATCTCTTCATTCAAGACGGGCGGTACAGCTGCCATAAAATTTTTTGGAGAGGGGTATTTCTTTGTTAAATTTTCTCTGGCCTCTTTTCCAAGTCCCTGGTGAATGATGTTCGTCCACCGTTCTGTCAGCTGCTGCTGTATCTCCTCGCCAACAATGTTTTCCTTCTCACCTTCCTTGCCCAGGGCTAACAGTAGCTCCTCTGGGATATCTTCGACTGTAAATAATATTTTTTTTATTTTTTTTTTCATTTCTCATACTAATATATGATTTTATTTATTTAGGGAACAAAAATTTTGTCAGGGTGTGGTTGTAGATTTTTTGGTAATGCCTTTTGTAACTGTCTATCCATAAGTGATAGCACTAGAAAGTAAGAATAAAATGTCTATCCGCTAGGTGATAGCGCTGAAATGTATATATCTGACATTGTCTATCCGCTAGGTGATAGCGCTGAAATGTATATATCTGACATTGTCTACCTGCTAGTGGTAGCGCTAAGTCAGAAATTAGTATAAATTTAGCCTGTAGACTAGTTTAATAGGTACTAAACGACTAGATAACAGTCGTTTGAAGTATGATTTGGGTAAATAATATTACCTGTCAAGTCTTCAGTGCCTTCAACAGGAGGAGGAGGAGGAGGAGTCCCTGGACTTGACTCTCTGTCTCTATCAGTTCTGCCTTCACATTTCTTCAAATTTTTTTCCAGTTTTTTTAATTTCTTCCACAAATCTTCTTGGGAATAGGAATCTGATCTTTTTCTTTCCCCATTTTCACTTCGCAATTTTAAGACAGTGATTTTTGCACCGCAAACACAAGACGGAAAAAACACGCACAAGCCCTTATAGTAAGTACAATGAGAAAATTTTTTCAGGAAACGGAAATGACTAGTACCAACATAACGAACCTAACAAAAAGCCCGCTTTTTTCGTTCAGAAAACACTCATGTCACGTTGACATGTACAAACAGGTTGCAAATAACATAAACATAACCTCTAAACCGGTGCATATATATTTTATGATATTCTTTGATTAAACGACGTTAGTTTCTATTAGAATCGAATTGAAATTAGTAATTAAACTCGTAAATACACTAGAAATCCTTTTAATTCGTAAAGCCTTTGCAAATACAACCATTCGTATTATCCACTCAGCCAGAGAGAGAGAGAGCATACAATGTTGCCAACTTAACACCATATAAATCTCCTATTCACAATAAAGCTACTATTCAGTATACAATCTCAATACCCCCTCTCAATTTTATGTTCCATTTCTAAAATAATAAAATTGGTAACTTTTCATTTCAAATACTAGAAACCCTAACTTACTAATGACAACACTAACTCACAAATGTCTAATTCAAATGACATTACGCCAAAAGTAACAAGTGACAGTGACAATCAAAATGTAAACAATAACATAACCTCACTTATGATGAAAATTATTCTCAATGGTTCATTGTCCAATCAACATATAAATCACTATCACATCACACATACTTCACTGAAATTACTTCACACAATGTTCAAGCTACTCTTAAACACGTTAAGTTTATCACTGGCTAGACTTTTTGTCAACATATCCGAAAGACTATCACCTGTTGGAACGTACTTTACTTCAATCACTTTTCTTGTAACAATGTCCTTTAAAAAATGGAATTTAATGTCAATATGTTTGGCTCTCTTGCTATTCTCGAACGATTTCGACATCTGTATAGCTCTTATATTGTCTATATATAATGTACAGTTCACTTCACACTTTAAATCACTCATAAGTCCTCTTATGTAAAGTAAATCACTTGCACTGGTAGCTGCAGCTACATATTCGGCTTCAACAGTTGATAAGGCCACACAGGGTTGCTTTCTTGATAGCCAAGCGACAAGACATCCCTGAAACACTCTTCCTGTCAGTATTTCAGCCAGCCCAGTCAGCGTCGGAGTATGTCTCAAAGCATGGTTCTTCATTACTCTTTATATATAGCAGACCAATCTCCTGGGTTCCCTTCAAGTATCTAAGCACTCGTTTTGCTTGCGTCCACAAGCTCTTCGTGGGCTTGTCTAAGTATTGACTTAAATATGACGTTGCATATGTTATGTCTGGTCTGGAAACTGTAGCTACGAACATGAGACTACCAATCAGCTGGCGGTATGGTACATCACTTACTATTGTCTCATTACTGTCGTAATGGTAACCTTTCAGTAGGGGTGTAGGAGAAGTCTTGCAATCTGTCATGTTGAATTTTGATAACATATTACTGATTTGTCTTTTCTGGGTAATTTTTAAACTTTCTTCCTTTTTCTCAATTTCCATACCTAAAAATAATTGGAGAAAACCGAAATCTTTAACCTGAAACTCTTTCTTTAAATCTTGTATTATCTTCTCTATATTTTCTTCTTGGCCTGTTATTATTATGTCATCGACATAAATACACATCCATATTTTTATATTATCTTCTATGTAGAGGTAAAAATCATGTTGAGATCTTCTAAATCCTTTTTCTTCTACATAATCATTGAACCGTTGATTCCAGCACTTAGGACTTTCTCTCAATCCATATAGCCCTCTGTTTAGTTTGAAGACTTTGTTTTGTTTCTTTTCAGTTCCTTCTGGTGGTTTGATGTAAACTTCAGAATCAAGTTTACCATTTAGAAATGCTGTAGGCACATCAAGCTGTCTCAACGTCCAATTTTTCTGTACTGATTGTGCTAGCAGTGTACGTACTGTTGATGTTCTTGCTACTGGTGCATAGTTTTTCCCAAAATCTTCTTCTTCTTTTAACTGAAAACCTTTGACTACTAATCTAGCCTTTTTTAAGCCATTTTCTTTTGTTTTAAATACCCATTTCGTATCAATAGCTTTTGCTTTTTCTGGTAACTCTGCTTCCGTCCAGGTACCCATTTTCTTTAATGCATTTAGCTCATTCTCTATAGCTTTCTTCCAGTCTTCTTTTTGAATTGCTTCCTCATATGTTAGTGGGTCTTCTTCTGTTATAAGTGCATATGCTAGGTTTAGGTCATAATCATTGTACATTTCTGGCATCTTTATGTTTCTTCTTGGTCTTCCACTATCTGTGTTACTTTCTGTATGTACTTCTTTTGTAGTTTCATCTTCATCTTTACTATCACTATCCTTTTCTTTTTCTTTGTCATTCTCATCTAATATTTCTTTTTCTTGGTAGTGTATTTCATTGTTTTCTTGATTTTTCTTAATTTCTTCTTCTGGTGTGTACTCTATCTGTGACTCATCAAATCGTACGACTCGAGAGACCACAATCTCATCTGTCTTTGGGTTCCACAGACGATATCCAGTTAGACCATATCCAATCATTCTAGCTTCTGTAGCTCGATCTTCTAGTTTTGACATCTTTGGCATTACTACATACCAGGCTTTCGCTCCAAATACTCTCATCTTGTGTAGATTAACTTGTGTTTTGTACAGAACAGCTGGTATTTGTCCATAAATTGCTGATGATGGACTCCTGTTTAATTGATATGCAGCACACATTATAGCTTCTGGCCATAAATACTTAGGCAGCTTCGTCTCAGTCATCATCGCTCTTGCTTTGTTCAACAAGGTTCTATTCATCCTTTCAGCTACTCCATTTTCTTGTGGTGAATAAGGTAATGTATATTCTATCTTTATACCTTTACGTGAGCAGAATACTTGGAAATTCTTTGATGAGAATTTTCCACCATTGTCGCATCTAATACGTTTTACTTTTTCTCCTTTTTGTGTATTTATTTCCCTTATATAGTTCTTCAAGTTCTCAGCTGCTTCACTTTTCTCTTTTAATTTATATACTTTCACAAAGTGGGAATAGTCATCAGTTATTGTTTGAATATATTCAAAACCTTCTTTACTTGGTGGGTTAATTGGTCCTGACAGATCTGTATGAATAAGTTCTCCAATGTGTCTTGTTGTCTTCCTTTGTGTTCTAAATGGCAATCTTGTAGCTTTACCCTTTATGCATGATTCACATATTTTGTCTGATGTAGGTAGATTTAGCAATCTCATACCTTTTCTATTCAAATGTCCTAGTCTTTGGTGCCATATTACTTCTGTATTTAATCCCATTGTTGCATTTTGCTGTATTTCTACTTTCAACATATATAGTCTTTTAACTTGATAAGCTTTAATTTGATCTTTTCCGTTTCCCTTGCAGATACTTAAACAGTTTTTATCTATTGTTACTTTGTATCCATTTGACACTATTTTTGACAGCGATAATAAATTGTATCTCAATTCCTTTACTATAAGCGCTTCAAATGTAACTGTTTTTCCATCCATAATAGTATGTAATATTCCCTTCTTCTTTGCTATCATCTTTTTGTTGTTTGCTACTGTAATCATTACCGGGTTTTCCAATTCCTTCACATTTTTCATTACTTTTTCTAGATCTTCTTTTACCAAGTGATCTGTTGCTCCTGAATCCAAAATAAAATTTTCTTTTGGCACTTCTGTTTCCACTTGTAATGCCACAAAGTTATAAGATGGACTATCTTGCGTTGCGGTATGTGACTCTCCTCTTCTATAGCCTCGGCGACCTCTGCCTCGACTTCTGCCTCGACCTCGACCTCTTACAGGACGGCTTGTGTTTGAAAGCTGTGGGCATTCTCTGATAAAATGTTTAATGTCACCGCAATTGCAACATTTTCTAGACTCCGTGTTAAACGAGCACGCACCATCACCTTTTGAGTTTATTTGACTACCATTTTTATATTTTAGCTCTACGTCTAGTAATTTTCTCTTCACATATTCTACTGTCAGTTGTATGTTTGTAGCTTCCAGAGCCGTAATTACCGGCTGATATTTTTCTATATCGACACTAAACAATAAATGGCAAACCTTGTCGCTTTCTTCAATTTTATTGTCCGATTCCAATTCCCTGATTAGTGAGTCAAATTTTGTAAAATGATCTTCTAAACTGTCTTCTGGATTACACTTAATAATAATAATTTCTTTTTTAGATAAAGTCTGCTCATTGTACTTCTTGTTTCGAACATCTTACTTAGTGGATTCACCATTTCCTTGGCCGTTCTACAATCACTTAAATATTCTAAATGCCGGTCTTTTATAGACTGCACGATAATATTCTTGGCTTTTGCGTCCTTCTGTTTGAACTTGGTATCTTCTTTCATGTACTTAAACAATTGTTCTTCGGTATACTCGTTTTCGATTGCATCCTCGCAATCTTTTTCTTGCATCAGTGTTTTTATTCTGAAGATCCAGTTTGTAAAATTTGCGCTCTCTAGGCACGGCACTTATGTTGTGTTCGATTGTTGTGCGTTAGCCATCTTTTCGCTTCTACGCAGCAACCTAAAAATCTAAAAACATCTGCCACTTCCCTAATTGAACTGTGCCGATCTGGCTGAGTATGGGCACCTGGGCCCATAAAGGTTGCAAATAACATAAACATAACCTCTAAACCGGTGCATATATATTTTATGATATTCTTTGATTAAATGACGTTAGTTTCTATTAGAATCGAATTGAAATTAGTAATTAAACTCGTAAATACAATAGAAATCCTTTTAATTCGTAAAGCCTTTGCAAATACAACCATTCGTGTTACCCACTCAGCCAGAGAGAGAGAGCATACAATGTTGCCAACTTAACACCATATAAATCTCCTATTCACAATAAAGCTACTATTCAGTATACAAACTCAATAGTTTCTTGGTTTGACTACCAAAACACACTTTTAAATGCGATGTATCACTTACCTCTTGAACGTTGATAAGAATTCAATCCATTTATGTACCTTTGATACACTCGTTATTGTGAGATTTCCTTTGCATTTATAAGCTTGTAGCACTTGATTTAGCCAACTATTTATTCAATTTCCATTGGCACATGATATTAAAACATAGTATTAGTAATTAATACATGTGTTTTTAACCCTAGCTAACTAAACTATATTCACAGTTACATAGTAACTAAACATTCGTCGGGCGGACTACGCAGTAAAAAACGTGAATATTTTCGAAAGTATTTATTAAAAATAGGAACTTAAGTTTATGGCACTTAGTTTGGTTTAATAGGAACTAAAAATAAGAATTATAATAGTTAATCAGTTTTCCACACAGCTACTACATATGTCAATGTTGTGGGAGCCACAAATAGCACTTTTGCATTTTATGCAGCGATGTCTTGTCATTCTACGAGCCTTTGATGGACATAGGTAGCAGATTTTACGCACGTTAGACACAGAAGGAACAGGAGCTTCTATGTTAGAAGAATCACCAAGAATATCTTGGATCATGACTTCAATGTCCCGCCGCAAAGTTACAGTCTGAATTCGTTGCCGCAGCCAGGGCTCCATCAGTTGGTCTCCCACTTTCATTACAAAATCGCGCCTGGACATGGGTTTTTTGTTGTTTCTTATGTTATTTGCGACGTGAATAGCATAAGCATTAATTATAGACAGATTTAGCATGTTATAAAAAATACATAGCGGCCATCTTTGAGTTTTTCTGTTAGTGCTTATATTCGAGCACATCTGATCAACTGTGTCTACTGCACCCTTGGTACTATTATAAAAGTGGATTATTTCTGGTTTTTGGTCGTATGATATCGTTTTCTATCTCCGAAAATTCACTAGGACAATCTGAATCACTGTTCGTGTCGTGATGATGTTCCTCCTCCAAAATATCCTCACTCTCAGAAGCCGAATTGTCAGACCTCTCGTCAAGTTCGTCTTCTGTTTCTGCTTCCAGCCATTTACATATCTGTTCCTCTTGTCTCCTCAGATCCATCTAAAAAATATTTAAAATCATAGAAAAATAAATGCAAGTTATTCAGTTCCAACAAAAAAAAACTATATAGTTTTTCTAATAGAAGTACACAAAAATTTATCTTTTTATAATTAATTTATATTAGTTATTGGTCAAATATAGATATTCTATATTTATTTTTAATAAATATTGTGTTTTTCTCATGTAAAATATGAAAAAATAATAAAACAGTAATGTACATACCTTTGCAACAAAACTTGCGTAATAACTAAACTTTCGTCGACTGGACGACGATATGACTGTAGGTAAATTTCTAATTATCGTGTGACCGCAACCGCATCACGCGATGTACTAAATTGACCAATTAGGAAGGTAGAAAAGGATTCGCGGGTGGGGGGCGCGGGGAAGTAGGAGTACTCGACTTTCGCGGGAAGGTGCGTCGTCGCGTAGACGAATGATTAGTTATCTAGGGTTAACTGAAACTTTAACTTTTATAAAAAGAAACTTTCACTGTGATGGCTTGCGCACAAAAAAACGTAATGAAGTTTGACAGTTGCGGTCCGGATATTGTCGTGTTTTTGTTTTCTTTTTTTTAGCTTGGATACATTGTGATGGCTAATAGTATGAAAGCGTAGACTACCATAGTAAAACCGTCTCAGACAAGGAGAGAGTATAATATAACTTTGACGCGGCATATGCGGCGATACTGCCATTTTTAATAGCTTCCACAGCATCTAATAACTGCTGTTTAGTATATTTAGTACCTCTGTCTGTTTTTCTGACGTAATTACGTGGCATTTTTCATTATTTCCCTGTACTGCAAGAAATAAAATTTATCAATATCACCCTTAACTGCGAGTTGCAATCGTAATTATCATTGACTAGCTGACCCGACAGACGTTGTCCTGTTTTCTTTTTTTTTTCAACTTTCTTAATTTTTTCTTTCATAAGATCCTTCTCCTGATAATAACGAACAGAACAAAAAAAGAATTAGCGTTATCGGTCCAGCCGTTCAGGCGTGATGCCGTGACCAAGGGAAATAGGGATTCATTTTTATATATATAGATTATTATCATTATTGTTTACATAATACAAATGAACACAAAAAAAGTTTTTGCTATGGTCCAATATGACGTCACGTGCAGTTTTTCGTTCTGGTTTGTAAACCCTGACACGGGGTAAGAGGAACATACGTTCCTCTTCTCCCGCAAGTACGTGTTCCTCTTACCCCATTTGCGTATTTTGAGGTTAGAATTTTTCATCCAATCAAACTTGTTTTATTTCATCTATTTGCGTAAAACAATCAATGAATTGTAAAACTGACCTTCTGCTTGTAAGATATCTCCAAAAACAGATTGCCTGAGACACTTTTTTGCAATAAATTTCGACGGAAAAACTGCTTAGAAAACTCGTGACTGTAACTTGTCCACAGACTACATAGAGAACTATACTAGTTCAGACCGCCATGTCCCATACATTGTCTTTGAACCGTATTTTTTTTTTTTTGGTGAACCGTTGAATAGAATTTGACTTTTTTTTATTGTGTGTATTGTTAGGCAATGTATTTTACGTATGCAGCCAGGATGAGGATGGGCCCGGGGTACCCGTGGGTGGGCACTAATATAATATAATGCTTTATCTTTGAAGGGTGTAACAAAGAACAAATAAAACGAAGTATTTTTTTTATTTTCCGGTCCTTTTATTTTTTAATTTTTTCTTATATTTTTGTAAAGCCATTTTTTGCAAATCAGATCTTTCTGCCCTCACTATATCAGTCCCTTTCAATAATTTATTTATTACCGTGCACCAATTAAAAATACTGAGCTTTATCGATATTTTCAAAAACCATTCCAGGACATAGGCTTTGTGTGCTTGGCAGTTCAAAAAATTAAATGAATATTTGGAACATAACATATTTTGTATATTTTCCGAAATATTATTTTTGTGACAGTTTTGTTCCAAATATTCATTTGTGGTCTGAATTATTTCTCCAAAGCTTATGATTACTTTTTCGGCTGGATAGGTTAACTTATTACATTTCTTTGATGAATACTCCTTTTCCTTAACAAAGTTATGGAGACCACTGTGTTTTTTAATTAAATCGTCTCTGCAATTATTGCAATTAATTTTGCTTAAAATTTTTCTTGTAACCCATCCAGCCGTATATGCCCTGGAATGAATTATCAACCTTTCTTGCCTTGCTTGCACCTCTAAATTTTCTGTAATATTTCCCACAAATATGCTCACAGTCGCTTCTGGGTCTGAGTTTGAACTTGGTGCACGGTTTACATCGATTTCATCAAAAAGGGACTGTATATTTAATATTCCTGCACTATAATCATCTTCACAATTGTAGTTTTCTGAGTGAAAGTGTATAAATCTAGTAAGTATTAAAGATTTGAAAGTGCTTACAAAGTTATATGCCGTAGGGTCGTTGCATCTATAATTGTACGCCCTCACTTGCCCAAAGAAGTTTTCGATGACATCGGAATTGTAATGTCTGGGTCTCATTATTTTAATGTTTTTTGAGGTCAATAAGGTCCAAATTCTTTGGAAACTTTTCAATGTGACCACCCAATTTTTTAGAGTTGCTATACTTTTCAATTTTCCATCATTGGACAAAAATTTTGTATTTTTTAAAATTTTTATGGCTCGGGTCCAAAATTCGTGGTGGGCTGAATTTTTTGTTACAGCTTTTCTGAGAACTTTGCCTTTCACATTTTTGTGGTCAGTACTTGCCCCATTGACGCTGTCAAAAAGGTCGTCAAAAAAAGACACTGCTTCCGCTGTATTTTTTAATGTTTTGCTAACTGGCTTTCCATCGGGATACAGAGCTGGAACAAAAAAAAATTGTATAATGAAAATATGCCATATGCCAAATATACTTAGTAAAAGGTTTATTTATTATTATTTACTTTATTTTATTTTTATTTCATTTCATTTAAATGCTTGGCGTGAAATGCCCCATATATATTACTAGCTTCAGGGCTGCACTGTTAAACTGCTTAAAACATCAGTTTTCATGTTAATAACTCGACCAAACCATTTTTATTTAAAGATTCTGTATTTCTGCTACTCATTATTCCTATCTAATCGGGTTTCTGTGTCAACGGAATCATAAAGGCAGGCGCTCCACTGTAATAACTTGATCTACTGGAGCAAGGTCAAGCGTACTCTAAATGAGAAACGTGAATAAGCACTAGGAAAAAAGAAGCTGGAATAAGAAAATACTCACGAAAAGCTGAAGTGTACGATAATGCTGCTGACACCGACTTGCTCAACACATGAACACAATTCTTCACCTAAAAACGATAAATTATTACTTAATTTATAGTAAGTATTGAAACAAGTAAACATTTGTGATGTAAATAGAGTAAAAAACAACATTGCTTCAACAAGAAAATAAGAATAAATATTTACCTTCATTTTTTTTATTTTGTCCGGAATCACATGTTGATCTGTCAATTTGTGTAATATTCTTGATTCTCCGTGTTTACAGTCAGCATTATAAACATCCACTATATCATTCCATGTCACTCGTTTCCCCTCAAATATCATGTCTTTAAGTACCAAATTATTCCTTATTCCTTTTAATAAATGAGGTGCATCGTAAATGACACTTAATGAATTTCCATTTAAGTGAATAGTCTCATCTGCAAAAAAAAACATTATTTATGTAGCGACCTATCTAGCATATATGTAGGTATAGTGAGGAACGTGCGCAAGCGGCTCGACTCGCGGATTCAGTCGTCCTGCCTTCGCCCGTCGCGCACACACGCGTTAGCGATTTCATAAATCTTCCGACCATCAATTGTAACAATTTTGTGTGTTTCAAATATATCCGGACTTTCGTGAACTGAACTTAATCGTTTCACTTGAACTCCCTCCTTCTGTGACGTCTAAGAACATTAAACCTACATTATTAAACTTACATTTATTTAAAGGGCATTTTTATTTAAAAACAATATTTGTTTGGGTGAAATGGTCCCGAACAAGAGGACTGATCACCCGCCTGTGCGCAACGGGCGTCCCCTCAAAAGATAGAAAGGGCATTTAGTGGAAGTGTTTTAAATGTTGTGTAGCTGTCTGTAAGCTTTTCTGTATGACTATTTTATAAGTAACTTTTGTACACAGCTGTTATCTGCTCCAACTAAACAAAACAAACAAAACCGCTGCTGACATTGACAAAATTATAAAGAAGACGGTAACTAGAGCAAAATTTGGACAGCCAAATGGTAATGTTGGTCTTCACCATTATTCTAAGTTGTTGGAGTATTGATAATTTGATATGCAATAACCAGTATAAAAAAGTCATCAACCCGTTGTGGCCTATTTCTCCGCGATGAGGGATTTTGGACATTGAGCCAACACACACATTGCTCTATTACTTACCGACTATTTCTCCAGTACGCAATTGCGCTATTTTAGTGTCTTCTAAAAAACTATTTATAGCGGATTGAAAATTGGATCCTTGGTCGGAGACAAGTGCGATAGGTTTCAGACCAGTATCTGTCACAGCAGCCACAATCTCCCTGATTATTGCTTTTACTTGGGTGCTAGACGTGGCACCTTCACAAAAGTAAAAGGCGACGGGTTGCTGCCATTTAAAAACAGCGCCTCGTAGCATTACAGCAAGGGCGTGATCGGCGAACTTGTTGATTTTTGCGTCTATATCAACTAGACCAACAATATTGTCTTTGTGAGCTGCATAAGTTAAAGCAGTTTCTAAGGACATCTCATCATATATTATTGTGCACATTTTTTTTCTCTCATCCCACTTTGCTACCTGTAAAAAAAAACATTTAAAATTAGTTTCTCTATAATTATAAAACCAGATTGTTAATCATAAAAAAAAATACTTTACTTGTTGTTTGATATGTTCGAAAATTTTGGGATTGATCCCAGTGTCAATATTAAATTGACTAAGCATTTTTTTCAGTGTAGTTTGTGACGGTAAAATAAAAATTTTCTGCAAAAACTTATAAGATTTAGGGCCTTGCTTATAAATAGAAAGTGCTATAAGTTTCTCCTCTCTTGTAAATCTGCGGCCTTTCTTATTCTTCGTGCACAGTTTCAGTTGCATCCACAAGACTTTTTTTGTTAATGGGTTCATGTTTTTGGTCAATTCTTCAAAAGACTTTTCTTTGCTGAATTTTAGTGCCTTCTTAGCTCTACATTTATAATAAATTTGTCGTCTTGCTTTTTTATATTCTTTGTATAGAATTCTGCACCTTGGCGTTAGTGAATTAATTTTTTTTGTTAATCTCCTCTTGACCAATTTTCTTGGTGGTTTACAAGATGAACCTGAAATATAGACCAATATTAAATAATTTAAATTATCTATTAAGTACTTTATTGTTGTTTTTTTTTTATTCCCGACATTAAAGCTCAGTAATTGTTTACCTGGTGCATGTGCATCGTGCCTGGCAATAGCAGTGCTGGAAGATGCGACACTTTGAGAATTATGATCTTCTTTATACTTTCTTATTAATATTATTTTTTCACACTTACTAAATAACAAAGTTTGCAAGGATGGTTTATCTGGGCTAGCTAAAAAGCCATCACAGAATGTACTAGAACTGATAAATGTATGTATGAATAAAAGTTTACTAAAATATCATTAGTAACTCACCTTGTGCTTCGTCGCTGTCAATAGCAATAGCAGTGGTAGAAGATGCGATACTTTGAGATTTATCTTCTTCTTTTCGCTTCCTTTTTGGTGTCTTGCAAGATGAGCCTATGAGACAGATATCGACAAATAAATATTTATTTATAAATAATATTTTTTTTTTACTAGGCCATATAAGTCCCTACCGAATTTAAATAAATACATTCATACACAAACTCATTAGCCCATCCCTTTATGCCCCCAACGAGGCGCACGAGCCTTCCTTCAAAACATGTAGGGGATTCAGGCCGTAGTCCACCACGCTGCCGCTGGCCCAATGCAGCTTGGTGGACCATGTGGAGTGGACCATAGTGGAGCTTGTAACCGTGGAATGGTTTCTATTTTGGTGGTATACCTTTGAATGATACTACCCGTTTCACCTTCAGTGGATAAAATAAAATATTATAAAATTTAATAAGTACTCTATCAGGTGGTATATCTTCATGTTTTGAGTATGTATGATCAATATGCTGCTTCCTTGCGTAATCATGATCACTTATTTTGGCATCTAAAAGCATAAAAACATAAAATTTGCAGTGTCGCCTCCAGAAAGTAAAATCAAAGAGAACGATTTTACCTTTAACACAGGGATTATTGGACACCACGAGAAGTTGGGAAATTTTCTTAGTCCTGCGCACCCTTTGCTATAAGGGTATAGCAAAGGGAACCGAAATCGGGATCAGTAGGTCATCTTAGGATAAAGATAACTCACCAGTCTCTATGACTTCAGATGGTCTTCCTGAAGAAATTTCCAAGTCACTAAATAAACTTGGATAGGCGTCATACTTCAGACGATTTGTTTCCGGAACGACAAATCTTTGTTCGAAATGATTATGGCAAACATACAAGTTCTTGAAATTTTCACTATCACTGTTATTATAACCTATGCACTGCAACCACCTGGCTCTCATGTGTTCTTTCGTAGGTAACACATGCAATTTAACGTCCTGTCGTAAACTATTGCACTTGGGTACACAGCACCTTCGAAACATGGTTTAAAATTTCGAAATCGCCTTGTTATTGCAATACTCGTGGATTTAAAGAGGCGGAATTAAATCAACGCAAACACTTTAGCTCGACACAGAGTAAGCAATGGCGGCTATATTTGATACTGACGCACACAAGGTGTTTGCGGGGGTGAGGTAAAATAAAGAGGGGGCGTGAAATGTCAAAATCTAAACTTGCAAAAGTACCATTTTTTTCCTAGCAACATTACCGGGCGTGAACTTGTCAAATCTGAAAATTTTTTTTTGGCGCGACTTCTAGTTCAGTAGCGACATCTCTTAGAAATCAACTGGACTTATTCAAACAGAGCATCATATCACCCGAGCAACCACATTAAAAATGTTATTGTTTAAAAGTTAGGGCTATTTGTGCCTCTTACCCCGCCGTTTCTCTTACCCCACCTGACCTTCGTCGCGATTTTTATTCGTGAATTAAATGTTCCTAAAGCAGCTTGCTGTTGAATTAGTATAACCTCACCAAATTGCTCGATCTTTAATCAAAACACTTCCTCGCCCTATACAAATAAGGATGTTGGCTTCGGAAAAATAAGGATGTTGGCAGCTCCAGTTCATCATCATAAAATGGCCGGCAAGGCCAATTTCACAGATTTCACAGTGCCCGATGGTCAAGAATAAAAAAACAAAGATTTCGTGTAACACATGATGAGTATCAAATCATTGTAGTGCCTAAACTAAAAAAGGATTTTTTCGTAAGTTTATTATTTCTACGAAAAAGAATAAATTTTTTTAAAGATGTGATGGGTAGTACCCCGGGTTAAAATTGGGTGATTTGGGTTATAATCCGGTTTAAACCCATTATCATCCAATGACGGGTGAAAACAGCTTACGCCAGATTACAATTTGTTTTTAGAGAAAACTCATAGTAAATTATATTTTACAGCTTTCCAAATACTTACGTATTTCCATTACAGTCAAACTTTCCAAAATAGTTCATAAGTATATCTTGAAACTTATAGTTAGCACTTCTACTTCAATTAAAATCTTATAAATATCTGGGATAATGAAAATTAAACTCAAAAATAAAATCAATGTTTTGCAATTTGTGATAATTAAATAATTAACATGTTTCATAACTTTTACATCAAAATCAACATCAACTATACTTACTTATACAAAACAATAACTAATATTAGAATTATTCAGAAAAACACATCTTGTAATTTTCTCAACTAACATCAACATCGTCTAAAATATGACATCTTGGAATAACTGAATAATTTTGTTTGATATTATAATCAACAAAGTTCAAATACAATTCTATTTGTTTAATCAGTCCTCATCACTAGATTCGAATAAATTTCCGCAATGGAAAAATTCCACGTCATGAACTTTGGGATTGCTTGTAGATGGCTGTGGACTTGTAGGGCGTGGGGGGGTATTTAGAATTGTATTTCTCTCGGATACTGTTGAGCTTCCAAACTCACATTTACAATCATCCACAAGCTTATCCATCTGGTGCTTGTGGTGCCACGACCAATTATATGAAATACTAGCTTTTTCCTGCGACTTCGCTCGCGCAAAGAACACTTTTAGTCACCCATTTCATTCTTGACCCCTTAGGGGATGATTTTCGAAAAATCGCGCCACACGTGTCCGTTTATTTGCTTTAAGGTATATCTTGACGAAGTTTCGAGTCAAAATGTCCAAAAAAATGGTTTTCTCCATGCAAACCTTAAACCCCCATTTCACCCCCGTAGAGGTTGAATTTCAAAAAATCCTTCCTTTAGTGCTTGCCTACGTCATAAAATACACCTTTGTGCCAAATTTCACCTTACTAGGTCTAAGGGTTTGGGCTGGGCGTTCATGAGTCAGTGAATCAGGAACTCCAATTTTATCTATAGTATAGATAAGTAAGTTTTTTTTTTTGTTCCCTAATATATCAGAGGAGACAGGTGCTATCGGTTTACTTCCTGTCCCCTCTGCTGATTTATGTGTGTGTTTACAATAATTTGTGTTTTGTTTACATAAATTGTGTTTTGTTGACATAATTTTGTTTTATAGAAATTGTTACATATCATATACAAGGCGTTACAGTAGCTGACATAATTTTTTTATGTAATGATAAATCTAAGATAAATCTAATTTTATCTAATGAAACATTTATTAGATTTGAGACATTTGAGTTACAGGTTATGGAGTCTTAGACTAAGGTTAAAAATTAAAGACAGTGGGGGAATGCGCCCGGGCGCGGGCGTGGGCGCGGATAAAGGCGCGCCCGCGCCCGCGCCCGGGCGCAGATGAAGATGTGTGTATCCCCATCCGCGCCCGGACGCGGGCGCGGGCGCACTTTCTTTCGCCTTTGCAGGCTTTCTTATACTAAAGCATATGAGATGTTGAGATCTTAGTCTACTCATTATTATTTACAAGGATTTTCATTATCTACAGTTAGAATAATTGTTTATAGGGGGGAAGTAAGTTTGGCTACCCTGTCAGTAGAAAGTCGATTTCTTTTCTTGCTGTGGATATTACTATGAGCACTAAATGATCGGTCTGTCGCGGCAGAAGTGCACGGCGCTATTAATATCCGAACCACAAGCTCAATAAGGTAGACGTGCAAATACCATTCCACCAATTTACTGCACTTATTTCATTGAGAATTTTCCACAAAAATCTTCTGTTCCAATGGTTATTGCGAGCTTTGTATATAGGTCGGACATAACACTGACACCAATATTTCGTTCTGTTTCATGGTATATTCTAACGCATCTAATTCCTGGTTTTGATCCAATTCGACTCCTTGAGTTGATGGATCCAACAATACTAAATTTAACTTTAGGCAAAAGTTAATAAAGTTGACTTTTGTGTTTTTTCCACTGTCCACCACAGAGTCACTGCTACAAGGGGTTGCATACCTAGGCCGAAGCTATCAAAGTTTGTTCTTCTTGCTTTTTCTTTGGTCCTTTCTTCCTTTTGAAACAACGCTTTGCTACATGGCCAGGACGCTTACAAATAGTAACTTTTTCATTTTTTTTTATAGAATTCTTCTTATCGTGTAGCTACAGTTAAGTGTGTGGCGAACTATCAGAATTTTCAAACCGCCAAATGGCCTCTGACTTGGTTTTAACGACTATAGACTACAGCCGGGATCGACAGCTTAGAAATCTTTTAGAAACACCTTCCAAACAAGCTGCTCATAAAAGATATTAATGAAAGCTTGTTTACAAACAGGCACATCTTGTTTTGTTTTTCTGTTGTAAATTTTCTTTGATTGCATTTAAAGTTGTCTCTTGGACGTTGACGTTGTACTGGAGTAACTTGCACGTAGTTAACAATATAGTTATCTTGGTATATTTTATCTGGTTTTATATAAAAGTTCTTGTGAAACATGAACATGTCATTCATCGTTAATGTAGAACATTTATAGGTATTTGAATCATGTCCACATGCTGGACGTTTCGGAAATCCTGGCGATGAGTACCTAAAACCGAAAAAAGCTAATTAGGTGAACGCAAACAACAAAACCTTAGACCAAAGCGGCTTTGAAAACGAACCCTGCAAATATTGTTTGCCTAAAAAAACTAGACCTTTTAGCTTTAAAAAACTGACACCTGGGTTAGTCAAGTTCGCCGCACAATTTATTGCATTAACTCGATAAGGATGAAGATTAGTTTTTTATCCGAAATGCGACAGATACTTTTAAAAGGTATGCTTTATACTGAACGACTTTCGATGTACGTACATAGGCACACAAATGGGTTACAAGCGAGAAGAAAAATGAGGTGCTACATGTTGATAGTTGCGCATAAACTAAAACTTTGTCTTCTCACCAGAATGAAATCCAACTTTTATGGAGATTTTCAAGGTTTATCAACATAGAAACTAGTAAAAGCATATTAAAAACAGACAATAGGTAATTAGGTATGCTACTCAACATTCAAACTTACAGTTTCACGTTTCATCCTGTCCTAGTTGAAAATATGCAAAATGAAAAAAAATATGTTTATTATCCATGTACATACATAACAATTTACACATCACAAAAATATTTTAACCCATCCCAGCGGCTTAAGTACGGCCCTGGGCTTCAGGTAACGCGTTAGAAAATAGCTACTGAGCGCGTAGTTTTATTTAGTTTTCGGCTGTCTTCTGGGCGTTTTTAGTTTTAGCAATTGATACCACCCTTGCTTTTTCAGGATCTACAACACTTATCTTTGGACTGTATTCTTCCATTTTTTACAATAAATCGGCAATTAATAGCGCTGGTCACTGTGCTCGCTTAACCAAATAACTGAGAAATGGCAGCCATCTTAGGTACCATGCTATATTCTGATTGGTCGATATGAACTTGCATGATTTTGTTAAAGAACTGTCAATGGACATACTGGGATTTGAAAAATTTCATTGACTTTGACCGTTATTTAAATAGATTAAAGTGTCTTACCTTTTGGGGATGACACCAGAAATTTCTTTAGGGATTTGGCTAATAGTGACCATTTTGATGCAATGAAACGCTTGTTCTTTGTATTTTATTTAAATATTTTAACTAGCTAAAAGAAATGAAAAGGGTACTTCGAGTTATGGACTATCAATAATTTCTCACTTCGAGTTATGGACTGTCAATAATTAGGCATTATCAATAATTTCTCAGTACTTCTAGCTAAGTTGGAAAAGAAATGGGATTAGAAAAAAATTGCGATAGGGTCTACTCAAAGACTGTTCATTTCCTCCAGTGGTGGTGAGTTCTGCTCCCGTCCTCCGCTTTCTCGCACGGCCGTAGTGATGACACTAACTTTTCCCGCACTTTTCCAGTCTTTAATGAATTTATTTGGTTCGCGGATTCTCGTTTATACACTTGGACGTACTTTCCGATTTAACTGATTTTAAGTTAAAATCGTCATAGAAATCCTTCCGGCTGCTCCAGTCAAGTTGTCTGGAAGCCGAAGGACGTTTTAAAAAATATGTTTTAATTTCAAGGAGCGTTTATTCGCTTCTAAATACAGAACAAAAGTAACTTAGAAACTTACTTAGGCACTAGGCTTTATGACCTGACCACTCGGGTGGTCCGCGATAAGGATTTCCATACTATCGAGGTTATTTCTAGACGTATAACCAACGGTAACACATTCTTAGAATATCGGGCGCTCGTCAGAAAAACGACTAGATTTGCTACCTGTAACTAGTTACAGGCAATGTTTTTCTTAGCTAAATGAACAGTTGGGTCACCTTCATTTTTTCTTTTGTGCTTCTTGAAGCAAGCGCAAGCCATTGACTAAGCTCACCTTCCTAAAGAGACACTTGCCCTCAAATTTGTTAGACAAAAGTTTCCAGGCATCTTTAACAGTTTTCGCCTCCCTTGCATATTTTGCCCTCAAATGTGTCAGACAAAAGTTTCCAAGCATCTTTAGCAGTTTTCGCCTCCCTTACATATACCCACGACGTACGGCCATAACCCTTCCAGGGTTAGCTCCATCCTCATGACGAATTTCCAATTCACATAATTTATATCGTTTAGTTTTTCAATGGTTATGTTGCCCATACCTGCGTTTGTGCTTCCATGATTGTTTTCATGTAGATTCCACACCACAATAGTACTGCGATTTTGACTATTTTCCACAAAAAAATAAATTTCTTGAAGTCTATTCGCTAACGATTTTGCGTCAGAGCCCGCTATCATAGCTTGTGTTAGGTACAGTCGAACCATTTGAATCATGACCCACCTTAAGGTCATTTTCCTACAGCAAATATAAACAATTAGGTTGAAATTCGTTTGAACATACGTGTCACAAAAATGATGCAAAAATGCCATCACTTTATTTTGACACTGACTGTTGACATCACTACTCAAATCGGAGTTAATTGAGTATTGCCAAAACCATCTTTAATTTCGCTCGTTTCCCTCCTCAATAATAGTGGGCCATGGTATACCACGAAAAAAACCGGCCAATTGGTGGTCAGAATCGCGCATGAAGGGTTCCGTACCATTGTCTATAATATCGAGCGAAAATTGGCTAAGTGCGAGTCAAACTCACGTATGAAGGGTTCCGAACCATTATCTATTATATCGAGCAAAAACGGCAAAAAGAATCAGGCCGGTTTTTTTAAAGTATTTAATAATAATTGTTATAGCCGCAACAGAAACATCATCTGTGAAAATTTCAACTCTCTAGCGGTCAGCACTGTTCATGAGATACAGACTGGTGACAGACGGACGGTGAAGTCTTATTAATAGTCCTGTTTTCAGCCTTTGGGTACGGAACCCTAAAAAGTTTGAATGAAAATCGAAGAGACTTTCATTTCTAGTAGCTAGGGCATGCGGAGCCGTTTACGGTTCCATATTTTTGGGAACCAGTTCTCAGTTGTATACAGTTGAAACCAACCCGGTTCTGAAAAATATGGAAAATTGAGCAATGGCTGATTAAAAGGATGTTTTCTTATTCCAGTATTCGTTTGCCTATATTTGCTAGAATATTTTTAAAATAAAACAATAATGTAGAAGAAATTTTAAACTTTATTTTGTTAAATAAATAAAAATAATCCTCTATTCCCCATTGCCACCACCTCGATCGCCACCACTGGTGGCAATACGGATTTTTTTTACTTAATGCCACCACTGGTGGCTATGAGGAATATATTTCTTTATTGCCGCCTAATTGCCACCACTGGTGGTCATGAGGAATATTCTTCCTGATCGCCACCACCACTAACTGGTGGATTAAAACTAATGGGTGCACTTTCATAACTAAGTTTTCTTAACTGGTTAAGAAAAAATACTATTAAGTATTGTATCGACCCAAGATGGTGGGTTACTTTGGAAGAAAGATAGGCAAAGTTAAATAAAACAGTTGTAAAAGTGACCGAAAGGGATATAAATGTACGGGTTTTACGAAGATTTTTAATTTTTTATATGGGTTTTCAGTTGAATTTTAATAAAAGCCAGTTCTAACAAACGTATTATATTTTTATATGTTTTTGCATTAATGTCGTAACATCTCCAGTAATTGACCAACTGGTAGATTTTGTTCTATGAACTCAAGTTGACACTGTTGTATAAATTCGTTATTAAGTATTGTTTTTTTACTCCGTTTTGTTGCTGGTTTCATGTTATTTTTACGCTGCACATTTCTTACTTTGTAATAGGCTGCATCTTTACTTATCTTCCCCAAAAAGTGCATCAAATTCGGGTTTTTACCCAATACCTGGTTTATTTTATAATGCCAACCTTCTAAGAAATTTGTCGTACGATGATTGTCCCCAAAAACGCACCAAACGGATAAAAAATCTTTTTTTAGCCATTGTTTTTCCATGTATTTTCTGAATTGTATAATTTCAGGCACATTACTCTCAAAGCGAGTTATATATTCCCAACCCTTTTCAATATCTGATATTGGCAACAAAGGTAATACGGCACTTAGTGCTACTTCTCTTATTTGCAAAGGGTCTTGCGATTTTTTAATTCCCAATTTCTCACTTTTTTTCCATATAGCACGATTGTAGTGATAATAGCATCCTTTAACTACTACAGAAGGAAATACATTCGCAATGGCCGTCATTGCCGCTGTTTCGTAGTCTGTTTTGAAAGTTTTTGGGTTCCAGCCAGGCACCCGAGTTTTGATTAATGTGAATAAAATTTCATAAGATTCCAAACTTCGACTGGTCATAAGAGCATACAGTAATGGCTGTATACCAGTGTGATGGATGGAACTGCCTAAATCTCCATGAATAGTGTAGAGCTCGTCGAAGGGTGATGGGCAACTTTTGAATGTTCCATCTGCTAGAAAGTCGTGGATTTCACATAATATTTGCCTTGCGTACTCTGTACAAAATATTATAATTCTTTGGCCGTTGAATAAGTAATCTGCCAGTAAAAAGCCTTCATATTTTGGTGGAATTTTAACTTCCTCGACCATGTTACATTTAAGTTTTGGAACTTCGGCTGTATCATTACGGTGTTTGTAAAGTGATGTTTTGATGCTATTAAAATTTGGGATTTCTTGAATTATATTTAATCCAGAATCTTCAAATTCAGCAACCATGCTATTGTACGTTTGGGGAACATTAGGATAGTTTTGTGTTGTTAATTCTCTTTTCAATTTATATATATTCAGATCAATCTCGTTTTTCGCATCATTGCGTTCACAGCTATGTGGATTGTAATTTAAAATCTGGTTAATCTGTAATAGGCAAGAATTAATTATTTAACTTTGAGAAAAAGTCTCCTATCTCAGAATACCTGCTCTTATTTGATATTTTTAAAGTTTAGAAATATTTTTTTATTATTATTATTTTATTACCAGATCTTTTTATAAACCGGAATAGAGAGGTGGAGGGTAAAAAGTGTGCTTACTTTAGTTTTGATACGTCCTTTACACTTCTTTTTTTTTCGGTTAACGCACTCCCACACAGTTATTCCACTGTCGAATTTCCTCTTAGTGTTATATTGGTATCCTTCATGGAGGAAAATAGTTCCGTGTCTCCTTTTAATGAGCACTAACTCACTTTCAGCCATAATTAGAAATAACAATTATGATAAACATGAAAATTTTCAACTTAATGAGGAAATCTTAAAAGGAAAATGCCCTTTGTGTGACGTTTGTCAATAAATTACTTATCTATCTTAGTGGTTAAAGGTTACATGCAAAGAGATCCTATTTTGTAATTAGTATTAAATCTTCTTGGAAATATTAATTAAATAATTAATATTCCTCATAGCCACCAGTGGTGGCATTAAGTAAAAAAAATCCGTATTGCCACCAGTGGTGGCGATCGAGGTGGTGGCAATGGGGAATAGAGGAAAATAATGGCTATCACTTAAAAAACCGAAAAAAAAATTACCCTATAGAAATTAAATTTTTACCAATTATCTTAAAACCGAGTGTAAGCACCATTGCTTTCAATAACGTCTAGCAGTCGGTTACGCATAGACCCGACTAGACGACTACAAATGTCAGTTCCCCTCATGTAATCCCAAATTTCGTTACAATGCAGCTCAATTGCTTCTTTAGTCCTCTCGTTCCTGTTATCCCACATTTGAACCATCAAACCCCACAAATTTTCTATGGGGTTAAGATCTGGGGACCGAGACGGCCATGGAATGACAGTGATTTCATTTTGATGCTGGGCAAACCAATTCGAGACAATTCTGGCTGTATGCACTCGACAATTATCTTGAACAAATGAGAATATTGGCACTTCTTCTCGCGGGTAAACTGTTCGGAAAGTCGGTAACATAGTTTCTTCCAACAAACTGACATAGTTTACGGCATTTTGCCGAGGAGAAATCTGGACCAGCTCGCCTACACTTCCTGCATCCATCCAGGCCCACATATTAGCAGAAATTCGGCCTGATATTTGGTTGGGCACTACGTGATCCTCGGTGTACCGCGTGTTGTCGTAACGCCACAAAGTTAGGCGACCATGTTGAGAAGAGCAAAA
The DNA here is from genome assembly GCA_949987775.1 of Aproaerema taeniolella. NCBI lineage: Eukaryota > Metazoa > Arthropoda > Insecta > Lepidoptera > Gelechiidae > Aproaerema > Aproaerema taeniolella. Next base: position 9,106,914 of record OX465264.1, read on the forward strand.
CGATTTTTCGTCAGTAAAAATGGTTTTTGACCAATCAAAGTCTAAATAATTACGTGCGAAATTTGATCTCGCAGTTTTGTGTGAATCCGTTAGCTGAGCTTTTTTAGCATAATGTCTATAATGCAACCCGGTGTGGTGCAAATTGTTTCTTATGGTTTGTAGACAAACGTCGTATTGTGCCGCAAAATACCGAGTTGGAGTAAACGGATGTTCCTCGTAATGTTGTTGCATTTCCGTTCTCTGTTGGTAGGTGATTCGACGAACTCCATGATTATGTTGTCGTCTGTCTTCCAGGGTGCCCTCTTCAGCGTACCTCCTAATCCAGGTTCGGACTGTATTCCGACTTATATTTAAGTCTCGCGATATTTCACGGATGCCGAAGCCTTGTTCACTGAGTAGTATTATGCGAGCTCTTTGCTCTGCCAGATTGGCCATTACACGATTTATTCAAGATTAACTGTCTTAAATTTTTATTTCAATTTTTTTCAGACTCAATACAACTCAAAAACAACTTGACATCTGACACGTTAGACATCTGACTATTTTGTTTTTTGTTCTCTGTAGCAAAAAGAGTTTAGATTATAATTTATTAGGATTGCAATGGTAACAATCTGATTTCAAACCGAGGCTGCTTTATCTAAAACCTATCTAATGCAATGATAACAAAGGCTAAAATTGCATAGATCTTTGATCCGTAATGACACATTTTTATCCATATTTAAAACGTACTATGTGCGACATGCGCGACAACGAAGAAAACCTTACAACAATTTTGAATTTATAGGAATAATTGTCAAAGTGGGTCATGATTCAAATGGTTCGACTGTACATGAATTTGTCCTCTTCGCTTAATTGCTTATCCAAATGGATTTTCTTGAATTGGCCCTAGAAGGGTAACCCATTCTTGATAAGTTCTTCTTTTAAGTCCTTATTAAGGCTTTGGGTAATAGTACCTTCGACCCTTTTCACCAGCTCGGTGTGAATGTCTGGCCCATATTCCTTTTCTGATGAAGTAGTTTGACCAAGAGCCTTGATAATTGAATCATCCAGTATTTCTTTTGTGTTATCAACACATTCAGCACCTATAACAAGACCAAACAAACATTTTTGCGATATCTATTGTATGATACCTATACTGAATGTACCAGCTGTTTTGTCATAACTTTACGGCTACCAGCCGTATGTAAATTTGTACTCTAAAGAGTATAATTACAAGTTGCACACCATGTGGCTGTTTTAGCTATTTTCTTAGCTAAATTATATTTCTTTGCTACATTAGTATATGACGAGGTGCAATAGTATAATATTAACTCTTACAGCACATATATCGAGTGCGTGAAAATAGAACAACGCTATATTATAAACTCGGCGGGACTTCCCCGCGATGACCTCACTCCACCGGACCACCACGTATCATAGAAACACAGGAACGGTCAAAAGTTAAGTTATTTTTTTATGGATAACTTGTATAAACTTGTAATCTCTGCATCCAGAATTTCAACATCACTTTCATTATATAAAGGTGTTGGTGTCAGTGTCGGCGTCTATGATCGTGAGCAAACCGGCGATGAAGACTGACTGCGACTTCCTTTTAATTTCCTTTTCAGACGCTTAATATCTTTCTTCTCTACTTTCCCGTTTCCTTTTCGGCATTATCCCGTCCGTGATTCACACAACTCGTAGCTTTTTATGCCCACTCGCGCTTTTTTTGTAGAAATTTTCTGAGCAAATGAGAGTCGCCCCTTCCATAAAAGGAGCGACTCGTCGACTGCTATGTCTTGCTCGAAGACATAAAGAGCACTGAATTTTTTGTTTAGGTACTGTATCACCGGCATTATTTTGTCGAGTCTGGTGGGATGCTCGGGCAAGGAGGCGTTGTCTACAAAATGTAAACAACGTTTTATTTGCAGGAAACGGTTGTATTTCATAATATTGTTGAAATCCCCGATGCGGAGAGCATCAAAGGGGTACCAATACTCTCGCTCCACATTGTGGATGACCAGCGACTGCAGCATTACAATGGCAAAAAAAGTTTTGATTTCTTGCAAGGTTACGTCCTTCCAGCGACTGATCCTCGCGCTCGGCTTTATATTTTTTATTTGCAGTTCGCCGCCATATCTATTTGTTTCAGCAACAATGTGGGCTAGAATATCGGCATCCCAAATTTTTTCGAACACCTCCAACGGAGTGAGATCCGCGTTCCGAAATGTGGGCCCGGTAACCGGCACGGAAAAAGTTTCCCTGACCCCCTGAAAATTCCCGGGTTCGCTAGACCAGTCAAAATACAACAAATCCTGACCAGGTCCTACGGCAAACCGAAGAACCTGGTCAGCAGCAGCATCAATCATGTCTAATGACGGGTCTTCGACGTCGGCCGAATACTCGTTGATATCCCTTGGTTTCAATGAAACGTCAACCAGATTGTCATCTGGATCGACGTTACTACCTGCACCTGGGTCTTCGAAGTTATCCATGTTGAAATCTGCGATGAGTATATGAAGAAATATTAGGATTTGGTCCACCCTATCATCTTACGGAGACGACAAATGCTTAAATAAAAGTGGAACATACCGATCTCATAGGCGCTCCTTCCAGAGCCAGGCGCTGTTGTCGAAGTAGTGGAATGTATAACAATTTATACATTTACTGATTTATTTTAATTTTAATTTTTTTAACTTTTCGATAGATATATGATACTAACAAGGCGTGAAACCCAGAAGCTCGATCTCGGCTGGCACGGGGTTTTTGGGAGAACGGCACTCTGTATTATCCCCGTCGATGGCGAGAACTTGATGATTCGTTTTCTGTCAATGAAAAATGGTAGAAACAATAAATTTTATATATTTTAGATTCACTAGTGTCTGAAGCATTATGTTATGACTTACTTTTTTGGAGGCGGGGTGCATGTCTCTGCCTCTGAAGACCCCAGAACCACAAGCAAATCTACCGTGACACTGGTATAAATAAATATAATGTTAAGTATTAGGTAAGCTTGAAAAAAAAATTTTTGATGTAAGTAGGTACTGTTAGTCTTACCCATGACTCCATCCGGGGTGGATCGCGGACGAGTTCCCGCTAGGCCGTCTTCCGCGTCGGTGGCATCTGGTATAAATAAATAAATAATAAGTTAAGTATTGTGTAAGCTTCAACAAAAAAATTGAGATTTTTGCGATAGGAACTGTTAGTCTTACCCTTGATAGCGTCCGGAGCGGCCAGTGGTGGCGTGCCCGCAGACTGCTCATCTCTTTCTTTTAGCTCCCATGGCTGGGGTACACGCGGAGGAGGCTCAGTCGGCACCCCAGGTAGGAGTGGGCAAGGTAGCCACACCCGTGTGTCCTCTTTCCCCTTTTTCCCCTTTCCCTTACCTTTTCCTTTTCTGTAAATAAATATTGAATTGAAATGTAAGATTTAGTACCTAATGATTAGGGATACTATGATCATATTCGACGCTAACAAGCTAACTAATTTATGTTTAAAGTTTCCTACTTTGTCTCTGTTGGCGAATCAGGCATTCGGAAATTTCCGACTTGCTTATTTCTCCGTAACTCCTCAAGGCGTTTTCTTTGGTCTGGAGCCAATTTTGCTTTGTTTCTGGCATCCAGAGCTTTGGTGTCTTTAAACGCCTTGATTTGCTCCAACAAGGTCTTTGGCCTGAAAAAAAAATTAAAACAAATAAAAGGAATTCTGCTTCCATTTGAAACAATAAACATTATGTTGATTTTACCGTTGTTGGAGTCCAGACGGCCCAGGAGTAGGCTCCTCAGCGTCCGAGTTTCCAGGCGATAAACTAAACATAAACATAAATTAATAAAAATGTATTAAAAAAAATAAGGTAAAAGTTAGTATAAAAAAATAAGGTAAATGTAGAACAGGTTAGTAGATTTGGCTCACATTGGGTATACTAGAAATCGTGCACAACGTGGCTTAGAGCCTCTACCAGCCCCCCGTCCACCTCTCTGTTCAGCTGCCCGACCGACTCTCGCACCCACTCCTCGCCGACTCCTCTCCATCTTTTTACGTCACAGGCTAAAAGCAGTTAGCAAAAAAAAAATGCAACCCAAATAACAGAAACAACATCCACAAGAAGTTTGATCGTGAACTTGGAACTTAGCTGTATTTGATGCTTACTCGAGTGAATATTATAGCTGTTTTTGATAATGACTGGCGCCATTGTCATCTCAAGAATAGTGATGTTCCGAACCAAGTCGATGCCTGTCAAGGGCTAGAATAATGAAACACAATTACTAAGTTATTTTTATGTTTATTTTAATATACTTTAAAAATAGTATTGTTACTTATGCGATCAAATGTTATGTCTAATTTCACAAAAAACAGCAATGTCTCACTTCATAAAATAATGTTAAGAAATTAAAAGATAAGTCATATTCTTAAATCATTTGTTTCTTCTCTTCTTTCGCAATAGTTCTCCTCATTATTTTCCTCTTCATTGTCTTGAAAAACTGGCGATCGAATAATATTCAAGTAAAACTCACATTCTTCAAAGGTTGCCCATTCATTGCCAAAATGTTTTATCAATAATCCCTCAACATCGGTTATTTTTTCTCGCTTCATTGGCGCTCCAACTGGGACAGTGGTCGGTCGAATCATGTCAGTTTTCATTCCAGTTTTGCAAATATTCGCTGCTTTGTCTGTATCTGAATTGAAGTATAGTTCGCCACGGATAAGAACATTTCCTGGAGTTTTTGGCCTCACCAGAATGAACCTCTTACATTCTGATATTTTAAAGGGCCATCTTGCAGTTGGTTTTAAAACATCTTTTGTGGCACTCCTGAAATCTAACATTTCGATGTCACGCATGTGCGTGACGGTTGCGTTTGTTTTGATAACGTCTACGTAATCTTCGGGCTTAATAATCACTTCGTTCTTTTTAAATACCTTTTCTGTTTCCAAACACTCTGTCTGGCGGCATGAATGAGTGCCCGGTAATAGGAAACACAGTTTCAATCTTTTTTACAGACGTTTTATCAAGGAGCCAACGTGAGAGCATACAGAGCAATATGCTGTTTTTATTCTGCCCTCCACATCCGTCAGCCACCAAACGAACTGTATCAATTCCTTCCAAATTTGTTTTATTTAGTCGATCGTATACTGCAGAGGCTATTTGGTTTGAAGTTTTAGAAAACTCATTTTCCGTCCATACATAGGCAAATGTTTAGTTACCCCTGTTTAGTTGTCCCTGTTTAGTTTATCTTTTGAAGATTCTTGAACAATAGTAAAATTGTAAAGATATATTTGTCTGCTGTAATATGCACTTTGATCAGGCACTTTGGGCAAGGGATTATTTTTTTGACAATCAAATGAGAACGTCATCATATTATCTGCCTTTACTTGCAGTAATTTAAAAAATGCTTTAGCTCTTAATCTGTACACTCTTTTTATAATCATTAAGTTTCTCTTTGTTTCTTGATCTTTGGCTCTTTTTAATTTTTCCATCCAATTCAATACACTTGGAGCAGGCATCTGTTCTCGGATTACCGAATCCCAAATTGAAGTCTTGGTTAAATACGCGACGGAAATAAGACTTATTTACAAAGGATTAAGGATTTTCTTCTTTAAATATCCTATATAGTTTGTTTATACTCAAATCGCTGTGAAGATATTTTCGCTCATGTGTTGCAGAACGACAATAATGTGATTCTATGCATTTGAACTTCATTATAAACTGCTGAACTGGTTCTCTTTGCCCTCTATATTTATTTATTTTATGGTTACCTCCTCTATGTTCTGTAGCAGGCTGTCCCGTGTAATAAAATACTTTCATGACATATTCCACTCTATATTTTTTTATGTTAAGTGCACTTAAGAAAAATATTTGGCAGACTGGTACAAATTCCTTATCATTTTTATAAATTCTATATTGTATGTTAAAATCTCTTCTGGATCTTACATTTTTGCAAGGACGTCTCCTTTTAATTTTTTTATTCTGACAACATTTCAGAAGAAACGCGTCTTGTTGGTATTTTTAGTTGAAGAATAAAAGGCTTCGTGAAATTTTAAAAGGTCATTCATTGTTAAACTTGCGCATTTAAAGTTTGGGTTTCTGCCATGCGAACAGTTCACTCTTTCAGGTAAGCTATTTGAGGAGTATCTGCAAAAAAATAAAAAAATTACTCTCTTTTTTAATGCGTGATATTTTAATTTTAATTACTTGATGCTTCTATGTCCTATGACAAACAGAAAAAAAGCTTTGAGCGCTTTGCTTGAATAAGTTAAAAGCACACAAACGATCCACGCTTTTTTGATTATGTTATTTATAGGACTTGGAAGCGATAAGTTTACTAATTAATATACTTCGCAGATGCGTGTTTTTTTTAACAATATTCATTTATTTCAAATATTTTTTTATGGTGTCGGCTGTTAATATTTAATTTGTCGGGTAGCTTGACGACGCGATAGCTCGGTTAGAACGATGGCACGGTACGCCAAAGGTCGCAGATTCAAACCCGAATTTTTTCCTTCTCTTTTCAATTATTTTTTTTATATTTATTTGTTACTTTACATTTTAATACTTTACAAAAAGTATTTTTGTATTTAAGTATAATAGACGAAAAACAACAGCGTGAGCTAGCGTGGTTGTACTGAAACCGCCATTTTGTTTTCTAGGACTGCTGTCACCTAGCTGTCTTTGAATGTCAACTGATGGCGCTTTGCTGCCTTTGAAGCCAAAAGTAATATTTAAATGAAATTTAGCGGGGTTTAGCTGTATTTGATCTTAAAATGATAGTAGTGAATAGTTGTCACTCAACAGTCACTAGAGGGCTTGATGATTAGTTCATTTTTGGGGTGTATGGACCTTAGCTTCCTTTGATTTTATATGCCTCTGTCCTTTAGCCTTCTTATGTTAGCATACTGTGCCATTATCCCTTTCATCACGGAACTTTTATTTTAGCTTTCTTGGGTCTTTGAGCCGTCTATAATCAGTGAAAAATATTGGAAAAAAAATAGTGGAAATTTTTGGCCCCCTAAACCCCCCCGCACGATCGTATCAATCCCTCACGACCCTTTGAATAGAGTTTGCTCAAAAATAATAGCTGTTTGTGAATATTAAAACAATTTATTATGAAATAGGAACTTTATTCTTTTTTATTTTATTAATATGGCACTTTAGTATTATAATCACAAACATCAGTCATAAAATCTTAATTTAAATACGTTTCTAAGTAAGAAAAAACTCAAAAAAAATTATAACTTCTCTCTTAATAATTATCTACTAAATAACAATCAGTCTCAATGAAAAAAAAAAAAAATGAAAATATTTATTTATTTCTAAAAGTATTTTTTACATTCTCACTTGACGCCAGCCCAGTAAGCATTAATTTGCTTGTGTTGGGTGTGCCTCGCACATTCCCAGTTTAAATAACAAAATTAAGCATAATAAGACAAATTATGCTAACACTAAACAAAAATTTACGGATTACAAAATGGTTAGTAGGTCAATATGCTATTGTGATACCTAAACTAAGTATATGTATACTTGTATCTTAGGTATCGTGAGTTAGTAATAAATTTTTGCCTATTTGTAAAATATTTCCATAACAACAATAAATAAGAACAACTTAACATTTTATAATTAAGCAGGGCCAATTAGGCCATCAAAATAACAATTAACATTACGTATAATTTGTACAACAATATTATAATTACATTTGCGTTTCGTAAGTGAGTTAAGGATTGGTATGTGTTGCTGAAGTGGGTAGTATGGCGTTCTAAGGGCCTTCATAATCGATATAACTCATGAACCAATTTTCTGCACTCTTTTTTGCTGGACATTGGTCGTCTCCCGTTTTATGTGTACTTGGCTTGTTATATCGTTTACATGTCGCACATTTGGCTGTTTCAGATTTGTGGGCACATTCTTTAATCGTATGGCCGACACCTCCACAGTGTCCACAAGTGGGCTGAGAATCTCTGCAATACTTTGCAGAGTGGCCATATAGTTGGCAATTGTAGCATCGCGTTACGATAGTGAAATCCCTAACCTGGCATGAGGTCCAATTTATAAAAACTCGTTCCTTTTGAATGAGTACTTTTCTTAGTTGTGCTGTCGTTTCCAGAATATAGTTACAGGACGGTGACTCCTTCTTACCAGATTTGTGACTCAGTTTAAGTGAGCTGAAAATAAATTTCACGAGTAAACTCCGGATGGTTTTCGGCTAAATTTTGTTCGTATAGGCACTCGAGTACCTCCTTTTCGCTTGTATTTTTAGGTGCACCTAATAATATTAGTTTGGGTCTTCTTTTCGTAGTTTCTTTTACTTTGAGCCCAGATGCCATAAGAGGTACTGACTGTTTCAACTTGTCAAGGTCATCTTTTCGTTCAGTACTTATTATAACACCTCCGTGTTTCGTCTTCTTAACTCCGCGTATATGAAGCTTCAATACTTCGGGCTTGATTATTGTTTGAACTTGTTTTCTAGTCTCCTCACTGGACTGTTCTTTGTCGGCTGGATAAATAGCAATACGACTAGTGCTGGGAGGTCTTACCAGTGATGTATTATTGTTCTTTTTAACAACGTCGGCAAAGGAAAAGGAGGTCTGCGGCAAGGTCTTTGAGATTGAGCTTATATTTTCCTTTAGTTCTTCAATTTTTTCGGAGATATCTATTTGGTCTTGAACATGATAACTCCAGGCCCTTCTCCCAGTGATCGATTAAAAGCTGGATTTTGGGGATAATAGGTTTCAAAATTGACCATAAAGCCTTCACTTGTAGTGACCACGTAGTTTTTTAAACCTAAAGGACGTGGTTTATTGCGTACCAATACACGAATGCTACATCTCCCCGTGAAAGGTATCATTTGTTCGTTGATACTGTAGTAACCAGGTGACCTCTCAATTTCTTCACAAGCATTCTTAACGGCCTGGATTTCGGGCTGTACCTTCCAAAGCGGATTTGTATTACCCGCAGGTGGCGTGTCTGAAGAAACGACATGTATATTATTGCGGAGCAAAAATAATTTTTTTTATTCTATGCAAAAGCACTGGATTAAAACCTATACTGCCTTTCAATATAATACCTCACTTCTTCTGGCAGAAGGCCCAAATAAATTTCATTAGATATTCTGCCAATGACTTCCCACGATCAAAACTAGTCAAAAGTAACCGTAACGTTTCCTAGGATACCTACGCTTTAAAAGATCCTTCATTGCGGATCAGACGCTCACAGTAGCGGCCCCACCAGACTGTTCATCTTCCAGGCGATGTGTCTTTAGTCAACTGCTTCTGAACGTCCTCCCGATTTAAAAAATAAATTTTATTCTTAGCACCAAGAAAATTTGTTCTTTGATATTCATTTTAGGATCGTGTCTCACCCTTTCTTTCCCATGCTATCATGGGGAAGAGCATACTCCACTAATGGTAGCAGAAATACAGCATGCTTGTCAGTAGCACTAAATAAATCATGGCTTTCATCATTATTATTAGCTTCCACCGTGTGGTGATCGGTTGAGAATAACACCACCCCATATATTTCCGTGGGTGTCGTAAGAGGCGATTAAGGAAACACAAATGAGACGTAGTAATTCATCTTAGGCAACGACACCTCAGTTTGTTTTGAATCTGAGGTGGCGTTCTATGGTGTCATGCGGCATGGCAGGCTCCGTAAAGGGCCGTCTGGTTCGCGGCCACCCTCTTTCCGAAGTCGGACGCCAAACAGCTTGCTGTGTTCCATCGGTGCGTTACCAATGCCTTAATTGGCATTTTCTAGGTTAACTCGTTCCATTGTCGACTATTCATCTATGACCTTGGTCAAGATTGGGGTCAAGAGTTAACCCATCTCGTAATAAAAAAAAGTAAAAAAAAAAGAAGTTTGTGGGAAATAGATGGAACGTAAATCTAACGCGATTGACCCTATGATGGAACTTTGTTACTACCACCTCCCTACCGTGGGCCACGAAACCTGTAGAAATGAATAGAAAGGCAAATGGATATGTAATTAACTATATTTTATGAAATACATAGGAACAATATATGACATAGACGCGACCTAGTGGCGAGAGAGAGCCTGACGTTTATGGCTCGTGAAACTAGCGCCGCTTCCCATTACTATAACTTTAGAGCAGGCGTTCATACTTTCATCATCCTCTCCTGGACGCAGACTCTTTAAAGTTAAACCCATAGATAAGGTGAAGTTGTCATGCTTCGGTCGATGAAGTGCTTTTGTCAGTATATCGGCGACCATATCTTGAGTGCATCTATATTTGACCATGACTTGTTTGGCAGCTATCTTCTCACGAACAAAGTGAAAACGAACGTCTATATGCTTGCTGCGTAGAAATGAATAGAAAGGCAAATAAATATGTAATTAACTATATTTTATGAAATACACAGGAACACTATATGACATAAACGCGACCTAGTGGCGAGAGAGAGCCTGACGTTTATGGCTCGTGAAACTAGCGCCGCTTCCCATTACTATGAACTTTAAGAGCAGGCGTTCATACTTTCATCAAAACCCCAACGGAAAATGCTACTAGGGTTACTACTAATTCCTCTTTTCCAATTTATGTACGATTTTTTCCTTAATTATCACTTGCTCATCGGGGAAGGAAAACATATTATGAAACCTGACGTCTGAGAAAATTTAGTTTTCGAAAGGCTCGCAGTTCGCCAACCCCTTGTGGGCTATGGCTGGCCTAAGCCCCTTCAATGTTAGTCTAAACCCCCTCCAATGTTTTGAAAGGAGGCTCGAGCCCCTTGGTGGGGATGTATACGAACTGATGACGGCGTGTTTAGAGCAGAATATCAGTCAGTAAATACCAGTCACCCAGTTTTAACATTAACTTCGGTGTCATAAAAAATGACATGTTTCGACCAACATATTTTTGTATACACATAATGTTAATATGTGTAGTATGTAAGCATTTTGTAAAGCTTGTCCATAAACTGCTTTTTTAATGCGAAACGACAAAAGTTTTCATTTTTTGAATTTGGACATGCCTTTTCGCAATTCATCTATCAATGTCAAAAGGAAAGCAATTTTCTGTAACTATTTTTAAGGTCTGATTTTCGTCGATTCAATACTCTACCCGAGGGCGGATGATGTTTTCAGTGCTTAATTCTCTTGCGTTTAAAAGACTACTTTTGTAAATAAACGCACAATTTAAAGACAAAATATACTTCTGTAGTAATTTAAGAGTGAATACTGATTATAAATTAATTTCAAAATTTTAAATTAATGTTTAAAAAATTTAGTACCAAAGTATTTATCATACCTAGATAAATAGTTAGATATAAATATACGTAATTTTAAGTTTTATATTGATGAAATAATGTCAGAAATACTTATAGACAATAATAATAAATAATTATAAATCGCTTAATGTACTTTTTTTTGTATAGGTACAGAGGGCCGTACATTAGGTGACCACACGGGTGCACCCTATGATGTTACGTTGAGAACGATTTTGCAATTAAATATAGTAACCTGATGCGCTGGCATCTGTATAACAAAGAAAACATATGTACAAGTATTTTATAGATACCACCAGCAACTTTCAATTATATTTTTCTATTATGTATTTCAGAATTGATCCGTAAGTAAAAGTTGTTCAGATGGCTACTATCGGTTTTTGTTACACCCAGTATGTTATTTGACTTTAAATTAGTTTAAAAAAATTAAGAGGATGAACCAGCGCACCAATCTGAACAACTTTTCCCAAGGAATATAGGTCCAAATAAAATAAAAAATCGCCTATCCATTTATTTAGTGTATATGTAATGTAATCACTTTATTGAATATAATAGAAAAAAATCTTTATTTTATAGGACTTTCAGGATAGTGGGGCGGCAAATTGAATGTTTTCGTTAAAATTGTACTCATTGTGATAAAAGCGTGATTTTTTTACCATGCTTAGGGGATACCATAGTGATTATTTTAAAATGTGATTATTTTAGATGGGGATTTGACCCCTATCGCATTTTAGAGGTTGATATTACAATTTCGATGACGTTTTACTCCGTTTCATGTATTCTTATGAATCCATTTTGGAGGGATATTAGAAATTTACATATGGAAACACATCTACACATCACCTGCTTTCCAATTACACCTAAATTATCAAAATCGGTTCAGTAGTTTAGGCAGGAGCTATTCTCAAAATAGTAGAAACTTTATTAGAGTAGTAATTATATCCATTCTCGTATGAAGTCGTATGGGAACCCATATTTTTAGGATTTCTATCCTACTGTAATACAAATTTTTTTGTATAGAAACGCTCTTTTTTTGTTTCAGAAATCAACCGAGCAGCTTTTATATAGTTGAAAACGATACCAAACTTGCCCTAGTAGCTAGAAATTTGCAGTTATGACTAGTCTTAGTGCGCGCGGTGTATGAAAAGTTCACCCCCCCCCCCCCCCCCCCCCTAATCCACCTAAGAAACAAGTTTGCCTAAGCTCATCCTTTTATCCAAAAAATGTGGGTTCCCATACGACTTCTCACGAGAATGGATATAATCACTACGCTAATAAAATTTCTATTATTTTGGGAATAGCTCCTGCCTAAACTACTGAACCGATTTTGATGATTAAGGTGTAAATTTCTAATACCCCTCCAAAATGGATTAATAAAAATTCATAAAACGGAGTGAAACGTCATCGAAATTACAATTTGACCTCTAAAATGCGATAGGGGTCAAATCCAGCTTGCCATCACATCTTAAAATAATCGCTATGATATCCCCTAAGCATGGTAAAAATTTCATGCTTTTATCACAATGAGAACAATTTTTCAAATTTCCGCCCAACTAGAATGCCACTAAAAACAAGTCAAGATTACATGAAATACATACAAACATATATTAAAGGATTTAAATACATACACTAGCATTCCGCTTGGGACTTCGTTCCCGTGGGAATTCGGAAAAATTATGTAGCCTATGTTACTCAGAAATAATGTAGCATTTTAATGATGAAAGAATTTTTCATATCGGTCCAGCAGTAGTTTTTAAGATTATTCGTAACTTACAAAAATGGAAATCTTTCCTCTTTATAATATTAGTGTAGATGTAGATAAACAGAATTACAAAATAAAAGAGATGGATACAAAGAAAACTAAATGTATAAAAGCGAGCTTATTATCCCTAAGAGGGATTTCTTCCAGCTTAGTGCGAGAAGTCTTAACAGTTTTTGACAATTTTATATGGGCCCCTTGGAGAAAAATGTTCAATTTTATGGGTAGAATAACCCGCTAAAGTTTACCTAATAAATTTTAAGTCACCCCATATGAGGGTTACCCCTTAAGAGATGCAGCGTGAAGAATTACCCAGTGTTACAAGCAGTGAAAAATGCATTTAGCTGTTATATCAGTAGAACAATTGTTTATAATTTTTTTGATTGGAAATTATCATAGCTTGATACATACGATGGATGCATAAAATCGATTCAAGAAAATTGCAGTAAAATTTTCAATTTCGCTTTTAATCCACGGTTCAACTAATCTTGTATTACAATTCCGTGTTGTAAGATAAATTGGTGTTTATTCTTGGCTATAACAACTGTCATAGCCGACAATAAACACCATTATATCTTAGTTCAATGTTTTCATTGGGTCTGGTCTGGACGTCCGGCTAGGCCCCGGCTGGAGATTGTTTGTTACCGAACCTGCTGCTTGGATCTTCCGCATTCACGAACGAATCAATTCTTTACTTGGAGCATCACGTAATCCTAGAATATTATATCGTAAAAAAAAATTCGAAGTGCGGTAGCAAGTGAATCATTCGCTTTTGAATACGCCTCGATTGCGAACGTGTGTGGTTCACCTGTCCAATGCGACATCGTGATTAAAAATCCGCATGAATGACGAAGCTAATTTACGTTTATGCTCATCATTTGAAATCCAAATTATGCCACCGGACACCCTGTACATTCTAAACGAGACTTTTCTTACCAGAGAGAGCAATAATAATCTAACTTTACAATATCTAAATATATAAAAGGAGAAACTGACTCACAAATCAACGCACAGCCTAAACGGTTAAACGTAGGCACTTGAAATTTGGAAGGGACGTAGCTTAGGTACCGTAGAGGTGCACTAAGAAAGGAATTCCCGAAATTCCCACGGGAACGGGAGTTAGCGGGAAAAACTTTTGTATGTAAAAATCTAAATCACGTAAGATAGATGTTTTCAATCGGTGTACTCTGTACAAAAAAAAATTAACACGCAGACGAAGTTGCGGGCATCAGCTAGTTAACAACAATAGATATACCTATTTTTAATACGTGTCTTCGGTCGGAGGTGGGGACCTCACCTGCGACACCTGAAGTCACGAATATTTTTCAGTGTTTGATACCTATTACTAAATATCTTAAGATATAAATAATGTTGTGAACGCATTAAAAATAATAAATATTTAATTTATTTTTAATTTATATTTATGTAATGGACCAAGTGATTAATGCGGCCATTATTAAAAGCAGCACCATACCTTTTGGTGGGTGGGGACACTGCCCATACAATCTTTTGCATGGTCCTTTGCTAGCAAAATTTAGGGGCTGATTCTCCCAAAAAAACCGAACAACTTTTTCCACAAGGACCCAATATGAAATTCTCAGAAAATGAAATGCTTACTTCTCTTACCAAAGCAATCAGAGTTGCATGGAAAGGCGAACATTTTCGTCATTATGTTTTTTGGGAAAACTTGTTTATTTTATTGAACTTATGCTAATTTTATGTTAACCAATCACCTAACCTAACTAATTTTTTTTGGAAGTGAAAACTTTTTTAGCGGCATTGTGCACTTTGAAGTATGGGTAAAAAATGTTAAACTGTGATCGAAAATCCGTAAGGTGGAGGGGTGTTTAATAAATATAGGAAATTAAAACTGCAAAAGTCAAGATGTCACGGAGGGGTGTTTGATAAATATAGGAAACTAAAACTGCAAAAGTCACGATGTCATCCGGTGTCAGCATAGAAAATATTAAATTTAATATTAATGCACAAAGTTACTGTTCAAGTTTTCACTTCTGCTGGCACTCCCGGGGTGCAACCCGTTGTTTTTTTTTAAATGTAAATAATATGTGAAACTTGGTGCCTAAATAAATGAAATGAGCTCATTTGAGTATTTTACTAGTTACCATTGTGTAGAAACTTAAGTCCTTATATCTCCTTTTAAAACTTAACAACTTTCCATAGGGACTTAGATAAAATTCTCAGCTTGCAGACTCTCACAAGCACACGTACAGTCAAGAGCAGGTCACGCTTTACACTACCAGTTTAAGCTGAGCTCTTACACTGCGCGCCATATAATGCAGGGCCGGTCCAAAGTCCAAAGTGTCAAGCTTGACGTGCTCTTGAGTGTACACATTTCGACACAAAACGCGGCATTTTAACGTTCCTAAACTTCTTTCTTTAAAGTTGTTCAGTTTACTGGACTGATTCACATCCTTAACCCAATATTGGTTCCCGAAATAAGTATTACCTGAATGCATTTGATGACGCAACGGCACTGCTATTCGCGACCAAAACCTCGTATTTACTTGTCTAAAGAAAACAACTTAAAAACTCATTTGTCGCCTGGTAGAAAGAAAAACAAAAAATCTATTATAGCGTCGAGAGTGGAAGTGAATCGTCTAACAAAAAAGGAGACAAATAAATACAAGCAAGAGTACTTGAAGCTTATCAAAGGCAACCTTGCTGCGTTACGATAAGAGTATAATACTGTGTTCTCAAGCGAAATGTCCTCTGACTGTAACACTGCAATGCAAAAAGCATCTCTACAAAAAACAGAAACAACAAATGTGGAAATACCTACTTCCATTCTACACTGAGAGCAAAAACATTGTGTCATGTTCCCCGTTTTTGCGGGGTAACGGAGGTCAAACTGTAAAATTCACCTTCCTATTGCTTAGTCCTCTTTCTCATTCGGGTTACGCTTCACCATGTTCCAGAAACTGTCACTTCATTACAGTGGAGCGACTGCCGTCTGACCTGATAACAGGGTTACCTGACTGATTGGATGTGGCATCCTATGGTGTGATAGGCTCTGCAAAGGGCCTTCTGGTTCGCGATTACCCTCCTGCCGAAGTCCGACGCCAAACAGCTTGCTGTGTTCCGTCGGTGCGTGAGACTCAGTGCCGTAAATAAGGCGGTGCCACCGGTGCCCAGGCACAGGGCATAGACTCTGGGGGGCGCAAGAATGGCCAGACCAGGCAGGACTATTATTTTTTCGGTTTGCTCCTGATAAGTTCCCGCTGCGCCCCTAGTGCTCGTTTCCAACACATACGTACCTACATGCCAGGATCATCAAAAACGTATATTAAATTAAACAAAACATCGCGTTTTTTTTTTAATTCATAAATTAAATCTTAAGCACCAGGGCCCACCCAGTTGCCCACAACGCATTTGCACTAGTAGACTTGCGTTTGAGTTTTATAGTGAGTGAGACACAGTGGGTGGTATAATAGGCGAAGGGTCAACTTAACATCAGATGGCTCGTCTGCTTGTTTGTCCTTATCAGTTCTTTAAAAAATAGATTTTTCTTCCAAATTATTAGATAACTAGCATCCCGCTCGGGACTTCGTTCCCGTGTGAATTCATGGAAATTATGTAGCCTATGTTACTCAGGGATAATGTAGTATCCTAATGGTGAAATAATTTTTGAAATCGGTCCAGTACTTTTTGAGCCTATTCATTACAAACATACAAAAATAGGTACAAATCTTTCCTCTTTATAATATTAGTATAGATTGGTCCACCAACATGCCACCAACACCAAGTTCCTTGTATTTTATTTTATCACCCTGAATGAAATAAATCCTTTTCACAGCTCTAGGCTAGGGTACCTATAATATTCAAAAAAAAAACAAGGGCGCAGTTATAGAAGCTCGCACAGCAGCTCTAGCACGATAACGACAAACTCGCGCTCAGCTCACGCTGAAACTTCACTTTGATTGCGTGGCTTGCTCGCCCTATGGCGTTCTCAATGTTGACATTTTGACATAGGACCGCGGTGTTGTCGGGGCGCTATCACTATCATACTCGGTCTGCTGGTTATCCATTTGCACTACGAAGCCGGCCCTACTATAAACGAGATAAGGGTGACGTCAAGGTTAACACGTATAGCCTGATGTGCTGCCGTGTGTACATGAGTACATACTGTGGTATGCAGACCTTCATGGAGGATCGGGCATAACGCAACTTCTTTCTCATTCGGTCATTTCGAAGAAGATAATTCGAATATCAATTTAAAAGGTTTGAAATGGTATTCGATGTCAATATTCGAAATGATTGAAGATCTGGTCTTAGGCCATTCATTGTAGAGAGCTCGTGGAATAACACGAGCATACAAGAGAGCATACAAGAAGTATGCGTTCGTAGGCGTGCAAATAGCACTTTACTAAGCGTTCTTTAATTATTGTAACCGTGTGTGTAAGTTGTAATTAAAATAAGTGCAAGAAAAGTGCAGAATTTGATTATAATTGTTGTACCTGAAGAAGAGCTACGTATTTTTACTTATTTGCCCCCAGAACAGGTACCACAATACACACCTACGATACGCATGGACTTTCTCGGTTAAAGTGCGCTCGCTAAATGTTAGCGCGCTAATTCGGCAGTTGCTTATTCTATGAGTTTTCTTTGCTGTGCTTTCTAATCTATGTCCTTTGTACTTTTCAGAGCGAACGATCCTCAGGAATCAAAGTCTCATGGGAAAATAAATAAATACCCCACACTAAAATTCCTGATCTAATATTTCCTTGTGTTTTGGGTCCTTCAGGGCACAAACCAAGGCGGACACAAATATCCAGATCCAAAAAATATTTTTGAATAAATAAAATACACTAACACGTATTTGCGCCGATAGAAAAGTCGACGCAGTAACCGCCGATTCAGAGGCAGCTACCAATACTTATTCTGTGGCGCTACTAACAACTGAACCAAACTAAAAGAATACTATAATACAAGAGTACTAAAACTGAAAATGGGAATCTACCTACATGGTTTTCGCTCCTCCCAAAGGTAAATTAATAAAAGGCGGCAGGCTAATAGGTCGTTCCTTCTTTATTGTATAAGTACACCCAAGAATGACTTACCGTGGTGTCAGAATTCTGTCAGAAGAATTCTCTGACTTGGTTGAACACTGTGGAGTAAATCGATAACAGCCGTACTCTCCGAATCACGAAACCGCTCGTGATAAATTACCACTTTTGTTAACCATCAGGTTCCTTGCCCCTTAGTACGTTGTTTATTTTCCCATCTTCTGGGGAGGTTTATGATAGCATGTGCTTAACGCGTAAAATATTTAAGAGTCGGCTTAGATGGTGTGTAAAGCATGAAACACAAATTAAGCTTGATATTATAGCATCTCATAGGGCTAACAAAGACTTCAAAAAGTTTTGGAAAGCCACAAAAAAGCTGGATGTAAGGCCGGGCCTGCCGGTAAGTGTTGAGGGTATAAGCCGTCCAGGGGAGATTGCAAACTTATTCGTTGACCACTTTAGCGTGCAGTCTCCCCTGGGCCCGCACAGGCTGCCGGTGGTCGACGCGGAGGCCGCTCGTGATACCGATCTTGTTCGCTTTAGTGCTAAGCAAGTAGCGAGTATAATTAAAAATATGACAAGAGGAAAATCCCCGGGTCACGATGGCCTCAGCGTCGAGCACCTGCAGAACGCCGGTGTGCACCTCCCGCGCGTGCTGAGCATGTTTTACTCTTTGTGCATGAGTCACTCGCATCTTCCCCTCGCACTCATGCGTACCATTGTCGTGCCTATAGTAAAGAATAAAACAGGCGATGCAGCAGATAAGAGTAACTATCGTCCCATCTCACTGGCCACCATCTTGGCCAAGGTACTCGACAGCCTGCTGGACCGTGTGCTAGAAAAGCACTTAAATCTGCATGACGCGCAGTTCGGATTCCGATCCGGACTGTCCACGGAAAGCGCCATATTAAGCTTAAAGCACACTGTCCAATATTATACCGAGCGTCGAACGCCAGTGTATGCAGCGTTTCTTGATCTGTCAAAGGCGTTCGACCTCGTATCGTACGACGTGCTTTGGACCAAGATGCAGGAAAGAGGCGTACCTTTGGAGTTACTGGGTATTCTACAGTACTGGTACCTCAATCAGGTGAACCTTGTGAGATGGGCAGATGAGCTTTCGAAACCATACAGGTTGGAGTGCGGGGTGAGGCAGGGGGGAATAACCTCGCCCAAGCTCTTCAACCTGTATGTTAACGACCTGATTGTTGAGCTCAGTAGCAAAAGAGTGGGATGTCGCATTGATGATATAAGTATCAATAATATCAGCTATGCTGATGATATGGTGCTACTGAGCCCAACAATCAGGGCTCTTAGGGAGCTGCTTCACACGTGTGAGGTGTACGCGCGAACACACGGCTTAGCGTACAACGCTAGAAAGAGTGTTTTCATGGTGTTTGGGGTCGTCGGGGGTAGATGCCTCGATACGGTGCCCGCGGTAAAACTGAATGGCTACCAGCTGGAACGAGTGTGGGAGTTCAAGTATCTGGGGCATCTTGTCACCGACGACCTCAAGGACCATGCGGACATTGAAAGGGAACGTAGGGCGCTGGCGGTCAGATGCAACATGTTGGCCCGCAGGTTTGCACGATGTAGTGAAAAGGTTAAAATAAGCCTGTTTAAAGCTTACTGCCAGGTTTTCTACACGTGCAGCCTGTGGACCAACTTTACGCAAAAGACCATTAGCGCCCTGCGAGTTCAATATAATAATGGATTCAGGATATTGATGGGGCTGCCCCGCTTCTGCAGCGCATCAGGCATGTTCGCGGACGCACGCACAGATGATTTCTATGCGATTGTGCGGAAGCGAGCTGCCTCGTTGCTCTGCAGGGTGCGGGCCAGCTCCAACTCCATCCTGAGTACCGTGGTGGCGAGATGTGACTCGGATATCATGCGCCACCTCACTAGAGTGTTGGTTGCATGAGGTATTGTGTATGTATTATTATTATTATTTATTTCAATGTATTTAATTTCTATTATTTATTTTTTTGACATTTGTAAAATACTAACATAGGTTAAGTTTTACTAACACATAATGAGCCCCTGTAGTTTAAATAAATAAAATAAATTAAATTAAAATTAACCTCACTGATCGGTTCAGGCCAGTAGGTGCGAATACCATAACCAGTTTCTGTTTTCTCAAACTAATGTACCTACCAATAATTACAATCACAGCCACTTTAAACATGTTCAAAACTAAAAAATAAACCGAACGAGATCTTGAAGAGAATGAAAAGAATTTTAAACTCATACAAACATCTGGAGAATGCATGTTATATTACCTACTTTTCGTTATGATTTATTTTTAACAAAAACACATATCAACACGATGTTATCATTATCACTTAAAAGTTATTAAAATCAAAAACAGCGGCATTCTTATAGGCATTGTTAACGTATTTTTATTTTTCTCTCGTAAAGCGACTAGAACGAATCTAGTTTATCAGTAAAAATTGCGCGGGAGTTCGGCAGTCTTTCGCTTGACGCCTAACTGGCCGCATGGACTCAGTGAAGTTAAAACAAAAAAAAATAGTGATCGTTAAAAAATATAAAAATGAACTTAATATTAAGAAAATTAATGTGGAAAAATGGGACGCGGCTGAACCAATACATATTAGCTATTATAAGTAAGTTTTATTTTTGTTTATGCACGTTTTTGTTTACTTCTACACATTTGTTTACTTTTTTTTAAGTACGATTTAATTTACACAAAATTGACGATTAGCGCGGAAAATTCTTAAATTATTTATACGATTAATACAACAGGTAGTCGGTAATAGAACTGCATTGTTGGTGGAATGCTTATTAAATAGTTAACGGCCGGTTTTTGAGTATTGAACACATAAAAATAAACTTTTTTTAATTAAAAGAGAAAATTAAACGATAGATGAGTTATACATTAATGGGTTTTTTTAATAGGCTATTAATAACTGCTTAAATAATACACAAGTGTGCACTTGTGCAAACAAATTAATGCACTTGGTGTGTATTAAGTCCCGATATTTTAAAAACACCACCAAATATTTTTTTTTGTTTATTTGGAATATAAAACAGCTGTGTACAGAAGTTGATATAAGACAGTCTTACAATTAAAGGCTAAATTATACACAACCAACAACACTATTCACAGGTTAAGTAAAAAAAAAAGGAAGTAGATGCTAACAGAAACAGATGTGGATACAAATAAATAAACAAGTAAAAAATTAAGTTTATTTGAGATCAGGAGCAAAACTACAAGTGACAATCAAACATTAGGTAAATCTACATGTACCCACTTAATTAATCTCATTTAATTCATCTATAAGGTAAACAAGTGAAACTACCCACATGTTGTAATGAAAGGAAATGAATTATTTGTTTGCATTGAACAGGGACAATGAGGTCTTATTCTTAGATTATGTTTCTGCCATGTCTACATAACAGTGTGGGAAAACGACCTACCTTCGCGCGGTTCTTGCACACCCAATATGTGTGCAGGATTTGTATCGCACGCGCCGTAAACAAGCGTTGTTCTTGTGAATCAAGGGTTTCGGACATGCATCAAATTTTAGTCTCCATACAACGCTGTTTGCCTCATTATGAGAATTCGATAATTAGTTTGAGAATTTCATATGTTTGCCTTTGGGAAAAGTTGTTCAGTTTTTGTAGGGAGCCGTCCTCTTAAGTTTCATTTATTTATTTATTTATTGTACAAAACCAACAGCTTAATTACAAGACATGTAAAATTAGTAGCTAGCTTAGGTCTAATTGTAAAGCCAATTACAGGTTTTCTAGTTTAAACAGGAGGTGGAAAACATTTTCAAACCTAGTACAGGTACTAAACATTCGCTAACTAATGTAGTTATCCCATGCCCCATATAATAGTTCAGTAGACTGTATTCTGTACATATTAGCTTTAGGCAACAGGCGCTTTTTATATGTTACTTTTGTCATGATAAAGTAAACATCATTTTTTTTATTAAAAAGAAAACTAATAGTAGTTCAAGATCAAAAACTAAGACACTCCTAACAATACAAATGCTTATAGTTTAGGGGCCATCCATAAATTATGTCACACGAATTCCATGATTTTTTTTACCCCCTCCCCCTCCTTGTCACAGCTGGTCACATTTGTGAGACTCCCCCCTACCTAGCGTGACGTCACATATTTTGCATATTTTCCATTTTTTGTTATTTTCTAATAAAAGCAGTACTTAATAGAGTTTTGTTCTTTTTTTGGGAACTCAAAACTCATCATCTCAACGAAAGTACAAACGTAAAAAGAGTTCTCGGGACTGAGGAGGTTAATTTTGTCGTTAATAGTTAACACGTTTTGATACCTATAACACATTTCGAATGTGACGTCACAAAACTTATGACCCCTCCCACTCCCTTGTCACACAATGTCACACTTTGTCGACCCCCTCCCCACCCCTTAACGTGTGACGTAATTTATGGATGGTCCCTTATCTGAAAAGACATCAGGAACTAAAAAGAGAACGTGTGATGTGAATTTTAACAAAGGTAACGTTTTTAATCCCCGACAAAAAAGAGAAGTGTTACAAATTTTACGTGTGTATCTGTATGATGGTTCTTAGCTATATTTATATTTAGATAAATAGGGTTATAAAAAAAAATTTAGAGTTATACTAGATTTAATTTCAATTTTTTTCTCACAAAATCCCAGTGTTGCGATTACAACACTGTTTACACACAGCAGAAAATCAAAACCCAGAATGCCTTTATAGGCATTTTCTGGGTTAACTTGCTCCATCGTCGACCTCATCTTTGACCTTTATGGTCAAGATTGAGGTCAAGAGTTAACCCATCTTATAATAAAATAAAAAAACTGCAACGATTAATGAAGCATTCTCTAGAAAATTGATCAAATTTCGATTTTACTGATTTACTATGCCGTGCGGCTTCAAACAATTAGACACAAGATACATAACGTTCCTTATCGCGTGTAAATATAATCAAGTATGTGATGAACTTGACCAACTCTGGTTTCAGAGTTTTCAAACCGCTAAATGGCCTCTGACACAGTTTGACGACCTAGGTGTGTATGATGTCAGTTGATTACGCCAGGATCGAATGTGCCCTCCGAAGCACGGAAACATTAAGAAGAATCAATAGAGAATCAATTTTAAAAAATATTAATGACGTTTAATACATACAATCACGCCCACATATCCCTATCGGGGTAGACAGAGCACCATGTGGTAAGAAACACCCTGCGCCACGTTTGTCCCATTCTTGACACACAACAATAGATAATTATGATGTTGTTTCCTTAACACAATTGCTAGCTAAAAAAAAATTATAATACGGTAAGCAGGTACTTATAAATTCGTATATAGTTTTGCGGTAAATATTATATCTGTATCTATCATCAAGTATGTGATAAACTTGACATATCCGTATGGAAAGTAGGAGATAAGATAATGTTTACTGTTTTCTTTTTAAAGAACAACCCTTGAGTTTTTGGGGAAGACTGTACCTTTGTGAATAGATATTGAGTTAAAAAAACAAATACTTAGTTTCTTATTTTTTATTAACAACGGGTGCGCTCTTGACCACAATCTAGCATAAGGGCGAAGATGTAGTCGAGGATGCAGCAAGCTCACCCAGAAGAAGCCTATTCACTCGAACTTTGAAGAGATTCTGGTTATATGAGCTCGGAAATACAGACGCAGGCAGGAAATTCCGTTCCCTGGCAGTGCGCAATATAAAAGACGATTTTTAGCAACATTTCAATGAATACTGAAAAAATTAAGGTTTTGACTGATTGATTGATCATATGTTGATCATTTATAAAATGATCTTAGAACATAGAATCCCAATGAAAATATGAAATCGCCAATCTAAGGCGGACCGGAGAAACTCCTCTAGGCGTCTATTCCTTTAACCCGCCGCGCGATTGTTTAAGCCGCGCTGGTTGCGATAGTAATCTCATACACCAGGTCACAGATTAATACCTAAATAGTACTATCAGGTGTACATTTGGCGCGCGAAGGTTTAATCAATGGCGTCTCAATGGCGGTGGGATGATATTAGTAGCCATTTTGTCCGTTCATGTGGTGAACTATCAAGAACTATCAAAATTTCATAAACTCGATGACAGCCACCCAGACTAGCAGCGCCACCATCTCGATTACATCAGCTTTCAACCCAAAAAAACCGCTTCAAAATCCGTTACGATGCTACACAGATATACAGATAAATAGATACACTCGTCAAACTTATGACACCCCGCTAAAAAGTACTTTGGTATAGAAGCTCGTGAAAAGCTCTTACGCGACTACGATAATTCAAATTCAAATTAATTTCTTTGAACATACAAAATGTTACTTGAACACGTCAAAATAGTAAATTACATTGGTACTTTTGTCTTTACGCCTATTCGCAAAGGTGCAGTCTTCCTCCGTTACCGTTACCGTTACCGTTACAATGGCCACCCCGCCCAGCAGTTCTGCCACAAAGACTCAACGACGATAAACACCTCGGTCTGGCCACTGTGGCACGAATGCACAAATCCCACTATTCATGCTACATTTCAAAAATGTAATGGATTGAGTGATCCGACATTCGTACCAACTAGTACAGTCGATCTGTCTATCGCCACGGTCAATGGTCGACGGGGCACCATAAGATAGAGTCTGTGACTGTATGGGGCTGTTGCAGCAGGATGTGGAGTGGATAGGAAAGGTGAGTCGACAAGAATACCAGCATCGAGCCAACGTAAGGAGGATAGATTCTATACTTGGTGTGTGATATATAAATGGGCGGGAATAGAGCTGCTGTAACTGATGGTCCTGGATTGTTTCTTCTTCCGACCGACGTGTCTTCGTTTTATCTTCTATTTTACTGTTTTTATTCTTGATTATGTGGTTGGAAGTAGCATACCTAAGTCTTCGGGTTTCGTTTCAATGTCAGTCTCTGTAACATTGTATATATTCTCGGCTTCTTATTTTATTTTATGTCGATTTGCAGCAATCGTTTTCCAATACGATTTCGGTTTCGGGGGTCCCTACAAGTGAAGATCGGACGTCCAACTTTTCTCCTATATTCCTTATAATTATAAGCGTAGAAGATGTGGTTTCCGGCGTCTGCTTATGTGACCGTAGTATGAAATTCTACGTACTTTTATGATTTTCGTTATTGTTTTGCTTTTTTGTATTTCGTGGAAATCTTTTGATACATTGAGCATTTCCTTAAAAATTTGTCTTTCGTATTTTATTAATCTCGATCGGTTACACTTGGTTAATGTTGCCACATTGAGCCCATAAGTCATTGTAGGCATCTTATAAATAAGACTGCAATTTTCGCGGGATCTCGGAGTTGGTTTCATCAGTAGTTCTTGAGCTGCTTCTTTGAGTATGTTGTAGATATCAGTCCAGCTAGCATTCCAATTGGAAACTTCTAATTTGTCTGAATGGGTGTGAGCGGAAGTATTTGATTCTCGTAAGACTTTCATCTTATTGGCTATCAGTCCTTGGAATTTGTGTTGTACGAATGTTCATATACCTAGTAGCATTTCTTATAGTTAAATGCCATATTAATTGCAGTATCTTGGTGTTTGAAGTAAGAAAGCTGGGGTTTCTATCGATCCCCAAAGTAATTTGTGATCTGTGTTTATAAGTTTTCCTTTTTCTCCTACAACGTAGTTGAAAAATACGGGTTTCTTACCACTTGTTAGAATATTATCAATTTGCGAATGTTGGTTTCCACGAAACCAAGTAGTCCAGCACGAGGGCCTTCTCCAAGTATTACTTAGTTTTTAATTGTGCTGTTGTAAGAAGCTTAGAAGCAAATAACCGTTTAAATTGCTGTTTTGTGATAGAGGTTGTTCCCGGTCCTTTTACATTATTTTGTAAAGTTAATGCCTATGTGTGCGTTAAAGTCTCCTATTATAATTGGATAGGCTTTTTTAGGTCTCCGGCGTAGTAAAGTAGCAATCTGGAATAGACATGTGCTTGATGATGTTGGGACGTGAGAAATGACGATAAAAGTTTTATTGGATTGTTAATTGTAGCATTTTGTATTTTTAGGTGAACTGCTAAATGTGTTACATCCAAATTTGCTAAGTTTTAACTCGTGTTGTTCAACAAAACTTAAAAGTAAGTTGCCGTTAAAGTTGCTATGCTCGTGGTATAAGTTTTCTCCGGTTCTTTTAGAGGTGCATTGTTTAGAGTCGTTTTTGCCTATATGTGCGTTGAAGTCACCCATTATAACCGGATATGCTTTTTTAGGTTTTTGGTGAATCGAAATTCCAATTTGAGACAAACACGAGCTTGATGATGAAGGGACGTAGGTGATACTAATGGAAAGTTCTACTGGACTGTCGGTTGTAGCGATTTTGATCTTTAAGTGCACTGCTAGACTGTTACATCCTTTACGATGGGTTGAAATTATTTTATATTGAGTCGTTTTTGATATAAGAATGGCGATTCCTATTTTTTCCCCGTGGGCGTTTACCGCCCCCAAGAGTCCATTTCATTTATTGAAATATTTGGTTCAAAAGTTCCTGATGCCATGTATGTCTCTTGAAGTCCCGCTATTATTATCTGTCGATTAGACAGTTCTTGATCGATATGGTGTCTATATTTTAGCTTAGAACAGCCTCTTACATTCCATGTGCCGGTTCTTAAATTTGTACAGAGGGTAGGTACATCGTGTTGTGTTTGCCGTGATGACCTAATTAGATGCTGGCCTGTGAAATCTGTAGAAATGTGACATTGATTATCAAACGTGGCGGGTATTGTTTCATTGGATTGCAAAAAGAGTTTTCCATCGTTTTCTTTTTGGAAGTGTGAGTTTGTTGCAGGACTACATTTATCATAAACATTTTCATCTTCGTAGTTGGATAAAGCTCCTTGATTGGTGGGTATCAAGCTTCTGTAATGGTTGTTTCCGAAGTGTAAATAGATGTTTCCGGGTACTGGTGCATCACGGGGCTTATAAATGAGTGGCTCCAATAGATTTTCGTTTTAAACATGGACGTTAACCCTATAATATTCCGAAGCTGCTATTTATATATCTTCCCCTCCCCAGAATCCATCCTGGAATTGTTGGTTAATATATTGTTCCATGCTAAGCGTTGTGTCCGTGAGGTTATTAAGTAGTGCTAGTTATATTTGTGGGTCGTGCCGGTTTTCAGAAACGTAGGTTGCTAGATCCTTCCTAATCATTGCGTGGTCAAACGTTAGGTAAAACGTAATATTTATTTGGTTACATATGGATCTGTATAAGCAGTTGCCGTCTTTTTCGATGCATTTAAAAAAAAAAGGTTGTATTGTTCTGGCTTGCCATAGTTTTCGGGTGGTTGCTGTCAGCCAGATGTTGACCGAATGACTGTGGAGTCTTTTGTTTAGTAGTTTTAAAAATTATAAAGTTGTCGGGCGCATCAAGTTGAAAGACAGCAGGATATAACTTTATGAGCTTTCGTTTCCCAGGCTCCGATATAGTATTATTGTTTTATTATCCTTTTCTCTATACCCTATTGTAAAACTTAGGCAAACTTATGGTTCTTCGGTCGTTTGCTTACTTTTAGTCGGTATTATTTTAAATTAAAAAAACGCACTTAGTAAAATAAGGTTGGTATTGTTCCCAAGTTGAGCGATTCCTATGCGATATGTTTTACGATTGGCTAAGTGATTAGTGATTCGTATGGTATATCAGTAAGATATGATAAATTTATTATGCGAATAATATATTATGTTATAAGTGTGTCAGGTGGCTTATTGTAGTTATGTCTTTAAAGCACACAATACTGCTAATGGATTCCTGGTTTTAGCGTTTCGTAAGAGACCTAAACTTGTATCGCGAGACGCAACGGGTGATTTTGTGTTACTGTGTATATTCAATTAATTTAGGTATCGTGCTGTCCAACGCGCGTGAAATTGCAAATGAAAGTGTATTCGAATTTTATTCTTAAGTTCTCTATGGCGAGCTCCTTTATTTAGGCGTTAATTGAGTGAATCACTAGCTGCCGTTCTACGCATTTCCCTAGTACCCTAGATTTTCAAGCTGGAGTAAGGTGTAGATAGGGTAAGTTAAGAGGTAACCACCTATCCGGATTTTTAAGTTAGGTTTAAGAATATGGTGCGCCGGTCAGGAACACTAAACGGTATGCTGCGGGTCCTACAAGTTGCAATAATAATTATGTCGGTTAGATCGGCGCCTTGTGAGTTGATGCTGAAAAAAAAATTATTATATCCAAAAGGCTGCTGGAACGGATCGCCTTGTGAGTTGATGCTGGAAAAAAATTATACCTTTTGGCTAGAAATGTTTTACAATGGAACGAGCTCACCAGGTTCTCCGCCTTCCTCAAGATGTTGCGCGTGTAACGCACTGTTCTTAGCTCAAGTTTCTGTGTCTTGGTCGTCGTTAATAAGTTCCACTGTCAACTACACTGGATGTGTGGATGACGCACGCGATGCGCGACGTAGGTATTACCGAGTGGAACCGGAATGCACTGATATTATTATATGGGGTACAAAAGGCACTAGTCGCGATATAGTTTAGTGAGTCACGAGTTATTCTATAGAGGCTAGATAAAACTAAGAGCTTTTGAATGATCTTTCGCTTAAGTCACAGTATTAAAATGCAAACGGTACGCAGTATAACAATAGCCGACCGAACTTGAGAACAAAGGCGCGGGCGCGGGTGTCATAAACTTCGTCAAAGTTTGGGATAACAGGAGAGCACGTGCAGGGACGTCCGCCCTCGACCGCTTGCCAAACAAGACTTTTTTCTCGCAAAGGTGCAGTCTTCCTCCGGAGAAAAATAGGCAAGAAACTCCGAGGGATGCCGAGGGTAGCTCTTTTTAAGTCAATCATATAAATTTTCTTACTTCTGATTTTTAATTGTCTTAATATCTGAATAACTCTGGAGCTAAGCAATAAAATCGAAGCTTCAATTATTATGAAAATAACAGCTTAGGAGACAGTAAATTTGTTTTAACTATTCATCAATTAACTAACAATTCATTAACTCATATTACTTAACAATCGTTTTGAATCTTCTATTGTTTTTCCCTTTAAAAAAGGCGAACGATAATTTATTTTTTACATTTTTATGAGCACGACGATAATTTAAACCTTTCTCAGTTAACGGCCGGTTTGGTCGGTTTGGTGAGTGCGCTGCTTCTTGATCGACGGGTCCTGGGTTCGATTCGGGGCAAATGTTTGTGTAAAAAGCAGATGTTTGTTCTCGGGTCATGGGTGTTTGTGTCTGTCTTTATGTATGTTCCAAGGGACCCACGCCATAAGGAAAAACGTTAATGTGGGCCTCTGAGTGTTAAGCGTTAAAAAAATTGTGTTATGTCCTTTCTCCAAAACGATTTTTGTAAGACTTATGTGCTACAGAAAATCCTTTTGCCACGGAATTTTTAAACAAGTTAAACCAGTTTGGTTATAAATAGAACTAACATGCATTTTTGACCGCAATATTAACTGATAAGACATTCTAAGTGACCACAATTAACTATATGTATCTCTTTCAAAGTAATCTTAACTGCAATGGAACGAGGTTGCATGCGTCTCGCTCTTATTAGCCCACCATCTCACTCAGTGGCCGGGCCAACATAATACCAGAGTCATGGTCTTGGCCGTGGCTTCATACTGAGTTGGGTCCTTTTTCTTGCGTCGTAAACACACAGATACACTTGTCCACCACCTGACACACATACATGCAATACAATACAATATTTACATACAACAATACCCAGTAATAAAAAAATACTTCTTATTTTTCTTTCTTGTTTATGCCTTTTTTTAAATTATAAAGTAGCTTTTGATTACATCAATTATTTCTTATTTTTGGTTGAATGCTTTGTTTGTGTTTTATTTTTTTTTGTTTCTTTTGTTTGAAAAGTTTGACACCAGGGTTAACCAAATTTGCCATTTTTCCTATGGTTCCCACTATCGATGATTGGATCACCTCATGGCCTTCAGGAGACTGCGTGGCGGCAGTGTTTTCTGTATCCATTACTCGCGGCGTGCGGTAAAGAAAACTATTCTACCACGCTCAGCGAGCGATGGAAACAAAAATTGCTTGCCGCCACCGCTCT
Source organism: Aproaerema taeniolella (assembly GCA_949987775.1). NCBI lineage: Eukaryota > Metazoa > Arthropoda > Insecta > Lepidoptera > Gelechiidae > Aproaerema > Aproaerema taeniolella. The sequence continues at coordinate 9,136,954 of OX465264.1, forward strand.
AACACTCAGTTGCAGAAACGTCCATTAAAGTTAATGCTACTTTAAAAAGCATACTATCACTTTACGTCTTATTGACGTAAACAAAGACGGAGTTACGTTTAAAAAAGTTTTCTGTAACTGAGCGTGAGTATTGCCGAGCTGTCAAGGAGATAAGACAGTGGTATTAATACAACATACATACATACGCTGACGCCTATAATCCTTAACAGGGTAGACAGAGCATCAGTGGCTCCGATGCCACGGACTACTTGATGCCACGTTTGACACAAATTGTAAGGGTTATCAGATGAAACAAGTTGTATAATGGTGAGAGCTGGTCAGCTTTTCGCCCGTTATACAGCAAAACCTTCGTATCCCACTTACAGAGTTCTACTGTACCTATATACCTGGGAAGATTAGGTAGCTGGCACAAGTTTTTAAGTTTTTCTTTCATAGAGCGGGACCCATTCGTAAAAAAGTCTTCAAATAACGATTTTCGTGGGACTCACCTCCGCCATACGAACTACTGGTATCTACGTATTTGGCATGTTTTGCTGAACACAAAATGTGCGGTAGTCACTTTCTAAGGGTATGGAGAAGGTAGCTATGACGTATCAAAGATGGCGGCCGGTCCAATTTTATTTACGCTATATTTAGATAACTACTGGGCAGATTTACTTAAATAGGGTCTCAAATGAAAGATAATTTAATATACATTGTTTTATTTCAAAGATGCATTAGTGTAAAGCTATTAACAAAATAAATATTTTCCAAAAACGACATTTTGTATAATTAAACTTTTTTTTACTGTATGAAAAGAACATTAACTATTATAGTTACGGTAATTTAGCTTATTATAAAAAATAGCTACACTTATCAGCATTCTAATGAACCTAAAAACGTTAAAATCGAGCTGTAAACAACGGAACTGCAGCCGTCTAAGTGACCGTGGGTAGCGCCGAACTGACTACGGTACTTAGATTTTGGTACGAATAATCTTGAAAATAACGTGATAAAACGAGTAGAATCACAGCAAAATGAAAAAGTATTATGAACAGGCATAATTATTTTTAACAGACATCATTTTTTTTTGTCAAAAAATTTTCTTCATTATTTTTACGAACTATTTTCAAAAATTCTCGTAACAAAAATAACGCTTCGTATCATATCGAAATAAAACTCTTCATACTTGCACGTACTTGCATTATATTTTAAAACAAAGGACTCAATAGTACTGGTCTGTACTGATGGACATGAGAGTGTAAACGTACGTACACGAGGCAGAGGCAGGTCGCTGACGTGCGAGAGTGCACAGCCGCCGTTATATTTTTTACATCGGCAATACTGAGATTCATTCCGAGGAATCCCTGCACCGTGCTGCGCCATGAACTTTAGCAATTGTCGCTTCATTCATTTGAAATCATTTGGTCAGGCCCATGACACTGTTAGTACTAATAGCTGCGAAATGGCGCTGCTATCGCCTTTAATTCGCCATCTTGTGACGTCATGCTGTATGTCAAGATAACCTCAAACTGTCATGATGACGTCTTGTCACTGAGCAAGTACAAGTACGGTATTATGTATGATTGCTCTCATGGTTCGCACAGGCGTTTACTGAAGTGCATTGCTAAATAAATGCAGTAATTATTATCAGTTTTCGTCGCGGAAATGACTAAAATGCATATATATTTATTTTATTTTATGATTGTCATAAGCATCTTTTGCCATGTGTAACTCGTATTATTACCATTTAGCTTTGATTCCATATAAAATTTTGTTATTTATTTTGTAGGTAGGTGAAAAAAATATATTTTCGAGTGTCAAAACTATCAACAACATTTGGTAACAATTTTATATCTAAAATAAATACATTTGTTTTGTAAATTATATAAGTTTTTTTATGACTACTTTATAATAAATCTAAACAAACAAATGTGAATTACATCTTATTTATTCTATGCCTAAAACTAACGGACTGATTTTCATGGAATATGCTGCTCTAGATTAATAAATAAGCTACTTTTTATTCTAAAACTAAACCTTATGTTCCAACAAATGGCGTAGTAAGTATTAGTAAATGAAAATATGAACAGTGCTTTCTGCAATTCTTTGTATCGATAAATAGCTAATTCGCTCAGTCGAGCTTTCAGTGAACCGGCTTATCTGCAAATCGTGCCATCGGCAAAAAAATAATATTTAGAACGTCTTTTCGGCGAATTGAGCTGTCGGCACAACAAGGTATCGGCTGAAGATTTTTTCTTTCAGCCGATGGTCGGCGAACAGTGATTTTTATATACAATTATAACGTTCAAGAGTAATTCTATGAACTCTTGCGAGCTCGAGTTGAGTGCTCGTGTATTTTATGTTGAGTTTGAAGTTGAGATCCTTGTCACAAATCCTCCTCCGTCGACGATTTTTTCATCTCAGGCTATTTTTGCAACCTGCTTTAACATGGAAACGCTTAAGTGTTGTGTTGGTGGTTGCACTGCAACAGGTGAAACGCTACGGTTGTTTTGTTTCCCGAGAAACAGTTATCTAAGAAGTTTGTGGATATGTCTTTTCTCGCGCCAACGAATCCTATACTCCTTGAACTCTCTGAAGAGCAATTGTTGAAACAACGCGTTTGTCAAAAACATTTTGACAAAACCCAATTCGATGAAGAAGGCAAGAGAATTCGCTTTTCTTACACATGTCTCTTCACTGAAAACGGAATTGCTCTGGGTGAATCACTGAGTAAAGTAGGTAAGTCCATAAAATCTGTTACGTATTATTCTTAATTGGACACACTATACCTATTATTTTAATTTTCAAATTCGAAACGTTCCATGACGTGGGTCAGCTACAAAGAGCAGAGAGAGTAATGTGTAACCGTGTAATGACACTGGGGTCACCAAAAAAGATAACAATTCGATAATTATAGTAGTCTTTCAAGTTGCCTGACAGCTCCTGCCAAAAAGGTCAGACGTTGATAGTCATTGAAAAATTTTCTTTTTTCTTTTACTTTTCCATTGATTATCATTGAACCATTTTGAAAACATGAGAGTGTTAAAGGTGTCACCTGAGTGTCAATCAAAAAAGTTCTTATCCACAATTTTTTCACAAAATGGCTGAATACCATTTATAAGTGAAGTGTTCTGCGCTACATGATATTGACGGAATTTTGGCAACACATATGGGTCTATATTTGAGAATCTATCTATTCACTTTTATTTACTAGTTCTGGAAATTGGTTAAGCCTTTAGAGAAGTACCTTTTCATTTGTACAACAACTCAACTATAAGTACCATAACCTTGCCTCTCGTGAACTGACTAGATGTCTTACCACTGCAATACAGATTTATTCCTAGTGCAGGGTGAGTCGGCTGACAGTCTGTCCCATGAAGAAACCCAATAGGCATATTTATTACCCACTGTACTTTAAAACTGTACCTACTGCTTTTAAGTATTTAAGTAATGTTAGTTATTACTACCCAGCAGCATGTCAAAGATTTATTTGTTTGTTCTCGGGTCATGGGTGTTTGTATTTGTCTTTATGTGTGTTTCAAGGGACCCACGACACAAGGGAAAACCTTAGTGTGGGCCTTTGAGTGTGTAGCGTTTATTTATTTGTTTATTCTTAATTATTTTCGAGAGCAAAATGAGGATGAGGATGATACCCCAGAAATGACTTTGGTGATTAGAAGGGCTGGTACGTATATTTATTATTTAATGAAACTATGTATCTAAAAAATCAATCAGGGTCAAAAACATTTGATTCGTGTAATGTAACTTCAACCATAGCATGTCATATAACATAATCTAGTTATCAGAAAAGGAGATGCTTTGCATGTTTATTTAGATTGCATTTGAATTTTTATCTATGTCTGTTTAAAGTGCAATCATCCTCCAAGAACAGACAAAAAATTAAACTTAGACGGTACCAACCTAGTAGCTGTTACGTAGCAACAACATAAAGGCAACAGCTACTCAAGAGTCTGTTTCAACTCTTGTATGATTTATTAAAATGGGCCAAGGATTCAAATAAAAAAAGCTTTATTAATGCTTTTAAACTAGCAAAATTTAGGGCTCCTCATGAAGCTAAAGAACTTTTTTTAAAGGAACCCATATCAAACATCAACAATTTTTTTAGTTTTAAAAGGCGATAGCAGCACCATTTCGCAGTTATTTGTACTAACAGTGTCATAGGCCTGACCAAATGATTTCAAATGAATGAAGCGACAAGTGCCAAAGTTCACGGCGCAGCACGGTGCAGGGATTCTTCGGTATGAATCTCAGTGTTGCCGATGTAAAAATATAACGGCGGCTGTACACTCTCGTACGTCAGCGACCTGCCTCTGCCTCGAGTGCGTACGTTTACACTCTCATGTCCATCAGTACAGACCAGTACTATTGAGTCCTTTGTTTTGAAATATAACGCAAGTACGTGCAAGTTTGAAGAGTTTTATTTCGATATGATACGAAGAGTTATTTTTGTTACGAGAATTTTTGAAAACAGTTCGTAAAAAAATTAAGAAAAATTTTTTGACAAAATAAATGATGCCTGTTAAAAAAAATTATGCCTGTTCATAATACTTTTTCATTTTTCTGTGATTCTACCCGTTTTGTCACATTATTTTCAAGATTATTCGTACCAAAATCTAAGTACCGTAGTCAGTTCGGCGCTACCCACGCTCATTTAGACGACTGCAGTTCCGTTGTTTATAGCTCGATTTAAACTTTTTTAGGTTCATTAGAATGCTGATAAGTGTAGCAATTTTTTTATAATAAGCTAAATTACCGTAATCCTAATGGTTTCTGTTCTTTTCACACAGTAAAAAATGTTTAATTTTACAAAATGTCGTTTTTTGTAAATATTTATTTTGTTACTAGGTTTACCTAATAAATCTTCAAAACAAAACAATGTATATTAAATTATCTTTCATTTGAGACCCTATTAAAGTAAATCTGCCCAGTAGTTATCTAAATATAGCGTAAATAAAATAGGCCCAGCCGCCATCTTTGTTACGTCATAGCTACCCCCTCCATACCCTTAGAAAGTGACTACCGCACTTTTTGTGTTCAGGAACATATGCCAAATAAGTACATACCAGTAGTTCGTATGGCGGAGGTAAGTCCCACGGAAATGAACTCATTCTCCTTGGGTCCCGTTCTATCACGCCCAGTCCAGCAAGGAAGTATTAAGGCGACTACAGCACCTAAATTACGATTTTATGATGCGTAGATAAGCATGACGCACTGCATTAAATCGAAGAAAAAAAATACTACGGTAATATTCAGGACATAAACTAGATAAGTAGCTTGCTGAAAACATGATTCAGCACTTTTGGTTCGATAGAAAAAGCTCACAAAGTCACCTCTAAATAGCAATATTGTGTATCTTTTAAGCTGTAAAAACGATAGTAAAATGCACACAGGAACTTGAATTTGCTATCAAAATGTTCGTGATTGAACACTCTCGATGAGTAGTTAACGCATTTTTCGATTTAAGCTGTCACCTTTCCATAAATCTCATTTTTCTAACTTTCGAACATGTTTTTACGCACGCACGCTTTCATAGTCCGTAAACTTCGTGTATCGACACTGTTCGCACTGCCGGCCCAGGCCTGTTGAGAGACGGAGATAGCACTATTCCTATGTGTGCTACCTTTATCGGGTGCTGTAGTCGCCTTAATACAAAATAAGATAGAAGCTAGCTACGTATGTTGTCGAAGAGTCTATAAGGTGAAAGTCCATATCTGCATACTCACCGATTTGCAATACTTGTCCTCACCACTAGTCGACAGATTCCGAACATTCCATTTACTACCGAATTTATTTGACCACGTTATGGTAATTCAGAAGAATCTAGAAAGCTAGGGATTGTCGAAAGTTAAATCTTGTGCTCATAACATTAGATTAATCTAATATTAATTAGCTGTTATTTTGGAAAATAAATAAAAAACATTTGTTATACTTACCCAGGCCAAAGTTCACCAAATATTCAACCAACGATTACCAACTAACCAGAGATTTGACTATTTCATTAACCCCGACAAAAACATAGGGGTGTTATAAGTTTGACGTGTGTATCTGTCTGTATGTCTGTGTATCTGTGTGGACCGATTCCGATGCAGTTTTTTGTTTGAAAGCTGAAGTAATCGAGTTGGCTATATTTAATTAAAATTGGTTCCGCCGTTGAAAAGTGATGAGTACTTATGAGCGATTGAATATCGGGGGTGATTTAATAAAAAATAAATAAATAAATAAACGCTACACACTCAAAGGCCCACACTAAGCTTTCCCTTGTGTTGTGGGTCCCTCGGAACACACACAAAGACAAACAAAAACACCCGTGACCCGAGAACAAACATCTGCTTTTTACACAAATATTTGCCCCGACTGGGAATCGAACCCAGGACCCTTTGATCAAGAGGCAGCGCTACTACCACTCGACCAAACCGGCCGGCCGTTTGTTTTTATTTCGATTTTAGGAGTTATCAATATTATTTTTTATCGGCTATATACGTCCCCACCTAGGGGCATGGGCCTTCCTTCGAAACACAAAGGGTATTTAGGCCATAGTCCAGTGTATTATAGTGAACTATAATACATATGTATTATAGTGAACTGAAACTTTTATTTTTAAATGGGCTCGCTATGTGTTTTAGGAAAATTGTACCTCTTTATCGCTGTCAAAGACAATTTATTTTAGCAAATATATTTTTATTTTATTTTACAATTCTTGTTCAACTTTATGAATGAACGTCCATTCATAAATCAACCGTGACGTCATGATTAGGTCAATAGAGCCTTTCATCAGTTAATGTGCAATAAGTAACCAATTTCTAGTAATTCAGTAAGTGGTTTGGGTACTGTGAATTAGTAGAATAGCCACTTTGATGGAAATTATTGAAATGGTGGCACGAAACCAAACAAACATGCGATCGGTTTGCGCGTGACTTTGATATTATCCAGTTTAGGTCTCGAGGCGTGGTACTAGGCTGGTTATGAATTGCACCGGGTACTTCTTTCTTTCAATGACTCTTAATTAAGCCCCGACAAAAAAGAAGATTGTTATTAGTTTGACGCTGTGTATCTGTCTGTAGCATCGTTAATCCTAAACAAATGAACCGATTTCGACGCGGTTTTTTTGTTTGAAAGCTGTCGTAATGGAGATGTCTCTTAGCCATATTTTTTACCGACTTCAAAATAGAAGGAGGTTCTATGTTCGACTTTATGTAGCAGGGTTGTGGAGGACAGATGGCAAATAAATATTTTAATTTGTGTGTATCAAGCTATTATCGGTTTTCCATTCCTTTATTTAATTTTTGATAGTTATCGATAGAATGTAACTATTTTTTTACGCACAGGAATTTTCATTTAATTTTATAAAACCGAGACACGTACGGCTTATTGAAGGGTCTAATGGGCAATAAATAGGATGGATGAATAGGATTAAGTAGTATTTACATTTCATTTAACACGCATTTTAAAGTTTACTTTCACGAAAACGTGTTCATTTACGTTCTATAGCATAGCAACTGTCAAAAATTATATAAAGGAATTGAACATAATATTTTATTAACATGTATTTTCATTTTTTTACTACGAGATGGGTTAACTCTTGATCTTGAAGTTGATTAAGGTCATAGATATTAGGTCGCGATGGAGCAAGTTAACCCAGAAAATGCCATTAAGTCACTGGTAATCCTACACACCGACGCGACCGAACACAGCAAGCTGTTTGGCGTCGGACTTCGGCAGGAGGGTGGTCGCGGACCAGACGGCCCTTCACAGAGCCTACCACACCGCATGAGACCGTAGGACGACACCTCAAATTCAGAACAAATTGAGGTGTCGTTGCCTGGATGGATTGATAGGAGGCAGGTCTCTATCATTTGTGTTGCCTTAGTCGCCTCTTACGCCATCCACGGAAGGAGATGGGGTGGTGTTATTCTCAACCTATCACCACACGGCATAAACCATTGCTGCTAGTAGTTTCTATTTCTAATAGGACAAGCTGTTTATAGGCCGTTTTTTTTGGTGTGTACCTGATAAAAAAATACCTTCAAAATACATTCACTTAGGTAAGTTATGTAGCGAGCGATAACTTCACATTTTATGTGTGAGATCGAGTATAGGATTTGATTATGGTTAGTAGGTCGGTTTCCGCTGTAGAGTTACCTACTTAACAATAATATTGAAACGTTTTTAACCCTCGACAAAAAAAGAAAGTTGTTATAAGTTTGAAATATCCACGAATTTTGCCGTGATTCAATCAGAATAACTCTAAAATTTATTTATTTTTTTATCAACCCTGACTGACATTAGATTGCTTAAATACAGGGTTACTTTTTAATCAAATTACACATTTTTTTTCTTACGGTGGCAATAACGTTGATAGAACGTAAATAAGAAAGAAAAAAAATTTTTTTCAAAAATTTTCAGATTTTGATACCCCTTAAACCCCTTTTTAACGTCTTAGAGGATGAATTTTGTAAAACGCAGTAAAACGGGTGTCACAAATGTGTTGAAGAGTACTATTACCAAGTTTCAAGTCAATTGGACGAAGTTATTTATTTTTTTCATACAAAAAAATTGATTTATTTTCATGCTTCAGACGATCTAGCTTGAAATTTTTATATGAAACGATATAAAACAAAAATACGGGTCTGTTAAATTTTCATAAAGTTTACGTACAAAAAATTTGTGTACTGATTAAAAAATAACCCCGTATATAATGCCAGATAATACCAGATAGATAATGCCATTGGGCCATGCCATGCCATTGCTGGTAGATAATGCCATTGGGCATTAAGTCCGCCCTTGTACTTTTAGTGCATTAAGTTAAATAAATAAATAAATAAATATATAACTTTTAAACGACTGAACCAATTATGATCAAATATAGCCAAAAACCATCTCATTCGAAATCGGCCTTTTCGTTTCGGAGCTACGATCTCATAGACAGACACACACGTCAAACTTATTTTTATTTTTGTTTTTGTCAGGGTTTAAAAAAGAAGTACTATATGTATGTGTGTTTTGTATTTTAGCTAAGTACAGGGACAACGGCACATCATGCTATCCAAAACTGTCAAATTTCTTCAATCGATTTTAAATTTTATCTCCAAGCATTAGAGTTTACTGTCCATTGGGGAAATTTGACAGTTTGTGGTATCCTGATATGCTGTTTACTGTACCTAACATTGACACTAATTTAAATTAGGGTAATCACCGGTATATTTTAAGTGTATTTTTGTTTTGTAAGTACGGGTTTTTACAATAATAATCACCAAATATCGATGATGAGATTAACGAGACATACTTAACATACCCATAAATAACGCATCAGTAGGTACATACTTTATACTTAATGGCAGGCAATTTGTATAATATTTCGTCGGTGGCGCCATCATTATGCAAAGACGTATATCTGCAGGCCGGTTACGATAGTGACAGAGCCACGATAACACCGCGAGCAAGCCTTTGCGCGGGACCCTCGCGCAATCAAAGTGAAGTTTCAGCGTGAGCTGAGCGCGAGCTTGTCGTTATCGTGCTAGAGCTGCTGGGTGACTTTAAAATAGCGAAACTTAAGGATTTGAATCAACCCACTAAACCGAACAACTTTTCTCAAGAAACATACGTCAAAACATGAAAAAAAGCCTGTTGTACGACTATGTCTCTGCTGACTGCTTAGTAGAGAAGCTGAAATTTTTTTTGAATTTCATATATGTAGAAAGTTGTTCAGTTTTATGTTGAAGAATCACACCCTTAAGTTTCGCTAACTAATTTAAAGTCACCGCATAAAAAGCCTCAAATTAGTGGCGCCCTCTTTTCCGAGCGAAGATTGTTATGTACATACAAGAACGCAGTTCCTTTCACAAATACCTGAAAAAACGTTTCAAATATCTTTTTTCCAAAATTTTTATTAATTGCTGCAACACATTTTAGAAATACATATTATTTAAAATGTAGACTTCGTAAATCAAATAAATCAAAAAACTGAATCGACAAAAAAAGTCCATATAATTAATTACCTGCTCAAAAAATTTCACCTATCGGTTGAGAAATGCAATCTGTAGAGGAGAACAGCCAGAAAGCCTGCACATTCGGACAGACATACAAAAGCATTTTTGCCGAAGCTGAAACGGAGGCTCGGGCTTCGTATTAGAGTGTGACCGAAGCCGCCGTACGCAGCGAGACTTCCTTATCATCTAGGTATAATAAAATACATAGTTACGTAGTGAACTTGACTAACCTTAGTGACAGAGTATTGAAACCGTTATATGGCCTCTAACTTGGTTTAACGACTCAATGGACAACAGCGTGCTCTCCCAAGCACGGAAATGTTTGTAAGTGCTATTATGTTCACCCATCAGGTTCCCTGACCGTGTATCCGTTGCTTCATCATCATTGATTGGCTACGAGCAATGCTATACAGTTAAATCTCTTAAGATTTTTGTGGGAAAATTCTAAAGTAATGTTAAACCACCGGAAAAAAAATTAAATACTAAAACGGGTCTAAATTCGCGTATTATCATGATTTCACCTATTTCCCGGCTTTTCGACGCGGTTGCACACGCCGTGGTCCTGGTAGACTGTACGTCGGGAAATAGGTAAAATCATGATATATATATATATATATTATATAGGCGAATTGGGCCCCCTTTTAGTATTTAATCATACGTTTGAATCATGAAAGTTTAAAGTGTTAAAAAACAAAGTAAGTGCAATTCTCAGTAATTAGTTTTTAAATTACTGATAAAGAAATATTCTATTCATATTCAGAGAGTTGTCCGAAGCACGGTGTATAAAAGCCTTAAGATCTAAAAATAAACCTTGCTAGACTAGTACTTAAAGTTAGTACTTATTTACGATTGGATACTTATACAGTACCTACATAAACTGTAATGTTTATAATTATGGGTTCATTCACGGGATTTGATGTCGTTTAAGGAAATGAGTTTGTAAAGTTCAAAGACATAAACATTACTATAAGATGCATTTCGAAACAAAAAAGGAAAATTAGTTAATACTTCTAAGTAGGTACATAATTGATCATACATTACAAAATTGTCGTTCTTTAACATTTTTGAAGTAATATATCTTCTGAAAAACCTTTTTGTATAAGTATTTTCAAGATATACCAAAAATCAAACGATTGTTTTAATTTTTTTTTTATTAATAAATTTGAAACTGAACCTCAATTCGCCTGGTATTTATTTTTTAAAAATTGAAATAGCGATACAATCAATGTAATTGTGAGCAAACTAATAACTTTATTTCTAAAGTTATATTTTTAAACGCTTTCCGCGTCGAGGAAAATGTATCGCCTTTGTACATAGTTGAATCTGAGTTGGTGTATTAGGTCTCTTCAATTTGTTGCAAAACAATTACAATAGTGATTCTTCTCTAATCACTGACTAACTCTATATCAGTGAATGCATACACAGTACCCTGCCCCCCGCCGACCAACTGCCTCAGACTTGTGCGAAAGGGACAATTGCAGCTTTCCGGCGGAATGCCGAGTTTTATTTCCAAAAATATGAGTTTAGGCGTCAATGGTTTCTTACCCCAAAAACTTAATTAAATCGATAGTTTTTGGTCTCTATCGATTCGTAAGCGTATAAACGAGGTCCGAAAGTTTTGCTTTTTCCAGAATTTCGCTTAGTTTTTCGACAACAATTTTTTTGGCGAAATTTTTCGACTTTTAGTCACAAATATCTTTTTTTTTTAGTCACAATATCTACTAAAAATAAAAAAAATAAAAAAAAACTTACGGACCTAATTTTTGGTGATCCTGGCATTATGTAATAATATCATGAAGATCCGTTGATATTTAGGAGGTGGAATCCATTGACGCTGTTTGTATGGAAAAAAAAATCTGAGACGATCCACTTAATGGAAATTTTTGTTTTTAACCACTGACAAAAAAAGAGGGGTAAAAAGAGGGCGGTGTTATAAGTTTGGCGTGTATATCTGTATGCCTGTGTATCTGCCTGTGGCAATATCTTAAACGAATGTACCGATTTTCGGTGCGGTTTTTCTTATTTGAAAGCTAACATTAATCGATATGGTTCTTAGCTATTCGAATGTCGACAGTGATAATGCTGAGTCGCATCATCGTTTTTCCTGCGCAGTAGAATAGTATTTAATTTTTGTTGTTTTGTTTGTTTGTTAATGATGTTTATCTAAGCTTTATACTGTCCTACAGAATGGGAAAAATAGACGTATTTTCTTTCTATTTTTAATTTTATTACACTCTCTTTTTGTTCGTTCCAGTTACGATTCCTCTAGTCAGCTTCGGCATGGTCCAGGGGTGGCTGTCGCCAATGATCTCAGTTCTCCAATCACCGGATGGCCCTACGCCCTTCTACAACCAGAGTGACATATCTTGGGTTACTTCCGTCACTTACATCACCGCCATCCTCTTCGGTGCTCCCATGGGAGCGTTAACCGACAGATTCGGGAGAAAAGTCATGACCCTGATTACAACCTTGTCTTTGATTGTGAGTATTTTAAAGTTATAAATTTGTTTAACCCCCAATGTCAATTAAAGAAGGGTGTTATAAGTTAGACGTCTGTATCTGTATATCTGTGTACTGTCTGTCTGTGGTATCATAGTTCCTAAACGAATGGATCGATTTTGATGCTGAAAGCTGACGTAATCAAGATGTTTCTTGATTATTTTGTTCAAATTAGGTTCAGAGATCGATTATTTCGGGGATGATATATATTTTTTAATTTTAGAGTTTTACAAAAATCCAACAATTTCAAATTTTGACACCTTTACAAAGGCTATTTAACTAGACTAACAAATAAACACGTATGAAAACAGTTAACTTTTTTAATAAACTGCTTCCTGTACCGTTGTTTAATCTATTTACCTATTCTTACACAATCAATGAACCATGAAAACTATAGTTGATCGAAGCATGAAAAACTTAAAAACAGATGTTGTCTGAAAAAACAATTCCTTCCTATTTTAAAGTTGAGCAAAAAAAACAATTGACATCTCTTTTCTTTCTCCGAGTCGATGCACTCTGTGAATGAGACAAAAAGTGTTTTCAGATAAATCTATTGACTACCTTACAGACAATACAGGAAGGACTAGCTTTCCGTCTGCGTGGAAAATTCTATGTCAGATGGGATGGTTCTAGAATTTTTCGGCATCGTAGGTAAAGGCTGACATCGCTCTTATTCATGTAAAACGCCTCTGACTTGGCTTAACGTGCCTTCTGAACTACGGAAACGCTCGTGATAAATTGATAGATAGATAGATAGATAAACTCTTTATTGATAAACACAATACATACAAACAGAAACAAATTGCTGCGCTGGCTGTATTGTATCTACCAAATTGGCGCTGACTCAGCACACACTGTAGCAAACTACAGCACTGATATTCTGTCAGAACCATTGAGCACGTGTCTGACCCTATTAGATAAACAATAAAAATAAATAACAGTAGGTAATTTAGAAAACAAACAATAAATTAATAAAATAATAAAGTAATAAAGTAAATAAAGTAGGTTTGCGTTATATATTTAAGTAAATCAAACAGTGTTGTTAAGAAAAGAAAAGTAATAATTCACTATGAGCTTGTGCTTTGTATGAAATTGCCACGTTGAGCCACTGGGCCACGAGCACTTGACGGCCAGTTTGGTCAAGTACCCTGCCTCTTGATCGACGGGCCCTGGGTTCAAATCCCAGTCGGGGCAAATATTTGTGTAAAAAGCAGATGTTTGTTACCGGGTCATGGGTGTTTGTGTTATTATGTGTGTTCCAAGGGACCCACGACACAAAGGAAAACCGTGTGGGCCTTTGTGTGTATGGCGTTTTATTTATTTATTTTATTTTATGTATGTGTTTAAAACGTTTAAGAAAAAAAATTACAGTCTTCGAAAAAGCGAATAATAAAGACAACATCATTTTAATATGCTACATAATACCTACTTGATCTGTTTGAAGTCGGTGCCAAACCAAATAAGGTTGTTAGGCCGCCTTCGAGCCGACTTCAAACAGATCAGTAGGCTGGGATTCTATGATCAGCCTTGGTGACAGTGGAACCACCTCTGGAGTATACTCTTTCGAACACAAAAATAATTTTAAAAACTGGCCGACAAATGGCAAAAAGTCGGAGAAATCGGTGAACATACATAAAAAAAAGATACATGCAGTCAAAAACAGAACAACCCTTTTTGAAGTTTTTAAAAAAATACGATAATCATCCGATTATTGCTGGCCTCGCCGGGGTTTTTCCTGTCACTCCCTCCTTCAGAAGGTGTGAGACAGTGTTGATTTCTGATAATAATAGGTCTTTACCTATGAAATTGCCGTTCTTCATAAAATATTTTTGGAAAACTGAATTTTCCATACTAACGTTTTTGGATTTTTCTCGGGAATGCGAAATCCAAATTTATCAAAATTTTGTGGGAAGGTTTGGACAACATTAAGTTAATTTTCATCATACTTAGTTTAATGAAAGTTGTAACTGTAACAACGGTACAGCAAAAATAAGCAATGAAACGGGCAACGGATGAAACGAGCTATATTTGAGCTTCTTTTTCAGCAAATAAATCTAAAGTAAATATGTATTAATTTGACTCAATATCTCCGTTATATGACCAAGGTTTAAAATAAATCAATTTTAGTAATAGCTGTCCAATCAAATAAATTATGAATAAAATAAAGCTTGAGAAAAAATCTGCAATTTTGATAGCTAAAGACCTATTAATAATAAACGGCATTTATTTGTCCATAAAAAACAAAAACATTTAAAAATAGATATCAGATCATATAGATATAGATATCATATTCCAGCTTTAATCATCAATACAGTCTTGTCCTCCAGGTGTATTGGCAAATCAAGCTGCTAAGCCTGGAGCCCTGGGCCCTGATCCTGGCGAGGGCGATCGCGGGCATTCCCTGCTCAGCCTGTTACGTCGTGCTACCGATATATCTTAAGGAAATCAGTGACATCGACTTACGGGGCGCGCTGGGATCACTTCTCATCATGAACAGGTTAGATAAGAGGCTGTATCTCTGATCAGTGGCGCCTTAATGGCGGTGGAAAGAATTTTTAACCCCTGATACAAAAAAAGTGTTATAAGTTTGACGTGTGTATTTGTGTATCTCTCTGTGGCATTGCCTAAACCGTTTTTTTGTTTGAAAGCTGACGTGATCAAGATGGTTCTTGGTTATAGTTTTTCAAAATTGGTTCAGCCGTAAGTTATAAGTTATAAGCGATAGAATAATCGGGGGGTGATACAAAATCTTAAATTTTAGAGTTATGTTTTATTTTTTATGGTAAGGCCGTAAATGTCCGGGGTTATACACTTTACAATTTCCTTATAACCCCGGTTGCACAATTTGCCAGGGATTCCGTTACCAGATCCTGAACATTCATGTAAATGGACATACATAAAAAAAGATACAAACAGTCGAACATAGAACCTCCTCCTTTTTTAAAGTCGGTTATAAAAATTTGAAATACATGAAAACACTAACGTACCATCCAATCAGTTTATTACGGTTAGGTACGTTGTCATTAAAAGACACTACACACTCAAAGGCCATACTAAGGTTTCCCTTGAGTCGTGGGTCCCTTGGAACATACTAACAAACACGAACACCCTTAACCCGAGAACAAAAATCTGCTTTTTACACAAATATTTGTCCAGACTAGGAATCGAACCCAGGACCACTACTACTCGACCGATCGATGTCAGTTTGTTACATCAATTAGTTCGATCTAGAATTTACTAACCTAGTTATCAATAGCGATTGAATTAAATACAAATCAAGCATTGTTTCCCACGACAATCCAATAGGTTCATTTAAATAGTATTGTTGTTGGTTAATTGGCAAGTTGATTGTTTTACAGCCTTATAATTGAAATCTTTAATTCACTTAATCTCAATGAATTTTCGATTATTTGATTGTTGTTAACAACAACCATAAACTCAAATGAGAACTTGTCGTGTTGGTATTGCCACTCCCATGCAATCCCAATTTCATTATAATAAATCTAAAATTATATAAACCCCCGACATTTACCTTACCACAAAACTTAGACAATCTTTAAAATATTTAAAACCGGCTTATTTCAAATGACATAAATCAGTTTTAGACATTGTCTAACTGCCGTACTCAGAGACGTCAATTAAAGTTAAGAAGTAATTAAATGTCATGCTATCTTTGTTTATATCAACAAGAATGAAAAAGACAACATCAGAGTTTAACAGTACTTAACTTTAATTGACGTCTCTGAGTACGGCAGTTAGTGGTGTTTCATTTTTGGCGATAAAGCAGTTATAGAGTATAACTCTCAAACGGCTAAACCAATTTTGATCAAAAATAGCTAAGAACCAACTCGATTACATCAGCTTTCAAACAAAAAATACCACATAGAAATCGGTCATGTAGGAGCTACGATGCTACAGACGGACATACAGAGACATACTTCAAACTTATAACACCCCGCTTTTTTTGTCGGCAGTTACTAAGGACCCCAATACAAAAGTATGGAGAAAGTTGTTTATAGCAATGTGTCTATACAGGGCTTTAGGTAAATCTCTTTCAACCTCTCGGGTGGTTTAATCAGTCCGTGAAATTAAACAACTTTCCCCCAATAATGGGACAAAATACGAAAAAAAATTCGAGTTCCCATACAAACTTCATCAGCACATAGAGCATTTTTTATGACAGATCAAAAATTTTTTTTTCGTATTTTGACCTATGTTCCTTGGGGAAAGTTGTTCAGTTTCAGAGATTTACCTAAAGCCTTGTATACATGTTATGGACCAAGTGATTAATGCGGGCATTATGAATAATGCCCGGGCATTATTCATAATGTCTAGCTCTATCGGGCAAAGTGATTAATTACTAGCTAAACTTCATTATTTATCATATTGCCCGGTCATTATTATATTGCTACGTGACAATTGGGCAATTTGATAATAAAGCTAAGTTTGATGCGGTACGGGGAGGGAAGCGGTGCGGGGAGGGAAAAGCCCTCGTGGCAATTTATAAAAGTTTTCGTTATTTTTTCACGAACGCCATCTTAGATTTCAAAATCTAAAACGACATCCATGACGGATTTTTATAAAAAGGATTTTCAAAATGAATGTCGTTTACGGAATTAGCACCCCCGAAAACCTATTAAACGACACACATATCAGTTTTTTCAAACTTGGATATCAAAATGAACGACATTTCCGGAATCAGCATCCCCGACAGCGACAATCTATCAAACGATACCCATGTCGGCATGCCCGAAAATTTAATATCTGCCTTCTTGGATTTTTTGTGCGGGGAATCACGACGCTCCGGGGTTTGCCCTTCTCGTCACGATTCCCCCAACTAAAATCAAAGTTGGCGGATATGAAATTTTCGGAAGGCAGTCGGCGGGTAAGACGCTTGGTAACGCTTCGGGCTTCGCCCTACGCAGAGCTCGGCCTTCGGCCTCGCCCTATACGCAGCTTTTCTCGGCATACGGCTTCACCCCACCTTTAGTATCTAAACTTGTATGGCGGCCATCTTGAATTGGGGAGGGGGACGCTCTGGTCGTCGCCCTACGCGGAGTTTGGACTTCGGCCTCACCCTAAACGAAGCTCGCCTCGGCCTACGGCCTCGCCTCACCTACAGAATCTAAGCTTGTATGGCCGCCATCTTTAATTGAGGAGTTTGACGCTCCGGGCTTTGCCCTACGCGGAGTTTGGCTCAGTCTGCGACCTCGCCTCACCGTTAAAATCTTAACTCATATGGCAGCCATCTTGGATTGAGGGAGGGAGACGCTCCGGGCTTCGCCCTATGCGGCGCTCGGCCTTCGGCCTCGCCTTTTACCTTGCTACTTAATCCAAATAATGAGTCTGATTATTTAAATTGTTTAACATTTAGTTTATTTGAAGTTAAATGACTATAATAATAAAAAAATAGCAATTAAATATGTTTGTATTACTCTGCCCAAAAGGTGATGGGCATTATGTATAATGCCCGGTCAATGGGCTATGTACGACATTTTAAAAATATTTTTAATTTCGTTTAATTTTTTATTTAACATAAAGGAATAAGGTCCCGTTTCCTAAAAAAAAATATATAAAAAATCTATCTTTTGAAATAAAAATATAATAATTAAAAGAATCTCAGTAGGGTAAACTAATCATAAATACGGCATTATACAATCGTGTCTTTGCCAAGCTGTCATGTCAATTAAAAAAAAACATAACCTATTTCATTTTGTATTTGTTTGTTTATTTTTGAGTTTTAGTTTTGCTTTTGGTTAATTTTTTCTGAAGTCCTTTACTGCTACCGCATACCGGATTACGATTTAACTTTGCATGGACTTGTAGTGCTAGATTTTGACTGATTTTCTCACGACTACACCTTATTCATACCGGACTCCGAGAACTGCTTCAACGATAGTGATTAATACTCTTCGGATTTGTGGAATAACACTAATAACGACAGCGCAGCAGGCTTTGCTACTCAACATGGCATCTGACGAGTTACAGCGGTGGAGAGAACCAAAAAAATGTTTTAAACCTCTTTGTTCAAACACTGACATTAACACACCAGATTTGACGTTTGTTACTATTCCAAAGGAATTGAAAGAAAGTTGGTGTAAAATGGTTGATAGGAATTGTCCCAAACGTCCACTTTTTTGCTGTGAGGATCATTTAAACGTAAGTAAATTGAAACGTATCTCTAGTTAGTCTGTGATTGAAACTTAAATGTTGTACTTAAACTCAAAAACGCAACGGTATAGGTTATATGTCAACCAACTGTCAATCGTTTTTTTTTTTACTTTGGCAAAGGAGTTTTCTGTAGAATGCTGTAATAAGCAACAAATCGTAACCAAAATTTTAAAAATTAATTATTTTTATATCTATGATCAAAATTATTTGATATATTTTTTATTTGAATATGGGACCTTAAACCTGCTTAAAATAAAAAAATCAAATTATTTTAAAAATCTTGCACGTAGCCCATTTGATTATTTGAATAATTATTATCAAATTGCCCTCTCATATTGGCAGGATAAAAACGAGTCCTTTGCCCAACAATGGGCTTTTAAACAAAAAAAGTTATTCGATTTTTGTTTCATGGGAAAAGAAAACTTGTTCAGTATAATAGCCTGATTGAGGTCACCAAATATACGTTCAAACTAACTTTTCCACTCCAGGAACATAGGCTACCTGGCCAGCTACATCGGCGCAGATCTGTTGGACGTGAAGACGGTCTTATGGGTCGGGCTGCTGGTCCCGTCTGTTCTGTTCTTCATCTTCCTTCTCATGCCGGAGACGCCTGAGTTCCTCGTCAAGCAAGGAAAGGTGGATGTGAGTTTCCTTTGCTATTTTATTTCATAATCTTAAGAATATCACCAGCAAGGGTTGCTGCTAAATACAATTGCGACCACTACTATGATCATCAAAATTATTAAAAACTTCCTCTTGAACTACCCCATCCATTGGTAAAACCGCGCGAAAATTCGTTTAGTGGTTTTTGAGTATATTGCGTTCGTCTGTCGTCTTCTGTCTTGTTCTAGCTGCCCAGTCACTTGCACCTTGAGTGACTTATATGAGGCCAAGCCAAAAGCAGTCGTCGTGGCCACTTTTTGGGCCAACACCATTAAAAAATATATATTATATATATATATATATAAATAAAAATTAAATAGCCATTGACACGAAAAGAAGAAGAAGAAGTCTAACAGACAGACACGGATGGGGACTTAGTTTGATAATATAGTATGATATAATATTATGAAGTAGTTACTAGAAGGAGGTTAAAGTCCGGACTCAAAAGTGGCGGAAAATGGGCGTACATAAATATTTACGACAAAAACTTGTAAAAATGTTGGCAATCTGTCACCAGTGACTCATATTTAATCTTTTAAATAACCCTCAAATATCATATGAGACAACCAGTGGTTCTACATAGAACCACACATAGTGTTTGAATGGCAGTCGAAGGACGACCCTTTTATCCGTTCAGGTGGTGAGATTGAGAACTATCGAAATTTCATACATTTGATAACACATGCCTTGACTAGCAGCGCCACCGCCATCTGGATCTTAAGTTGGTAGGTAATGTCCTTTCTAATATGGCGAACTTCACTAAACCTAGTGTCAGAGTTATCAAACCACTGGCTTGACGACAGCAACCAGAACGGACAACTTAACGTGCCCTTTGAAGCACGAAACGCTCGTGATCCTTTACCACTATGGTCACCCAGCAGGTTTCCTACCCCTGCTAACGTTGCTTTACCTCTAGGGACTACAGAGACTACGAGAGCTTCTAATAGGGAGTTCTAGGTAGCTGTAGGTAGTTTGCAACTTAAATAAATGACATTCAACTTTTCTTACAGGAGGCAAAGAACGTGCTGGCGTGGCTGCGTGGGGTATCAGTCACGGATCGGTCTCTCGAACCAGAGATGGAGAGGATTGTCAAGGCCGAGAAACAGACCAAAGCTGATTCCAAGTCTGCGTTCCTAATCATTTGTACGTATCTTATTGGAAATCTCTACAATCCTTATAGGAGACTTTATAAGGATTGTACTTCCACACTGCACTGGGAGTGAAAGAAAAACTTAGAATGTGCCAGCTGCCAACTCTTCCCAGTAAGTGGTATGCGAGGGTTTTGTTGTATTGTGGGTGAAAGGCTGACATCCTTTCACCACCATACTCATATCCCATCTAATAACCCTCAGAATTAATGTCAAATCTGGCGTCACGTGGTTCTAGAACTACATGACATTCTGTCTACCCCGAATGGGATAATAGGCGTGAGTGGATTTTAAATTAGTGATTCTCCCCATGAAACTAAAAAATGTTCCCCATGGAACCAATATCAAGTTTCCAAAAAAAAAGTTCTCGGACAATGTCCTAAACAGGTTGGTTGCTTCGAAGGGAGGCCAAGTGGGGACGTATAAAGGCTGATGACGATATATCTGAGATACTCAACTCTTTAGCTCAGCAGTTCAGTTCCATGGATGCTTGTCTGGTAGATATTTAATTAGAAATGTAGAAGCGCTTGTAGCCTAGAGTGGCGCTCGCTGGTATCAACAGATCACTTATACTGAGGCAGAGTACCTGATGGGTGACCAAAAATGGCAATTTATCACGAGCGTTTCCGTGCTTCGGAGGGCAAGATAAACCGTCAGTCCCGGCTGTTGTCAATTGACTACAGTCGTTAAAACCAAGTTAGAGTAGGCCATTTGGCGGTTTGAAAACTCTGACATCAAGGTTAGCCAAGTTCGCCACACACTTGACTATACCTACACGATAGAAGAAGAAATGTATAAGAGCGTTTTCGACAACGTTTATGTAACTTGGCTTTTTGTTTTCTAGTCCAGAACCAACCAGCCCGGCGTGCGTTCATCATCACACTCCTCATCAAAATCACCCAGCAGTTCGACGGCTACCTCATTGTCCTCATCTACGCTGGCTACGTCTTCAAGCAGGCCTCAGGGTCCATCGGCTTGGAGCTGACGCCGAACAAGCAGGTCATCATGATTGGGGTGGTCCAACTCGTCGGCTCAGCTGTTGCCACTTGTGTCGTTGAGAAGACTGGGAGAAAGGTAATATTATCTCCTTTAAGATTGTCTCCTTTTATTTCGTTTGTTGACTTTAAATTAGCTGGAGAAAATTAAGGATGTGGATCAGCTCACGAAATTGAATAACTTTTCCCAAACAACAAAAGCAGAAATTAATAAAAAAATATTCATTTCTCCATACAACTTTTTCGATCAACAGACTGATTAGCATTTGTATGGGAAGCTATTGGATAATGATCTGATCTCAATGCATTTTTTGGACCCATATTTTAAAATATTAAAAATAAAAATAAAAATAAAAATACTTTATAGTTAAAAGTCAAACAAATTTACTTTATAGGGTGAGAGCACCACGACCACGTGTTTGGTCGGCATGTAAAAACAGCTCCGAAAAACGTGCATAAGCTATTAATTTCTTGTTTTACTACTTACTTCAGTCCTTGCTTCTGAAGTAAGTAGTAAAACAAGAAATTCAAGATTAATGACGTTCAGATTTGCGATTACTAGTACAGTAAAGAGTAGACCGCGCTTTAAATTTCGGACTTCGATACTTTCCTAAGTGGGCTTTTATTTTATGCGTATTCCATCCGCATGCAGTTGATAGGCAATGTTTTTTTGTCTTAGTGCTTTTTTATGTGAAGTAGAACTCCGGATGTCCAGGTACGGAGCTCTTTCCGATGCCTATTCGTGCAACGTAATACCTAGACCTTAACCTGCGTACTTTGCTACTCTGTCTCCAATTATTGTTCCTTTCAGTCAAAGGGTTATCTGAAAGAGATCACTTCTAGCAGTTTGGACTTTTGTGGCCATTTCTTTTCTTTGTTTTGTTTACGTATGCATAAAGAATCCATTCATTCGTTTAGTATAATATGTAGGGATGAAATATTTGAAGTTGAGTGTACTGTAGTATGCATCCCTCTTCCATAGTGAGTCTGCAACCAAAATCGTCACTGGCCATTCTGCTCTATAAGAGTTGCTGCCATCGATTGGCACCACAAATTGGCACCAATATTTGACTTATTCCATTCCAGCCTCTGCTTGTTTGCACATCCTTCGCCGTGGGCATCGGCATGTTAATTCTATCAGGATGGTTCTACCTCACAAATATTGGCGTGTGGCTACCAGGCTGGTTGCCCGTAGTGGCCATGTGCATGGCCATCTTCGCTGATGCTGCTGGCTTCCAACCCATCTCTTATATCATCATTACTGACATGTTTAGTTTCCAGGTGAGTTCATGAATTAATTTTAATAAAACGAAAAGATAAATATACTTATTTGCAAACGAAACATTGTTAACAATGAACTATGCAGCACATTTGTCCAGGTAAAATTAAATTGCACTTTGGGTCACGGTTAATAACTATACACCAATGTACCCAAAAACTTTTTACAAAGTTATGTAAAAAAAATAAAGCACTTAAAGCGATTGGAGCTTCAAAAGCCAGATAAAGCGTTTATAAATTAGTACTTAAGTATGAGAAAATTTGACAACTACTTAACTGGCAACGAATATGTAACAACCTAGTTTGTTTCTTTTTTTTTGGGTTGGAAAATCCCGCACTTAATGATTACTAATGGTCAATTTAATAACTTTACTTATTATAGTAAAACGCTCAGTTGGAGAAACAGTAATTAAAGTTAAAACTTCTTTATATGTAGTACTGTCTGCAACTGAGTGTAAGTAGGACAAGACCAAAAAAATTATCGAAAAACCGTACCTCTACATTTTGAACATCTGTAGATTTGTTCAGTTTCTTGTAGTATTATTTATGAGGAATCTTCTCTACAATTTTCTAGCTTCGCGGGACAGTGTCTGCGTTTGCGAACATCTGCGCAAAACTGAGTAACTTCATCCAGATGAAATGGTTCACTAATCTCTGTGAATTGCTGGGTATTCACTGGACCTTCCTCTTCTTTTCCGTCGTCTGCTTCTTCGCCTGCTTCTACACCATTGTGGACTTCCCTGAGACTAGACAGAAGACGGTAGAAGAAATACACGCGAAGTTGGCAAAGAGGAAAGAGAGTAAAGACAAAATCGAGGCTGTGCCTTAGTGTAAAACTTTTAATAGATATTGTGAGTGTTACATATTTTTAGAGAATTCGTTTGGCTTGGTAGTTCTGCGTTTTATAAGGATAGTTGTACAGGGTTGATCCTTAATCTGAAATTAGTAACCAGAATCACCTTGTTAACCTTATTACCTACCTTATTATTACCTTGTTACCTTCTATTCTATTCTTATTCAAAGGTATATTTTAGGGAAAAGAATGAAATGTCAATTTGTTCCTTTGCCATGGTGTACTTGTTTTTATGCTCATAAGCCTCTAAGCACATTATAAGTAAGATGAACGAGGCTGAACGTAAAAAAACTCTAATAATTAGTTATTAAAAAATACTGTAAATAAAAAAATGTAAATTACTATACCTATAGTAGCTATAAAAGGTGTATCAATGGCGTTTTAGATATGGTAGTAGTCGTACATTTTCTGTTTTTAGAGTTAGTATTTAATTTATTAAAAAAGCCATAGAGTTCCACAGAGGTGCAAACTTTGTGCCAAATTGTGTATCAAATATTTTTCTAAAGATATCCAAAATCGTGAGCTTATGGAAGTATGTATGTATATCCAAAGTCTTTCGCCTAGCAGTGGTTTTTTAAAACTAATATGGACAAGGAACTTGATAAAAAAATTAACTAATTATACGTACTACAATTACATGAGAGGGTTGCTATACACCTGTAACCAAAATTATATGCGATATAGGTGATTGCATGCGAAATTTTAATATAATGAGATAATGTAGATAGAAAAAGTATATTAAGTTATAAAAATATAGCACAATAAAAATAAACCTTAGTAAATAATAATTATTACTTTTCATATTATTATTGCTTTATTCAAATATAATTTGATCGACAAGCTAAAAGAAAAGCAACATATAACACACATTAAAACATATATGCATTAGACAAGACCTAACATAAAAATGTTCTGATAAAACTGGCATATTATTTGGAAATTTTACATACATAAGACTCTTCAAAAATAAGTTGCTTGGAGTTTATGAATTTCAGATGGACTATAAACCAGTCAGCATTTAATTATAAACTTACAAATACATATACGAAATGATAGATTACAATTAAGTAATATATCTAAAATATATGTAGATAAGAAATGTCATGGAAAAAATATGTGCTATCATGTATATTCCAAACATGGAGATGTAATCATCATTGTGATTAATTTTAATTTATAGTTACGGGTATACAGACCAGTTAGTTCAGTTTAAAGAATCATTATTTTCATTAAGACAATTTACAGTCACTTACATGAGAAAAATCTTATTTTATTATAAATATAATATTAGTCGTCACTTGTAACAGACAAAATACAGTTAAATTTATACCATTGGTATTGTTTACGTTAACGTTTCCGATGGTTGTTGCTATAACTCCAGATAATGATTTAAAATTTCTGCGTCTGTGAATTGCACATACATATAATTTTAGCATTTTGGTCCTACATATTTGTATAAATATTCTTATAAAAGTACCAAAATTCTTGAAAAACGAACATTATGATACCTACTATTAGAGAAAAAAATGAGTAAGTATATGAAAAAGCTAATGTTTTTTTACAGTACGAGCAAAGGCAGATAAAAGAGATTACGTTGGTAGTTTCAATCAGTGGTAGTTTCAATATGGACATAATATATACCTCTAGATATAATAATTATTATACCTTCATATTATATGCACTGATAGTAATTATTATATCTACTATGAAGTTTGCGTATCGTCTACTTAATTATGATAGGTACAATTCAATTGTTAGAACAAACCGGCTGTTAAAATTATTCAAATTAAGCGCTGAGTATGGTGATTTTTCTCATAAAAGCCCTTTATTTCTAATTTTGCTTATTAAATAAGGCACTTTGACAATGTCAATTTACCCAGTCAACTAGCAGTGGGACAAGTTGACCGTACCTTTATAACACCCCTCTTTTTTGTCGGGGGTTAAAAAGGTACCAACATCGTGGAAATTGCAAAATATAATACATCTGCGCGTAATTTGACAATATTATTCGATAATTTTATTCATGTAGATTTAAAATCGTACGTCTTATGCTCTAGCTAGTGTATAGAGTTTATTTAACAATTATTACAGTAAATGGAAAATGCGATGGTACGTAAAATTGTACGGCATCAAGAATTCTTCTTGGTCGAAATCATAGTGCCAAAAATATTTCATCTTGTGCCACAAACAAAGTTTTTTGTCGTCACCGTGCCAAATAATGTGGTCTTACCTTTATATGATATATAGTAATTATTCTAGTTTACGTAAAACTAAGAATTGAATTTGAAATTGTAATTGTTAGTGTCACAAATGATTAATGTAAATACTATTTTAAAATGTGATAGAATAATCTGATATAGCATTTAATTAATTGTTGAGAAAATATAAATCTGTTATTGAATATTATTTAAGTTTGTTTTTATTACTTTCCCACTTATTCAAACAAGTCTGTGATGATTTGATATCGTTATGCAAAAAACTGTTGAAACTATTTAAAAAGCATTACATTGTGAAAATGTAATGCTCTTAATATAAAGTGCCTATTTCTCGAAGTATAGCAAAATCTTTGTACAACCTACTTTGAGTATAACTTGCAAAATTTAGTAGGCGTTATAAGTAAATAATTTTGAAGCAACCAAAACTATCAATAAATGATATATCAATATTTAGATTTTTTTTGTGCAGCCAGGCGATTTGAGAGTTTTTCTGATAATGGCATAGGTACTGCGTCTGCCTATGGAGGAAAGTACCTGGAGATAACCTAGAATACCTAAGACAGTGTTGAAGTGATTGCGTTGAATTGAACGGAATCATAATGTATTCATAGTATACGTATTATAATACAAATAAACGATACACACTCAAAGACCCACATTAAGGTTTTCCCTTGTGTCGTGGGTCCCTCGGAACGCACACAAAGACAGACAGACATTATAATGACACTATATTCATACGGTTGATTAATTTTTTTGGAATCCGATCTGTGTAGAGGAGTCGCAGGAAGAGGCAGTAAAACTACCACCCCCCACCGTTGGCCACGAAACTCCAACGAAAAATGCTATTAGGGGTATCACTATATTAGTATTTTCGAATTTATGTACGGATATCTCATTAATCATCATTTTCCCAGCGGTGAAGGAAAACATAGTGATGAAAGCCGCACGTCTAAGAAAATTAGTTTTTGAATGGCCCGCGGTTCGCACTAGCCAGTGTGGTGGACTAAGGCCTAAACTCTTTCCACTATTTCGAAGGGAGACCCGTGGCCTTTGTGGGCTGATGACTATGGGTCATCATTAGACAAACATAATAATAATAGCACTTATCCATTACATAAAAAAAAACAAACCTATAGAATATAATAGAATAGAATAGAAAAATCTTTATTTTATAGGACATTCAGGATGTCACTTAAAACAAGTCAAGATTACAATGAAATACATACAAACATACATTAAATGATTTAAATACATACATACGCATTCGTTCTTTTGATCCTACTGACTCTACGCCTATTCGCAAAGGTGCAGTCTTCCTCAGAGAAGAACAGGCAAGAAACTCTAAGATTGCTCTTTTAAATCGCATTAAAAATTTTCTTATTTACTAATTTTAACTAAATCTGAAATAACTCTAGAGCTGAGCAGTTCATTCCCATGGCTGCCTGTCTGATAGATAATCAGAAATTTTGTAATAGCCCTT
Source organism: Aproaerema taeniolella (assembly GCA_949987775.1). Classification (NCBI taxonomy): domain Eukaryota; kingdom Metazoa; phylum Arthropoda; class Insecta; order Lepidoptera; family Gelechiidae; genus Aproaerema; species Aproaerema taeniolella. Next base: position 9,164,246 of record OX465264.1, read on the forward strand.
TTTACAAAGTTTTTGTTTAATCACTGTCTTAAATTTATCCAAAGGTAAATTTTGAATACACATGGGAATCTTATTATAGAACCGTATACATTGACCCAAAAAAGAGTTCGTGACCTTGTGGAGACGACTGTCTAGTACATCCAGTTTATGCTTGGTCCTAGTATTTACATTGTGCCTATCGCTATTTTTCTTTAACAAATGTTCATTTTTCTTCACATATAAAAGATTGTCACATATATATTGGGATGCAAAATGTTAACGTTAACGTAATCTCAGTACGGAAGAAAAAAGCACGTTCCTACTTACATTTAAAATAAGATAGAGCGCATTTGCAGGCCTATAATGTAATGACATAATGTTGATAAGAGTAATGAAACATGTGCACTGTTATTTAATCAATTAAACATAGCTTAAGTGCTACCGTAATGGACTATTTTTATATTTTTTTATATTATAAGATGGGTTAACTCTTGACCTCAATCTTGACCATAAGGTCAAAGATGAGGTCGACGATGGAACGAGTTAACCCAGAAAATGCGTATAAAGACACTGGTACTCCCACGCACCAACGGAACACAGCAAGCTGTTTGGCGTCGGACTTCGGTAGGAGGGTGGTCGCGAACCAGACGGCCCTTTACAGAGCCTACCACAGAGCATGAAACCATAGGACGACACCTCAGATTCAGAAAAAAATGAAGTGTCGTTGCCTGGGATGGATTACTAGGAGGCAGGTCTCATTTGTGTTTCCTTAGTCGCCTCTTACGACACCCACGGAAAGAGATGGGGTGGTGTTACTCTCAACCGATCACCACACGGTAAAATGCCTAAACACCCTTTATCTTTTCTTTATTATACAAGTTGATTTTTTATCAGTATCCAAATTTTTTGTATGTAAACTTTATTTTTTGTTTCTACGTTTCATATAAATATGTATTGAAATAGATCGTCTGAAGCATGAAAATAAATCAAACTTTTGTATGGAAATAAAAAACATCGTCCAATTGACTTGAAACTTGGTAAGTACTCTTCAAAACAATTTGTGACACCCGTGTTTCTACGTTTTACAAAATTCACCCTCTAATCTAAGAGGTTTTGGAAAAAAAATGTTTTCCAAAACCTCTTAGATTAGGACATTTTGGAAAAAAAAATGTTTTTCCTTCTTATTTACGTTCTATCAACTTTACGGACACAGTAAGAAAATTTTGACTGGTGATAAAAAAGTCACCCTGTATAATAGCATTCCGCTCGGGACTTCGTTCTCGTGGGAATTCGTGAAAATTATGTAGCCTATGTTACTCAGGGATATGTACTCGTAGCATCCTAATGGTGAAAGAATTTTTGAAATCGGTCCAGTAGTTTTTAAGTTTATTCGTTACATACAAAAATACAAATCTTTTCTCTTTATAATATTAGTGTAGATTATGATTTCCTGCTTACATCATCTTCACTGCCACGCTAGACTTAAATCATTGACAGATGATGACAAATACAAAAGAATTTATTCAAACATTGCATTAAAATAAAAACACAGTTCAGTGATAGCCACTGGGCTACGAACTGTGTTAATGAGCCAGAATTGTAGTCGGATGGTTGCGGGTTCAAATCCTGGTACGGGCCTGTACCACTACATTAGTCTTTTCGGATTTATGTACGGATTTCTAATTATCACTTGCTCAGCGGTGAAGGAAAACATAGTGATGAAACCCGCCTGTCCAAGAAAATTCGTTCTCAAAAGAGAAGCGGTTCACCAACCCGCATTGGGCCAGCGTGGTGGACTATGGCCTGAATCCCCTTCGTGTTTCGAAGGGAGGCCCGTGCCCCTCGGTGGGGATGTATATGGGCTGGTATAAAAAAACACAATATACAAAACAAACACAGGTACTCGTATTGGTATATCGCGTATTTGGCTATCAGCGTGTTTGGTAACATGCATTTCAGATACAATGCGTTTATTGGCCAAGTGCGTATCTGGTAAATACTTTGCTGCGAAAGGGTACAAAAAAAAGGAATTAAAGAAAATTTTACGAAGTTTTTCTGAAGTGTTCTGTGTATTGTGACAGCATAGCTAGCACGGCCAGCGACAAACTCGAGCGTCACGTCTCTCCGATGACAGTGAAACTATAGGGCATGGCGCAAAAGGCTTGATTTAGGATTGTAACTTTAACACTTTTTTTGACATTTGACCGCGTTGTTTTGACAGACAGACAGACAAATCATTTATTCACTGTTACATGCAGTTCACAATAGCTTATTCTAAACAAAGATTATGATCTATTGAGACAGTGAACCATGCCGCAAGTGGACTGCATGTGACCGTAAAACGGATCAGGCTCAGCTCTGTGCCACAGCAAGCTATGGCGCTGATAATTCTGCCTGGTCCTCGTGGAGACAGAACGTTGCTTTTAAGCTGCAGAGTGCAAAAAACGGGCCACAGCTTAGTATAAGCTTATAGTTCAAAGGATACAACACTGGTATTCTGCTATATCAGTGTCAGTCAACGAGTGCTCAGCAGCGAAGTTTAGTACATTTGATTCCTTATAACTTTTAAACGGCTGAACCAAATTAAAATATAGCTAAGAACCATTTCGATTATGTCAGCTTTCAAACAAAGAAAACCACATCGAAATCAACCAATTCGTTTGGGAGCTACGATGCCTTAGACAGACACACAGATAAATACGTCAATTTTATAACTCCCCTCTTTTTTGTCTGGGGTTAAAAAGAAGAGTAGATAGATATAATTGTTATCATAAGTTGTTGAAGCAAATAATGTTCTTGAAGGAAAATTACTCATACTCTTGGGTTTTTGAAGTGTCCCCTTACATCGTAAACAACAATCGTAAGAGAGCAGTATTTCCCTAAACTTGTGCAACATGTGACAGTGCCATGATGCATATGATTTACATGCGTGATGATGATTTAGTGCAGTTTCTTAATTGCACAATGTAAGACAGTGTGGGACCGCAGGGAAATTACATGACAATCATGAAATGTTTTGAAAAATAACAATGGATAACGTGCACCCCGACTGTGGTAAGTTTTAACGTGTTTACTAAAGCTAAACCGCTCACGTTACATTTATATTCAACCGAGTATACAATGGAAACTAAAGCAGTTTAGCTTTGATAAACACGTTCGAACTTACCGCAATCGGGGGCTGGATAAAATTAGAAACGAGTACTTAGAGGCAGTTTTAATGGAGTGCCTATCCTTGATAAACTTCAAGAAGTCCGACTCCGTTGGTGCGGACATATAATGCGCCGCAAAGACGGCACCCGCGGTCAAAGTCGCTATAAAAATGGACTCAGGCAAACAACCCCGAAGATACTCTAAACTTACTTTACGGAGAAACCAAGAAAAACCAGCCGCAAATATACCAGCATGTTGCGATGACAGAGCCGATTGGCGGAAATAGATTCAGAAGGAAAATGCCAGGAGACGTATTTTTGAAATGATAGAATTCTAATTCGCATACGAATTAACAAAATTCGCATGAGAATTGCATACAAATCTTGTCAATTCGTATGCGAATTGGAATTCTATTATTACAAAAATACGTCTCCTGATCTCGTCTCGTCCTCTTGCACATCTAACCTACCTATGTGACCGTGTCTAATAAAATTAACCACTTTGAGGGTAGTCAATAAGAGCTATTAACATTACATTTTCACTCTTAATTAACGACTACTTTGAGGGTAACATATTGTCAATAATTAGACCGCACCGTTCCATTTGTATGCTGATGAGGGCTTGAATGTACGAACAAAATAATCTAAATTGACAAGTATATTTTATTTACCACATTTTAGCGAGTAAAATATTTGATTTGAAACTTTTCTCTACAATCAAAGTCATTTACACTTTAGGACTATAGTACTTACTCATTATCATGAATTCCTGAGTAAGAATGAATAATCTGACACATAACTAGCTGATAAAATGTTAAGTAGGTGACACTTTTCACATCTACTCAAGAAAAACATTAAGTGCTTATGCAAATGTTAAAAACAAATTCGTAGATCAGTTCAACAACGACCAATAAGTACATTTATGTGGCAATGGGCAGAGTAGACTAGAAGGGCTGACTGCTGTTGTAGCAGTAGTCCTTGAGTGGTGATAGAAGCCCTTTTGCAACTAAACGTTCAGTTGGCGGTGGCGCTGTTTGTCGGGAGTCGAGGCCGCGTAGTCAAATTATGTTTTGTTAGTTCTCCATTTTGCCACCAGATTATTCCCAAAAATATATCCACTTTCCAGTTGTATGGAGAGATGAACATTTTTGTTCGTATTTCAATTCAACCCATGTTTAAAGGTTCAACTTAAAAGGCACAAATTAATGGAAATATTTATTTTCGAGAATGGTAAAAAACACAGTCATTTGTTTCTCTTCCGAATACACACGTCAAAAATATATTTTAAATTAACAAAAGAGATCAGTTATTGACGCCATGTGTATTGAGAAAGTTGTTCAATTTAGTAGTCTTATTCACATTTTAAATTTTCATTATAATAATTAATATAAAGTCAACTAATTTAGAAATGGGTCCCGTATGTAGTTTCGAATGACGTTGAAGCGACGCACGCTGTGGCGAAAAACTTTCCGCGTGGTCCGTTGCAGCGAAAGTTCATTGAAGCGAACGCCACGAAGTCGAACGACACTGAAGCGATCACCGTTGTGGCGAAAAATTGTTGGGGTCTTGTACGCGGTATCGAATGTATTCTGAGAACACTCTATATCTAAAATAACCTAAAAAGGTTTAAAAGAGGGGCGATGACTGAATGAGTCAGGAAGTTGATCACATGATTCGAAACGATTAATTCTAATCACATTGTAACAACAAAATAAAAACATGACTTGTCAAAATAAGTGGAATTTTGTGAAATATCGTAAAACAGACCAAGTTTTACGGTCTGCAAACACAAATCTACCTAAAACTACCGAAATCAACGTCATTTACAAAGTTTGGAGATGATTCAGTGTGTTATTGAACCATCATGATGGAAATTTTTAAATTAAATGTTAAAAGGCGCCGAGTGGCTCTACCTACAACAACCTGAAGGTCTGCTTACCCCAACAGGGATTATAAGCGTAACTGTACCTACTCACTACATAGTGCAAGAAATCTACAGTAGGCTAGTATGGCGAAAGTGGAAAAAAATACTATAGCAGTAAAATTCTTTTTTTATTGATAGATTGAATTCCCAACTGTCATTTACCGTAAGAATCCATCTAAAAAAAGATACAACTATACATAGGTATATTTATTTTTATGAGGTAAGTTCTGATATTTTTTGTAAATTTGTAAAAAAATATTAATTAATTATTTTCTGCACCATTATTCTGATATCATCCAGTTGTATGAATGCAAATCGAAATCCAACAATATTTATGATTAATTATGCTATTTTTCTTAACTTCAATGTTGTGATATTAAAATAATAAGTAATAGTTGCAATAAAAAACGTAATAGGCTAATTTTGTTATAGTTTATGAAAGGCTGATATACAAAAATACAGCCTATTGCGAATTAATGTTTTGCCAAACCGTAATTTTACTGGCGTGACATACATGTCTACACTAAGGGACACCCTCAAAGCAGTGAAGGGGGTATAGGCCACTAAGCTGGCCTAAAGCGGGTTGGTGAACCACACGCCTCCGAAAACTTAATTTTTCTCAGACGTGCGGGTTCCATCACGATGTATTTCTTCGCCCCAGGGCGTCTACATCTGTAACTCTACGATTGACGGACGGCCGATAAAATTGTCACTATCTGTCACTGTCATTTTTATACCGTAAGACAGAGATGTACTTACTGACATCCGACGTTTCGAAATTTTGGTCGTAGACTAGCAGAGTAGGTGATAATGATAAATAATTCATGAGAAATCCGTACATAAATCTTTTAAAAGACTGGACGTCTATTAAACTAATCAATGGGTTCTCAATGGCAGTTGAATGGCAATGGTGACTATTCTATCCGTTCTGCAGGCCGAGTACGATAGTGACAGCGCCGCGACAACACCGCGGTCCTATATCAAAATGTCAACATTGACAACGCCATAGGGCGAGCAAGCCTTTGCGCGGAACCCTCGCGCAATCAAAGTGAAGTTTCAGCATGAGCCGAGCGCGAGTTTGTCGTTATCGTGCTAGAGCTGCAGGTGTCAACATCCAGAACTACCGCCTTGACCAGCAGCGCCACCGCTAAATATACGTTAAGTTGCTAACTACCCAGCAACTTAAACATTCATTTAGTAATGGCGCCCCCATTTAAGGTATGAGGTTTACATAATTCTTTTCGCCACCAGATGAAGTGGTCAACATTATCATTCTACCAACATTGATTAGTGGAATAGCAGCCCTGATTTGAAATGCCTAAGAAGCTTTTGTGCCTGGGAGCGAAAGAAAGAAATATGAAAGCCATCAACTTTTCCTAGGCACACTATACATATAAGTCGGAAAAGATTTTGGGAATTTGTTCCAACCAGTTCTCGTATAAGGTTCTATGAACACTTCATGCTCTACTAACCCGGCTAGAATCTAGGCGTGAAAAACTCTTTGTATACCAATCGGAACCGTGACTAAATTTTCACTGAACATCTTTTTTTAAATTCATCATCAATTTTCACGTAAAACGTTTAAATGCAACACTTGTCAAAACCGGAGAAATATTGTTAAAACGTTTTGACAACCGTGGTTAATATGGCCACATGAATTTCGAAAATTACATTGAAGGTCGACACACCATTATTCATCCATCACGCTTATAATCGCTGACGGGGTAGGCGGAGCATCATAATTCTATTATTAGATTAAACTGAGTGTAGTTGCTATGGCGGCCGAAAGGAGCCTTTTGCCCAGTGGCGGCGTATTCTATTGAGCCGGGGCGATTTTCTATTGAGCACCCTCAAAAACGACTAATACCAAAACCTGAATAAATTTTATCTCCATCTGAGAATCTAAATCATATGTCTCCAGTCACTTTTAATGTTGATTTAAATTTAAAATTAAATTATCTAATATTACAAACTCAACAAAAAAACTAGCATATTTTTGGCATTTTTAAGTAGCAGTTTAGCACATTTCGTATCAGTCTAGTTGGCAACACCGGTCATTCAGATGCGCCAGTGGCTACTAATCTGCGTGACTGAGTTGACATTCCGTTGTCACCCCTTGATGCTTGGCCCCCACCCCTTGATGACCGCCCCCACCGCCCTTACGCCGCCACTGCTTTTGCCCATGATACAGTGAAACCCTCACGTCTCATTGCTGGCTTAATTCTACTTAAGAAGAGTTGGCTTAAGAAGAGTTGGCAGCTGGCGCATCCTAAGTTTTTCTTTCACTCCTAGTCTACCATGGAAGTTATACAATAGAAAATAATGTCGTTTATTTCTAGACAAACACGATAGACAAAATAAAAGCAAACAATACAAAAGAAACAACAAGAGTTACAACAAAAAAACAACATAACATTACACAATAGATTGGGAAAACAACATTTAAGAATATATTAGAATACTAGCATTCCGCTCGGGACTTCGTTCCCGTGGGAATTCGGGAAAATTATGTAGCCTGTTACTCAGGGATAATGTAGCATCCTTATGGTGAAATATTTTTTAAAATCGGTCCAATAGTTTTAAGTTTATCGTTACATACAAAAATACAAATCTTTCGTCTGTATAACGAATTAAGGAGACAGTTGTGGTATGTAGAATGTAAATATAAATAAAATACAGGGTGTAAAGGACAGCTTAGCAAATACCTACTTAAATGTGGAATCTACCCATAACTATCATCAGCTGAAAGTAATTATTTTTTCCGGAAACGTCACGTTAAGGAGTTTTCATTATTTAACTACTTTGGCGCTACGCAACGTATTGCGAAACCGCGCAACGCCGCTATCGGAGTGCGATGTATATTGCCGGTTTTCGTGTTTTACGTTTTTATGATTGTTTTTTATTGCAAAATAGAGTGTATTCAGTTTTCAGTAGTTTTCAGTGTATTCAGTAAATACCATGAAAAAAAATGTAAGTAGAAAATATTAAATACCTAACATGAAAAAAGAAAATGAAAATTTTCCGTAAAAAGATTCCACTGGAAAACCATTAAGAATGATTATCTGAGTCCAGGGTTTCAGTTTTTGCTAAGCTATCTTTTACACCCTGTATATGGCTACACATTCGAAATTGGCGTCAAATGTTCCAGCCGGTCCATCTCCTGTGTACGTTACTAACCTTGCTGATCGATTCAGATTAGCGAGTGTCAGAAAACCAGCAGCTCGAGTACGATGGTGATGGCGCGCGTAATGCGCCGCGGTCTTATGTCAAAATATACACATCAACACGGTCTAGGGATAATACACGATTTTTCATACAAAAGAGGCCTGTTTGAGAAGCTATAAAAGCATACTCGAGATACATGGAGGGCTATAATTTTCAGACGAGCAAGTGCTAAACTTGAATTTTCAATTCTAGTCAATAAATTTTGTTTTACTTGAAATTTGTGAAAACGTGATGGAAACGAAAACGAAAGTGCACTTTTTGCCTGCTTTTTGTATGAAAATGGTCGAATTTTCGCATTATTTTTTATCATTTTCGTCACGTTTTCACAAATTTCAAGTAAAACAAAATTTATTGACTAGAATTAAAAATCCAGGATTAGCACTTGCTCGTCTGAAAATTATAGCCCTCCACGTAACACGAGTATGCTATTATAGCTTCTCAAACAGACCTCTTTTGTATGAAAAATCGTGCAATATCCCTAGACCGCGTTGATGTGTATATGTTACAGTTAAAACTAGGTAGTAGTTAGAACGCGTTTTTCCTAGTTAGAACTAGTTTTTACTTGGTGCCTTTGTTAAAACTAGAATTGACTAATGTCTGAATCAAATATCAGTTAAAACTAGTTTCTGCAAGACAAAACGCGTTTTCCCGAAGCAAGTCAGTTAAAACTGTTCCGACCGAGGTTAGAGTTCATCATACCTTATTCTGATTGGCTTGAGGTTATGTTGTGGGTTATGTAGTTGTTGTGCTTACCGTTTAACGCAACCAAAGTCTTTTCTGGCACTTCGCCGGCCGCTGCCGCGGCACGCTCGCTTCGCTCGCTCGGCTCGTGCGTTGGGGGTCGCAGTTCTAACCTAACCTAACCTAACCAACCCTTAACGGATTGGTTAGGCTAGGCTACTAACAAACCTAACCTACAGTTTCTGCCCCGATATAATCTCCGCGGGGGAGCTTCGCTCGCTCGGCTCGTGCGTTGGGGGTCGCAGTTCTAACCTACCTAACCTAACCAACCCTTAACGGATTGGTTAGGCTAGGCTACTAGCAAACCTAACCTACAGTTTCTGCCCCGATATAATCTCCGCGGGGGGGGAGTTTTAACTATAGCTAGTTTTAACTATAGCTCGATGTGACAACTAGTTTTATCTGAAAATCAAATATGTCAGTGGTAAATTCTAGTTTTAACTGATTATTTCTAGTTTTAACAAAGGCATCAAGTAAAAACTAGTTCTAACTAGGAAAAACGCGTTCTAACTACTAACTAGTTTTAACTGTAACATATACATTGACAACGCCATAGGGCGACCAAGCCTTTGCGCGGGCCCCTCGCGCAATCTAAGTGAAGTTTCAGCGTGAGCCGAGTGGCGTGCCGCGCGAGTTTGTCGCCATCGAGCTCGAGCTGCTGGTTTCAAATCAAATTACGAAGAAACAACTATAGTAATCGATAAGAACCTTTCTCAGTGAAACATGTGGAGTCTGTCAAAACGGCCGCGTTTGTATTTTCAAATATTTCGCATTTTCAGGTAAGATTTATTTAAAACTCTTGTACAGAATGAACATTACATAACTTTTATGTTGTTTAAGATTCTCGCGGTTATTTTCACTAGTTTTCAACATAATATTATAACGAGATCTTTCCACGATTTTTGTTTTAAATGTCTGCTCTCTATTCGCAGTTCTTCAGTTATTCCGTGATCATGGTGTTTGCAACACCGGCAAAATATCGGATAATCATTTTTTTTTAATCGTGGTAAGATCCCGTTTTAATTCCTTTAAAACTAGTACAGGGACAACGGCACGTCATGCTATCCAAAACTGTCAAATTTCTTCATTCGATTTTCAATTTTATCTCGAAGCATTAGAGTTTTCTATTCATTGAGGAAATTTGACAGTTTGTGGTAACCTGATGTGCTGTTGACTGTACATAACTTTGTATGCTTTTTTATGTTCATTTCTTTAAAAAACTATGAAATATGTAGACACGTACACAAAGACGACATTTTCGCTAAATACAATCTATTTCAGGCAACCCTTGTTTCATAAATACTGTACATAGTGTAATAATAATTATAATTTAATAATAATATTGGACGAAAAAATATGCTAAGTCGGGACTGAAGACAAAAGGCTCCGCTCTCACATAAAAGTAGGTACAAACTAATCAATTTTGTTACTACAAGACATTAAACTCTACAAATAAAAACAAATTGTGTCACCACCAACATTAATCGCTTACAACTTTTGAACAGCTGAACCAATTTAAATCAAGTATAGCTAAAAACCATCTCGATTACGTTAGGTTTCACACAAAATAAACCGCATCAAAATCGGTCCATCCATTTAGGAGCTACGGTGCTTGCTACAGCCAGCCACATAGTTAAAAACACCACTCTTTTTTTATTACGAGTAAATAAATTTTCAAACTCATCAACCTCTGTCATCAACGTTTTTTTTCTCAAAATCTAACAAGCGCATTCCTTTAAAAAAAAACAAGAGCAACAAAAAAACGTTATACCTGCATCAGAAAGTAGAGACGCAAATTCCTCTAAATAAACATTGTCATTTCATCGCAATCTCCGCTAGTCAATTTTAAACTCTACGATAAGAACAGCAGCAACAATTTCTCTTTATTTTTTCTATTTGTTTACGTTTTGTTCGGTTTAAAAGCTTAAACTCTTGCGTCCATAGTTAGTGAATGGACAAGGCTTGCCGGAGCCGCACGCATTACGTTCAATTCGAATTTCGAACATCGTATTTTTTTCCGCACGCGTTTTTTTAGTCATCAGTTACAACCTGTTTTGTTTGTAATAAAATCGCATAAAAGTTTGAATTTCGAAACTTGAATTCGAGTCCGGCAAAAACTAAATGATTTTAAATATTTTCTATTGATTTTTTTCTTTTCTAAATGACTACTAGCCAGTGATCAGTGAAGTGTGCGTTATTTTTATGGTGCAAAAAGTTTTGTTTCAATTTAATGCAGAAAAGCTCTTAGAGAGAAGTAGCTGAATTCTTCCAGATATTTCTACTACTTACTAGTGTTGTTGTCTAGCGCTGACCAGTTCCTTGCATTTTGCCAACTTAATAATATTGGGATATCCACAGACGCCTAACCGTAAAAGTGAGTAACAAATTATATATATTTATTTTTAAGACGACTGGGTGTAATTAAACTTACAATTTTCATTCAAGATTCAAGAAAAAAGCAAAAGCAAAGCAAAAGCATTTAAAAAAAATTACATAGTCCAAAATTCAGAAGCAATAAATACAAATAAATAACTCAGGACTAAAACAACTTGGGCAAGGTAGTCATTGCCATTTCAAACAATAAATGTCAAAAACGAAAAGTATTCCAAATTCGAAACCAAATGACAGATTATTATCAACATCCGGATTGCTCTGCACATTTTTGGAAGAGTTATAATGTCATACGTAATTAGCACTTGTGTGCTATTTGAGACACTAATCATTTAATCTAACCTTATTTAATTTCAAAAACATATTCGAAAAAAAACAAAACCTCTTTGCTGAGACGACGTGGTACAAAAAAAAAAGTGCGTTTCTCCACCGGGACCAGTTGTCAAATAATGATGTGTTCTATACTAAATTTTAAAGCATAAATTCAGCAATTCTGATATTCAGTCTTAGATTTACAGCATCAAAACTTTCGATGCTGTGACCTGAAAACAGTGGGAAGCTGGAGAAAATTTTGACAATTTTGTCATATTGACGGACAATTTTGTCATATTGACGGGACCTTTATGGATGAGGTTACAAGACCGTGACGATTGGCGCTACAGAGAAGAGGCCAATCAGCTGTAGCGCCAATCAGCAGGGGGTTGATGTGGGCTGAGTATGATGATGATGTATGATGAACTGTTAAGGACCAGTCTTTCTATGCAAAACATTAATTGCTCACTTTCAGTTTAGTCTTTATATAGACCGAATAATTTTGCTTTTAAACTTTATAAATACGAAAAAATAAATTACAAAAAGACGACTGAATTAATGTTAAGATACTTGGCTTTCTATTTCCTTTTGATTTAAAAAAGACTACATTGGACTTTGGTGTGGAAAAAAAATCTTATAAAGAACATCCGTACACACATATCTATAATTCATAATATAGGCAGAACGTCACATAGTTCTAATGAACCACTGACTTTATGTCATTGTTAACAAAAATATACCTTCCCATTGAAAAAGACTTATAATTTTTAGATGGAACATAATAGAGGGATATGTAGTGCTGATAAGTTGCAGCTTTTTGTCGACCAATACAAGGAAAATCTAAGTATCTAGCCCCTGTGCTAGATTGTGGTCAATAGCGAACCCATTCGCGAAAAATAAAAACCTTTTTTTTGAAGTGCGTTTCTCCACCGGGACCAGTTGTCAAATAATGATGTGTTCTATACTAAATTTTAAAGCATAAATTCAGCAATTCTGATATTCAGTCTTAGATTTACAGCATCAAAACTTTCGATGCTGTGACCTGAAAACAGTGGGAAGCTGGAGAAAATTTCGTCACCGGCGCCATCTGTATCTCAAAAACTGCTAGCAGTACGAAAAAGATTTATAGTTCAATTTTTCGAGCAAAATTTCAGCAATCAATACCTCAAAAACTGATTTCATACGTTTGACCGAACGAGAGATATTTGCCGCTAAGTACTGGTAAGCTGGGGAAACGTTTCCCCAGCTTACCAGTACTGGCCACTCTATATCTCGGAAACTACGATAGGTACCAGTGAGTATTATGGCTCAAAATTTCACTCCTTGTCCTAAACTAGTGCTGTAAATATTTCATAGCCCCAGCTTCAGTACTTTTTAAGATAAAGACAGTTTTTAATGGGAAGCTGGAGAAACGTTTCCCCAGCGGGCCAATACTGGAGATCGAAAAGTATTATGCCTAGCCATGTGATTTTAATATCAGATTATAGCTAGTAATTACAGCACTTGGCTGTAAAAAAATTAGGGTTCCAGGTCTTTTGGTTCATGCGCCAAGATGAAAAAACCTTTTTCCCGCCAAAAATAAATAACGGTCACTGAATGTGCCTGTTGGGCGACGTTGCCAGTTTGTGCGATGAGCAATGCGCGTTAGGTGACATGCCAAAATGAATCTTCTGAGCTTAGATTTAAAATACATTTTAAGTAGTTTGTTTACGTTATAGAAGTTAATGTAGTCTAAGAGTCGGGCATGTAAAATAGATTTTGAAATTTTATGAATATACTTCTCAATATAAAGTAATAATGGTGTATGTTATGTGAAAGCAAGCAATAAGCGCTTATTAGAGCTAATTAGCTAGGGTCCTATTGGGAAAAGTGTGCCAAAATTGCGTCGAGCAATGCCACTTGGCATGGCTACTCTACAGGTCAAACTGAGCTGAAAAAGCCCGTTAGCCAACCTTGGTTCCGTGACAGGGGGGAGGGGGAGGGGGTTAAAGTACCGAACTCCCGACGTTTAGAAAAAAAATCTAGTGGATGTAATTGAGGTACAAAGTCAAGTTTGGTGTCGTTTTCGGATAAATCGAAGATGGCCAATTCATTGGCCATCTCATTTTTGTATGTTTTCATAGAAAAAAAATAAAAAATGCATAAAACTCTGCATTCCAAGTGTTAAAAAAATATAAACAAACCCCAATATTTTCAGATTTTTATATGGAAGATGGTGAACAAAAAATACTTACTAAAGGCTCTTTAAATGTAGATTACAAAAACATTAACATCAAATAACTTATTACCTAATGGTAATGTAAAAAAAATAGAAAACTTATTGCGGTATTCAAATATCTCAATCCCGGCGCTCGGGAAAAAATATATCTAGTGGATGTTATTGAGGTAGAAAGTCAAATTTGGTGTTGTTTTCGGATAAATCGAAGACGACAAATTTATTGGCCATCTCATTTTTGTATGCTTCTATAGAAAAAAATAAAAATAGCTACAATTGTGCATTCCAAGTTTAAAAAACTATAAAAAAATCCCTTTATTATCAGATTTTTATATGGAAGATAGGAAAAAAAACTCAGTTAAAGCTCTTTAAATATAATTACAAAAAGAAACCACACAATTATCTTTTTACCTATTATTAATGTAACAAAAATATATTATACTTAAGTACGACCATGTTCAGCGCCATAGTACGAAAAAAGCTAAAAATGCAATTAATCATTTGAATGTGTCGATTTACATTTAATATAGGGTGAAATAGAAATAATTGCGACTCTTGAAAGGAAAAACTGACTAAGTGCCACAGGGCTAAATTTACAGGAAAACAGTTTAACTTTTGCTTAAAAAAATAGGTACATAAATTATTTATTCTTTCAAGTAATTTTTTTCCTTTCAATCGTCAATCTCCATCCTTCGAACCATGAACGTACTCATGAAAACAAATAATTTTCTTCAAAAATCAAAGCTGTGACGAATTTCCATTACCTGTTACATTGATAACACAGCAAAAATACCTACCACTAAAGCAGAAAAAAAAGAAATATTTTGACTTGTGTAAAACGGTGAGGATATGAATGAAAAAGAAATATTTGCAGCTACCACCACACTTGCACAATTGAAATTCCTTTATGAAGGAGATTATGAGAGAGCAGACCCTGAAATTCAAAAATTCATCATCACTATGTATGATAGGTAAGGAATACAACAAATATTTCATGACAAAAAAAATGAAATTTATATTAATTAATATTACTTTTGACAGGTCGTGCCCATCAGAGACGGTGAATGAATGTCGAAAGTATTTGTTCACAAAAAAGGACAGGCTAATTGAAAAACCTCCCACAGAAGCTGCTCTCAAAGAACATATATTAAGGGCAGTTTTTCAGGGCGTGCACGTTTGGGGGCAATGCCTTATAAAACAGCAAACCATACCTTGCCCTTCTGAATTTGGCTGGCAAAAAGAACCTGACAACGAAACTTGATTGCCACCTTGGACCCAAAACGCCATAGCTGCTCAGGCGTGCCTAGAACTTATAAGATGTAGGTGCGTTAAATCTTGCTGCACAAGATGTAACTGTTTTAAGCGGCAGTTGAAATGCACGGAATTGTGCAAATGTGGTGGTGGCTGCAAATATTTTTTTTCGTTCAAATCCTCACCGTTTTACACAGGTCTAAAAATTTCTTTTTTTTTTATCGCTTTGTGTAAGAATCTGCTATAGTAGTATTTTTTCTGTGTTATCATTGTAATAGGTAATGGAAATTTGTCACAGCTTTGATTTTTGAAGAAAATATTTGTTTTCATGACTACGTTCATGGTTCGAAGGATGGAGATTGACGATTGAAATGAAAAAAATGACTTGAAAGAATAAATAATTAATGAACCTATTTTTTTAAGCAAAAGTTAAACTGTTTTCCTGTAAATTTAGCCCTGTGGTGCTTAGTTAGTTTTTCCTTTCAAGAGTCGCAATTATTTCTATTTCACCCTATATGATATGTAAATCGACACATTCAAATGATTAATTGCATTTTTAGCTCTTTTCGTACTATGGCGCTGAACATGGTCGTACATAAGTATAATATATTTTTGTTACATTAATAATAGGTAAAAAGATAATTGTGTTGTTTGTTTTTGTAATTAAGTTTAAAGAGCTTTAACTTAATTTTTTTTCCTATCTTCCATATAAAAATCTGATAATAAAGGGATTTTTTTATAGTTTTTTAAACTTGGAATGCACAATTGTAGCTATTTTTATTTTTTTCTATAGAAGCATACAAAAATGAGATGGCCAATAAATTTGTCGTCTTCGATTTATCCGAAAACGACACCAAATTTGACTTTCTACCTCAATAACATCCCCTAGATATATTTTTTCCCGAGCGCCGGGATTGAGATATTTGAATACCGCAATAAGTTTTATATTTTTTTTACATTACCATTAGGTAATAAGTTATTTGATGTTAATGGTTTTGTAATCTACATTTAAAGAGCCTTTAGTGAGTATGTTTTGTTCACCGTCTTCCATATAAAAATCTGAAAATGTTGGGGTTTGTTTATATTTTTTTAACACTTGGAATGCAGAGTTTTATGCATTTTTTATTTTTTTCTATGAAAACATATAAAAATGAGATGGCCAATGAATTGGCCATCTTTGATTTATCCGAAAACGACACCAAACTTGACTTTGTACCTCAATTACATCCACTAGATTTTTTTTTCTAAACGCCGGGAGTTCGGTACTTTAACCCCCTCCCCCTCCCCCCTGTCGCGGAGTCAAGGTTGGCTAACGGGCTTTTTCAGCTCAGTTTGACCTGTAGAATAGCCATGCCAAGTGGCATTTCTCGACGCAAAATTGGTCAGGTCTCCATACAACGATGCCCAATAGGACCCTAGCTAAATATAGCTCATTTGTTTTTGTAGTTACCTACCTACTTCTTCTTTTCAATTCGATGACGTCATCGGTCCTTAAAATAATGTAAACAAACAGGCTGTCAAAATACAAACCAATTGTGGTCATGTAATTATAATAATTGTTGCGGTTTTCTGTCTCTCTCTATTTATGTGTGAACAATACAATATGTTTATCTATTTTGCCTTTTTTAAAGCCAAAGCCGGGTTTCGCGTTTCAAAACCCCTAAGTAACATTATTTGCTAACCGAATAGAGCCAATAGGGACGCCCCTATTCGGTTAACAAACAATTTTAGGCGTTTTCGTGTTCGCAAGCACTTAAGCCGGATCCAATACGCCGTGTTTTCGTGTTAGCAAATATCTAGCCCACGCCCCAGGAATACTTTAGCAAGTACCTACTTATATTTCCATGATTGAGTAGTTTGAGCCGAAGTAGCGGGTATTATAACAGTTTACAATACCCGTAGTAGCGGGTATTATAAACTGTTGTTTCAACAAGCTGTCATCGGAGTGTGTTTTAGCCAAATTTAAAGGTGCTAAACAATATGGCATTCACGTCGTAGGTACGCGCTTTGATGAGAGCTTGATCTATTCTATATTCTCACGTAATTCAGACCAAATTCACATCAAAGCGGCCTTGTATAATGGCTGATTGTTAAATTAAATAAAAATATGATTTACCTACTTACATTTTGTTGTTTTATTTAATATTTTTTCAATTCACGAGATGAAATTAAAGTCTGAAGAATAAACTATAATTACCTACTACCTGTCTTTCTCATAAAAGTTAGGTTCTAAGGAACAAATAATGAATCGCGTCTCAATAATCCATACCTACTTACTAAACGTGTTTCAATTCTGGCAAACAATTATAAAAATTTTGCCCCTTAAAAATGTAATCAACTGAGAACAAACTAGATAAAGCCGAGTCCGCCGCGCCAATTTTCTAACAACCAAGTTTTAAAAACATGTTGGCAAAAACATGGCGCAGCGGACCCGACTTTATTGCGATTTTGCTAGCAAAAACTGTCAGGCCACGCCCCTATTCGGTTAGCAAACAACATTAAGCCGGGTCTGCTGCGCCGTTTTTTCGCGTTCGCAAACACCAAAACGCCCCTATTCGGTTAGTAAACAATGTTCGGTTAGTTTTCTAACACGAAAACATCGTGCAGCGGACCCGACTCTACGTGCTTGCAAAGACGAAAACGCCTAAAATTGTTTGTTAACCGAATAGGGGCGTCCCTATTGGCTCTATTCGGTTAGCAAATAATGTTACTTAGGGGTTTTGAAACGCGAAACCCGGCTTTGGCTTTATAAAGGCAAAATAGATAAACATATTGTATTGTTCACACATAAATAGAGAGAGACAGAAAACCGCAACAATTATTATAATTACATGACCACAATTGGTTTGTATTTTGACAGCCTGTTTGTTTACATTATTTTAAGGACCGATGACGTCATCGAATTGAAAAGAAGAAGTAGGTAGGTAATTACAAAAACAAATAAACGTTGCACACTCAAAGGCCCACACTAAGGTTTTCCCTTGTGTCGTGGGTCCCTTGGAACACACATAAAGACAAACACAAACACCCATGACCCGAGAACAAACATCTGCTTTTTACACAAATGTTTGCCCCGACTGGGGATCGAACCCAGGACCCGCCGATCAAGAGGCAGCGTTACTACCACTCGACCAAACCGGCCGTCAAATGAGCTATATTAGCTCTAATAAGCGCTTATTGCTTGCTTTCACATAACATACACCATTATTACTTTATATTGAGAAGTATATTCATAAAATTTCAAAATCTATTTTACATGCCCGACTCTTAGACTACATTAACTTCTATAACGTAAACAAACTACTTAAAATGTATTTTAAATCTAAGCTCAGAAGATTCATTTTGGCATGTCACCTAACGCGCATTGCTCATCGCACAAACTGGCAACGTCGCCCAACAGGCACATTCAGTGACCGTTATTTATTTTTGGCGGGAAAAAGGTTTTTTCATCTTGGCGCATGAACCAAAAGACCTGGAACCCTAATTTTTTTACAGCCAAGTGCTGTAATTACTAGCTATAATCTGATATTAAAATCACATGGCTAGGCATAATACTTTTCGATCTCCAGTATTGGCCCGCTGGGGAAACGTTTCTCCAGCTTCCCATTAAAAACTGTCTTTATCTTAAAAAGTACTGAAGCTGGGGCTATGAAATATTTACAGCACTAGTTTAGGACAAGGAGTGAAATTTTGAGCCATAATACTCACTGGTACCTATCGTAGTTTCCGAGATATAGAGTGGCCAGTACTGGTAAGCTGGGGAAACGTTTCCCCAGCTTACCAGTACTTAGCGGCAAATATCTCTCGTTCGGTCAAACGTATGAAATCAGTTTTTGAGGTATTGATTGCTGAAATTTTGCTCGAAAAATTGAACTATAAATCTTTTTCGTACTGCTAGCAGTTTTTGAGATACAGATGGCGCCGGTGACGAAATTTTCTCCAGCTTCCCACTGTTTTCAGGTCACAGCATCGAAAGTTTTGATGCTGTAAATCTAAGACTGAATATCAGAATTGCTGAATTTATGCTTTAAAATTTAGTATAGAACACATCATTATTTGACAACTGGTCCCGGTGGAGAAACGCACTTCAAAAAAAAGGTTTTTATTTTTCGCGAATGGGTTCGCTATTGACCACAATCTAGCACAGGGGCTAGATACTTAGATTTTCCTTGTATTGGTCGACAAAAAGCTGCAACTTATCAGCACTACATATCCCTCTATTATGTTCCATCTAAAAATTATAAGTCTTTTTCAATGGGAAGGTATATTTTTGTTAACAATGACATAAAGTCAGTGGTTCATTAGAACTATGTGACGTTCTGCCTATATTATGAATTATAGATATGTGTGTACGGATGTTCTTTATAAGATTTTTTTTCCACACCAAAGTCCAATGTAGTCTTTTTTAAATCAAAAGGAAATAGAAAGCCAAGTATCTTAACATTAATTCAGTCGTCTTTTTGTAATTTATTTTTTCGTATTTATAAAGTTTAAAAGCAAAATTATTCGGTCTATATAAAGACTAAACTGAAAGTGAGCAATTAATGTTTTGCATAGAAAGACTGGTCCTTAACAGTTCATCATACATCATCATCATACTCAGCCCACATCAACCCCCTGCTGATTGGCGCTACAGCTGATTGGCCTCTTCTCTGTAGCGCCAATCGTCACGGTCTTGTAACCTCATCCATAAAGGTCCCGTCAATATGACAAAATTGTCTGACCATCGGGCTGGTGGTCTGCCCACTAGCCTTGTCGCTCCCCTTGGCCACCATTGGTTTCTGCCTTAACAGTTAATAGAAAAGTATAAGTAATTAAGATTTAAATTGTTTCACTTTAGAAAAAAATCAGAATTGCCTTCATCAATGGTGCAAATATCACTAATCTCGCTTACTACTACTCTCCTGTAAAATAAGCCGTAGGTACAAATTGTTTCTTATTTCATCACAGACTATTGCATCTTCTGGAAGCCGTACAGCCTTATAAATAGTTCTCCATTTTGGTTAGGCTAAATGGATTCTCAATTTTCAGGTTTATGTAGACGAAGGAGTATTTATATCTTCATCTCGGTGCAAGCCAGCTAATAACTTTACTTCTTTATCGCTACCATATGACTTTACATTCCTAACTTGAATATAGGCGGTGATAACTAAATAACTATTATAGATCTTATTCTCCTTATATTCAGCGACAAAAGACCCTCTAGCGGGTGTGCGTGTACAAAATGCAGTATGCAATAAATAAATTTTGCAAATCGTACGTTATATTACTAGTTTCAAAAATGGAATTTCTGATATGTCTATCCGATGGGCCATTGGTCGGTTTTCCACTTGACGGCACGGCAACGGCATGGCACCGGCGCCGGCAACGGCGGGAAGCAAAAATGTATGAAAACATATGACAGGTTTCTCCACTGACCGGCGCCGGCACCGGCACAACGATGACTCCTTTTCATACATTTTTGTTTCCTTGGTTACCGGCGCCGGTGCCGTGCCGTCAAGTGGAAAACCGCCCTTTTATAATTCGAAAACGGCACGGCAAAATTGTATTACCATTGCCTCCTACGTAATAGTAATACTAGAAGCTGAGAACATGGAAGCAAAAGTAATTCAAATTTCGAAGTGCCGTGCCGTGCCGTTCCAATTATAATACCCACGTAAAAGTGGGCTTTAGCTAAGTTGAATAACACGTTGCTGCCCAGAGAAATAAAGTGTAATAATTACCTAATTAGGTAACTATCATATCGAACGATAATGACAAAAAAGAGTTCGATTATTTCACAGAACATTTGTTAATAATGTTACTGGCCAATACAAGGAAAACCTAACGATATTTAAGAGTGTGCCGTATTTTGCAGTTCGTTTAATTTATTAGAATACGATATGATAGAATAGGTGCTAATTTCCATAAGATAAAAATAAATTATAATACATAGGTACAAATAAAATTTTAATGTAAAATAATAAATGAAAATAGCTTTGATAAAAATCTTGTTTTTGAGTAAAGCAGCTAGCCATTGGTAATAATAAGCATGAGTAACACTTTTCGAGTTGCCTTGAAAAAAATAGTTCTCATAGTTATAGTTAATCTCCCCATTATACTAAACTACTATTATCCTAGTAGAGCACAAATAATATTTAATTAAAGTGGTCCTTATACAACATAAAGCATCACGTAGTTACTAAAAAACGGGCAAGTGCGAGTCAGACTCGCGCACGAAGGGTTACGTTCCGTACCATTACCTATAAAACCGGGCAAGTGCGAGCCGGACTCTATAAAAACCATTACCTCTATAAAAGCGGCAAAAAAATTACGTTTGTTGTATGGGAACCCCTTAAATATTAATTTATTTTACTTTTTAGTATTTGTTGTTATAGCAGAAACCGAAATTCATCATCTGTGAAAATTTCAACCTTGTAACTATCACAGTTCATGAGATACAGCCTCGGACAGACTTTCTATAAAAACGAGCAAAAAAAATCACTTTTTTTGTATGGGAGCGCCCCCTTAAATATTCTAGGAACTGTTTATCCATAAAACACTATTTCTACCTACAGTGTGAACCAATACTTATGGTGTGTATTGCGTATTTACTCAGTTTGCATTTGCCAATTAAATAATAATTAAGAGTATTAACCCTTTTAGCGCCAAGAGTTTTCGTCAAAAACGCCCACCACACGCCACTACATCAAAAAATTTAAAAAAAATTAACGTCGTGGCGTATGGCTAACGCTTGGTGAACAATATTAAAGTAAAAAAAAAATTGTCTGATATATCAGACTTTGGCGGTGAAAAGGTTAAAAAAATATCGAGTTTGACATATGAAGTAATTACCACCTACACGTATCCTGGCGGCGTCAGGTTCGTTGCTGTACAACGAGTTTTAATAATGACAATTATATTCTGCTTGATGGCATCAAGCAGGCGTAGAGCGTGGTAACTGATAATATATGTACATACTTTAAATATATAAATATGTATACAGAGTGTTTCGTAATAAATATTGTTTATTGTACAATAAAGGATTCACATACAATGACATACATACATACAAATACTCAATAAAGAGAATATCCAAAAATTTAAAAAAATAGATTTGAAAAATAGATTGAAAATAGCTCAGATCTATATCAAATGTATGTAAAAATAAACCTGTTGGAGCTACGTAATTACTGATTTTGAAGTTAATTTAAAAAAATGATTAATACCTTTAAATAAAAAAATTATTTTATTTTTTAAATTTTAAATTATTCAATTTTTGCCAATACTTACGAATCCCTAAGTTAACTACTACTTAACGCCACATTTGACATACCTACATTTTGAGAGTTATTAAAAAGTGGTGATCGGTCGTCATCCTTTCGCCTACAATACAACAATATCCTCACATCTCAATAACTGACTCTATAATCAAGTTTCGAAATCAAATAGGGAACCCGACTCTTACAGTATGCCTGGGATGAGTTGGCAGCTAGCACATTCTACGTTTTTCTTTCAATCCCAATGCAGCGTTAAATTAGATTTAAAATAAAACATTTTTAGATTTAACTACCATATAAGTCTCTAGTTAGTAAGTCTACCCAAGAAACTGAAATACTGCTACCCCATAAATCATAGTAATATTTACTTACTTGTAGAGTGCTAATAAACAAGACAAGTCCGATAACTCAATCTGAAACTCAAAAGTGTTTATTTCAATGAACATATAAAATGTTGCTTGAACACGTCAATATAGTGAATTACATTAGCACTTTTGACTTTACGCCTATTTGCAAAGGTGCGACTGCAGGAAGACTTTCCTCAGGAGAAGAATAGGCAAGAAACTCCGAGGGTCGCTCTTTTTAAGTTAATCATATAAATTTTCTTACTAGTAATTTTAATTGACTTAATATCTGAATAACTCTGGAGCTGAGCAATTTATTTCCATGATTGCTTGACCTAGTAGTCTCCCCACTCCCTATGAAACTGAACGACTACTACCCCCTGAAGCTGTAGCCTTATGTAACGAACTTTTCTCTGTTTTCACATAAATGTTTTCGCCAAATTACCCCTGTTAAAAAGAGTGGTGAGGTCCGTATTACAGAACGTGACTCAGACTCTGATCTATACTCGAGTAGGAGTTGTCTTTGTCATTTTGATAAGAGAGATTACATTGTAATCTGACATGATCGAGATGTTTCTTAGCAACATTTTATCAAAATTGGTTCAGCCGTTTAAGAGTTATAAGCGATCAATGTCGGGGGTTACACGAAACTTGCATTGTAGAGTTATTTTCTCTTCCGTATATCTCATGTACTCATCTTATTTTAAGTATATGTATGTACAGAGGGCCGCACATCAAGTTACCCCATGCGTGCACTCGGTGCTGTTGAGATAAGAACGGTTTTTCAATGAATTGGGGTAACCTAATGAGCTGGCCTCTATACCTACTCTGTCTGACCATTACACATTTATGAGATATAGATCAATGTGTGTTTATGAGTCACAAACCATAAAAACATTGTTCATAACATAAAACATTCCTTCGTTTTTTTTTATTGACAGGACAATGGTATCTTGTATGTTCAGCCTGCTAGTTCAACTAGTTAGCATATAGACGGAGATCCCAGGGCCGCAGACCTTACTCATTTTCTCATAGACCAAATGTGTGGGAATTAGTAGTGCTAGTACGTACTAGTAATGTATGGATACCAGCTAACCTGGGCCGGCGGCCAATTTTCAGCTATCAGGTTCTGAAGGTACTTCCAAAAATTACTCACTTTTCTTGAAGTCTAATATTCCAGTAACTTAATTAGGCTACGATTGTTACAAATATAATGACCAATTTAGTTTATATCTTACAGACTCTCGTACATGCATAAAGAGCGGTGATAGCCCAGTTGGTAATGATAATGAGCCAGACTTGTAATCCGAAGGTCGCGGGTTCAAATCCTGGTGCAGACCTTTACCACTAAATTCGTCTTTTCGGATTTATGTACGGATTTCTAATTACCTATCACTTGCTGAACGGTGAAGGAAAACATCGTAATGAAACCAGCCCGTCCAAGAAAATTAATTTTCGAAAGACGAGCGGTCCACCAAACCGCATTGAGCCAGCGTGGTGGACTATGGCCTAAATCCCCTTCGTGTTTCGAAGGGAGGCCTGTGCCCTCGTTGGGGTACGTTTATGATAGGCTGTTACAAAAAAAATACAGACTCATGCAAATAATTCCTATCGGTGTAGGCAGAGCAACATTTAGTTCTAGAACAACTAGACGCCATATTTTATACAAGTCGGAATTGTTCGAACACTTATAACTCGAGAACGGCTGGATAACTGTGTGAGAATAACACCATCCCATCTCTTTCCGTGGGTGTCGTAAGAGGCGACTAAGGAAACACAAATGAGACCTGCCTCCTAGTAATCCATCCCAGGCAACGACACTTCATTTTTTTCTGAATCTGAGGTGTCGTCCTATGGTCTCATGCGGTGTGGTAGGCTCTGTAAAGGGCCGTCTGGTTCGCGACCACCCTCCTACCGAAGTCCGACGCCAAACAGCTTGCTGTGTTCCGTCGGTGCGTGGGAGTACCAGTGCCTTATAGGCATTTTCTGGGTTAACTTGCTCCATCGTTGACCTCATCTTTGACCTTATGGTCAAGATTGAGGTCAAGAGTTAACCCATCTTATAATAAAATAAAATAAATCGATTTTCATGGTTTTTGATTCGTTGTATTTGTCTCCGTCCCGAATAGCAGAGTAACTAAAACTTGAATAACTAAAATTGGATTTACGAAGAAATTCCCACGGGAACGAATTCCCGGGCGAAAATCTAGTTATAACTTTACGATATTTTTTATTTAAAAATACTCCATGTTACTACAATTCTTTCTCCTATAGAATTGTAGTAACATTTTCTCCTATAGTACACGTCTGTCTTCCTTTCTTCTTGCTCTATCCTATCAACAGGTCTGCTGGTAGAAATTTCTTTTTAGAAATAAGCGGAACCTTTTTGTATGTACTGTCTTATGTCTGTAATATATGTCCTGTGGGAACAATAAACGTTATTAATTCTTCTGTTTAAAGGGATACCCTAACTTACTTTCTAAATTCTACCATTTTTAAATCTATATTTTTAAATCTAATTTTCATGCCGCATTGGGATTGAAAGAAAAACGTAGAATGTACTAGCTGCTAACTCATCCCAGGCATACTGTAAGAGTCACTAATTGAGATGTGAGGATATTGTTGTATTGTAGGCGAAAGGATGCCAACCTATCACCACTTTCAATAACCCTCAAAACTGATCTCAACCGGTCAATGAGGTTAAGCAACGTACTCAGAGGCAGGGTACCCGATGGGTGACCAAAGTAGCAATTTATCACGAGCGTTTCCGTGCTTCGGAGGGCACGTTAAGCTGTCGGTCCCAGCTGTTGTCGATTGACTACAGTCGTTAAACCAAGTCAGAGGCCATTGTGCGGTTTGAAAACTCTGACACCAGGGTTAGCCAAGTTCGCCACACACTTGACTATACGTACACGATAAGAAAAAGAAGAAGACGACTGCAAAGTTAGCTTTGTCAGACATATCCTCTATCCGATCCAGGTGGGTGTGACTAATTCGGCACCGATAGATACAATTTTAATGAAAACCGCATCAAAATCGATTCAACCAAACGTGAGATAATCGCGGACAAACATACATACTTATATACATACATGCATACAAGTCAAACTTAGAACCTCCTTTTTTTTGAAGTCGGTAAATAAAAATAAAATTGTGAGTTGAGTCGTGCATGTTAAAAAAAACAATGTGCACAACTCTGTCATGTATGTAGTTTTATGTATTGCAGATGTGATTAACATTTTACTTGTTTGTGACGTCATCTGTTCTTGTTTTAAATTGTTTTTAGGGTTGCGTATCTCGATGTAAAAAAACTTAGAAAGAGAAACATAATGTTTGATCGCATCAGGAATACTAGGTACATAGCAATATTATATCAGGAATCCGGGTACTAAATGACATGATGCTATAGTGTGCAAGGAGCCAGATGGCACGAGTGTCAAAATGTATTGATATCGAATTGATTGAAAACGTAAAAATGTTAAAATGATCTACTGTTTACTACAACTGAAGTTACACTTGTTTACACCTACTGTTTAACTACAACTGAAGTTATCTGAATCATCTGTAGGGGAAGTTCTGGTGACCTATAATACAGGTTTCATTATCTAGGTTAGGCACCAGCCCTCCACAAATACTGAAGTACCTATGTAAAACTTTTCTTTGTGAACTTTATTGCTATTTGTGGTGCGGTAATAAATAAAGTTTTTTTTTTATCTAATGTAGGAATGCAGTGATGACAGAAATCACTGATGCAATATTGCCTGACAAAATGTAAATGTTGATTAGATAAATCACCCTACCTCCGTCTTAGCTATAGGTATATAAACCTCAAGATTTTTCATGATTTATGCCTTGAGGCTGGCAGCAGACCTCCGAAAACCAGGAAGTTATTAAGTTTGCATATGAGAAATACGAATCTCAGAAGTGAGTACCAGGGGCTCGAATCTTCAACTCACAACTATCCTACCCTTCACTCACAGCATACATTTTGACACTCGTGATATCTGGCTCTATGGCATTTAGTACCTTGGTGGTTATGACTTTAGCGTATTTAGTCATGTGAACATTCTGACAATTGGCTATTTCGTCATGAAGATTTTGAACATTTTGACACTCGTGCCATCTGGCTCCTTGCACATTATCACATTATGGCATTTAGTACCCGGAGTAAACTCTAGAACAATTATCTTGGTAGAATCCCGTTATTAAACTTATTTGTAACTCTAAAATTTAAAGAATTGCATAGATTAAAAAAACGACTGAACCAATTTTGATGAAATATAGCTAAGAATAATCTTGATTACATCAGCTTATAGAAAAAACTGCATCTGTTTTAAGGAGCTAGATACAAATCAAATTTATATTTAAAACACTCTTCTATTTTTTGCGACGATATAAAAACTTACACTATTAATTACTAATCACTACGTGGAAAAACATTGTTGAAGCTGCCGAGGACTTTCGCTTAAAACTTCGCGCGATCGTGTGTGCAAGATTTGATTCGCACGCGCCGTAAACAAGCGTTGTTCGTATAGTTTAACTAGCTTTCCGCCCGCGGCTCCGCCCGCGTCCTAATTTTTTTTAAAATAAAAAGTATCCTATAAACCTCACGGAGCCCGAGACCTTTCCAACGAATGCAAAACCGTGGAAATCGGTTCGTGCGTTCTGGAGTTATAGCGTCAGGAAGGAAAACCCGACTTAATTTTATATAGTAGAGATTTACCTTAGGCTAATGTTCACCAAATATTTAACTAACGTTTAGCAACTAACCAGAGATTTGACAATGTCATTTTCATACTTTTTTTTGACTTTTTGTCTGATTAGCTTCGAACCGAGGTTTAACCGTGGGTTATTTTGTTGGTGAAAATGGGCCTAAATAGCTTAACTTACAAAATTTAATGTTGTCGTATATACCTTTCTCGTTCTATTGCATGACGTCACTACGGAAAAGACAGAACAATATTGACATGACAAAATTATGTCACGCGTCTGGCTGAATGAATTTTAATTAATTCAATGTAGTCGACTTGTTCGACAATGGAGACATGACATGACGTAGCTATATGTTTTGGGTACTATGGCGAATATGGCGAACTTCTTCTTATCGTGTAGGTATAGTCAAGTGTGTGGTGAACTTAGCTAACCCTGGTGTCAGAGTTTTCAAACCGCACAATGGCCTCTGATTTGGTTTTAACGACTGTAGTCACTCGACAACAGCCGGAACCGCCGGCTTAACGTGCCCTCCGAAGCACGGAAACGGTGGTGATAAATTGCCACTTTGGTCACCCATCAGGCTCCTAGCCTCTGTGTACGTTGCGTAACCTCACAGACCGGTTGAGATCAGCGGGAGCCACTGGACTACGAGCGCATGGAATAGTGACTCAATGATTTTAGCTTCAAAAAAAATTGTCAGGCGTTCATGTTAGCTGTTTAGTCGCGTTTTAATTGTAGAGTAAAGTTAAGCCGTAATGTAGCATCGGATAAAATAGTTATCTAATTGGATTGCTCTAGCTGTCCGCTCCTCTCTGCATGTGCATGTTAAGACTACTTTTTGAGTAGGCATTTATATACTGCGATCCCAGGGCCGCCAGTCCTTCTGACCTTACTTATTTTCTCATAAACCAAATCAGACCCAATCAAATGAAGGTTCAATCAAATGAAGGGTCTGATTCACTAAAGCGGTACCCCGACGCGACATTATAGCGCCATTTTAATGAGCAAACCCTATCGTGCCATCCATCGATTTCGATAATTAAAATATATATAGGTATTTCTGAAATGAATTTGATGGCTCAACGAAAGGTATTATTTTTTACTTTTTAAATGTCCGCTTTACTTTTTTGCGGGGGGGGTTTTTTAAATTTTTAATTTAATTTTTATTTCAAAATTTTTAACTTATTTCAAGGATGTGCTAGTGTTCTGGATATCCTGGCCGCAGCATCAGCGCACCGTGTTGCCACCATTGCATTGTATGCAGAATCAAATACTGAACAAAACGAGTCCAAACACGACATATCTGCTATTATTTTTTTAAGAATGTGCTAGTGTTCTGGATATCCTGGCTGCAGCATTAGACCAAGAGTTCCATAATCCTGCATAGTTAAGCATACATGAGTGTTTCAAGTTTTAGGTCACATGTATGTTTGAAAGTAAAGTAAATACACATTAAGAGTCTAAGAACCCTACCGCAGCTAAAAAAAGAGCTGATGACCTTGAAACGGCTGAACCGATTTTGATAAAACGTATCTAAGAACCATCGCCAAAAAACCTGCTTGTAAATAAAAAAAACCGCATCCAAATCGGTTCACCCGTTTGAGAGCTACGGTGCCACAGACAGACACACAGACACACAGACACACAGACACACAGACACACACACACACACACACATAGCGGTCAAACTTATAACACCCCTCTTTTTGCGTCGGGGGTTAAAAAGACATTGTTACAGTTTCCTGAACAGCATATAAAAAAAACCACGGCTCAGATTACAGGTACAATCGCATAATTAACTTGCGAACTGTAAAGCGTCTGGTAGAAATTACAGCCGACGGAGAGTGTCTGGCGGTGTTAATCATTAATTTTTATATTTATTTAATTATAATCTATAAGACATCAGCAACCAGACTTCAAGACCAGTGAACATTTTTTGGAAGTACCTTTAGAACCTGGTAGCTGAAGGTACCTATTCATACGTTACTACCACGTACTAGCACTACTATTTCCCACACATTTGGTTTATATGAGAAAATAAGTAAGGTCTGGCGGCTCTGGGATCTCAGTCTATTATATTTATAAAAAGGTGGTTATAACCTCACCATTAAATAAATAAACATCCTCTTCAAACCCAAAATACCCAAAAAAATTGGGTTTTTAAAGATTTTTTTAAAATACAGTACAAACAATATAGGCATTCTCGATCTTTAGAAATAGAATGACCTTTTTAAGGCTAAGAATTTATAACGAGTTTTGAGCTAAGTACTAGAAAATCAATTTTTGTTGCGAATAGGTACAGAACCCTTTTCAAAAATATACTTTTAGCTAAGTATTTTAATTGTTATGACTGAGAGGAGTGATTAATATGAAATAATTATGCATGGTTTCTAAATAAAGAATGGTTATTAAGTTTTTTTAAATACATCTCGTAGTGTTTTAGTTTCGTTAAGAATTTTCCACCCATCAAATTCATACATAACATAATAACATAATATATAGATTGGGTTGATGCCTCCTTTTAAGCTTGGAAAAGCCTGTGGCAGGAGACAACGCTCTTCCATGAAAAAAAAAACAAAATAAGAAATAAAAACAAAATCTCAAAAACGGAACCAAGAGTGCATGTGCGCATAGCGAATGCATGTGTATGTGTGTGTGTGTATGTATGTATGTATGTATGTATGTGTGTGTGTGTGTGTGTGTGTGCGAGCGTGCGTGCGTATGTGCAAGTGTGTGTTGCATCCATAGTAGGTATATAACACTTAAAACTTTCGCGTTTTGAACACATAATTAAATTCTAAAACGGGTCTAAATTCGCGTATATATATTTATTTTATTACCTATTCCCGACGATATACTTATATATACGCATAGTGGTGATAGGTTGTCAGCCTTACGCCATGATGGATGACCAAAGTAGCAGTTTATCACGAGCGTTTTCGTGTTTCGGAGGGCACGTTAAGCCAGCGGTCCCGGCAGTTGTCTATTAACCACAGTCGCAAAACCGAATCAGAGGCCATTTGGCGGTTTAAAAACTCTGACACCAAGGTTAGTCATGTTCGCCACATACTTGATTTCACACGATTAGGAAGGGACTGTCATTTAAGGGTTTTGTTACGAACCAAAATGACTATTGAAGCACGGAATCACTCGAAATGAATTCCAGCTATAAACATTGAAGCACCCATCAAGATTTACCATCTATTGTACGTTGCTTGACCTACAGAGTGATGTAATATATTACATAAATCGACTATCGTTTAACTTCCGAGAAATCCTTATCTTGTAGTCCAGAAATATCGATATCGCATAAGTTCACACATTGTAAGGCCAACCCAATTAATTAGAGCGTGATAAACTGTAATCCACATTTCAAACCGATTTTTTCCATACAAATTCGGTTTCCATTGAGCTTAATTGTCAAACACGTTAAAAGATAATTCGATTTTAATTAAAAACAAGCAAAATTAGTTTTTTTGTCAAGTCCAAATGTCAAACTAAGACACGCTTCCTTAAAGCGATAAAAACCAGATTTGCTCTCTTTGAAATATTTTCGAATTAAAAAAATTTTACTAAATGTTTTTGTAATCATTAACATAATCATAACAAAATTACGCTTATATGGTAACTAGATTTCCTCGTGGAATTTAGCTATATCGCGCTCCTGAAGAAACTACAAATTTCGAGATAAAATGTATAGGTACTGAGCTATCGTGTCACTTGACTTGAAGGCACGATAGCTCAGTTGGTTAAAGCACCAGGAGATCTAATCCTGGGGTTATGGGTTGATGTCCCTTTCGCGCCGAACATTTTTCTTTTCCAAAATTATTTGTGAATATCCCTCACGAGGGTAAGCGATTTAAAAATAGTAAATTATAATGTAGCCTAGTTCATCTTCATACCTTAAACTATATTCAAACAAAATTATAACAAAATTTATTTTTTCAATATTATTTTTTTGTTCGAAATAGAGTCATTAAAACAAAAACATTAAAACACTAATAAAACGACAAAAAATTTAGAGTTCCCATACAAACTTCATCAGCATATAGTGCATTTTGTATGGGAGATCAAAATATATATTTTTTGTATTTTGACCTATGTTCTTTGGGGAAGTTGTTCAGTTTCATGGACTGATTAACCACCCGAGAGGTTGAAAGAGAGATACCTAAAGCCCTGTATAAAACATCAAGAAAGTATAAATAAAGACACATTCTATAGGTATATTTAGATAACGTTTTGGTTCGCGACATCTAATAAGCATTGTTAGGATTGAAATCGGTTGATTCATGCTTTTTTAAAGTGGACAGAATCGTTTTCAATTAGATAATAATATTGGTACATATTTAAGTACGCGGACACATACTGGCAAAGGCATGTCCGTGTCTAAATAC
Source organism: Aproaerema taeniolella (assembly GCA_949987775.1). NCBI lineage: Eukaryota > Metazoa > Arthropoda > Insecta > Lepidoptera > Gelechiidae > Aproaerema > Aproaerema taeniolella. The sequence goes on from OX465264.1 coordinate 9,196,143, forward strand.
ACAGACCTAACAACTTTGCATACCTAGCCATTTATAACGACAAAGTATGTATGTAGTTTGTTTCGTAATCAACCAATCAAGTTATTTTTAGCTCTAACAGTTACAGATTTACTCCTTAATCACAGCATTTAACTGGCATAACCACCTCTGTAAGTTTTTCAAGATAATTCGTAAAAAATAAATCTATTTTACCCAATTGTTCTTGAGTTTTTCTTTTTAACCGACTTCAAAAAAAGGAGGAGGTTCTCAGTTCGGGTGATTTTTTTTTTTTTTATGTTTGTTATCTCAAAACTCCGTCATTTATAGACTGATTTCAACATTTTTTTTAGTTCGGAAGCATCTACTTCCAGATTGATCCCATAAAATTTTTATCGAAATCGCTTCAGTAGTTTAGGTCGAAAATAAAAAAAAAACTGAAATTTGCGGTCATATATGTGGATGATAATAGGTCATCAATGTAAACGAAGCAAAAGCGAAGTTGTTCCCTGAGACTTTTAAGTTGTTTTTTGGGGCTCCTTTGTGTCCTGGGGCTCTACCGTTTAGTGACCAGTAGAGTATATTACCACCACACATCTTTCCTGCCGTCTGGTGATCGGTTGATAATATCACCTACCACCCCATATTTTTCATGCCATCTGGCGATCGGTTTGAGAATTGTACTACCCCGTATCTTTCTTGCCATCTTGCGACTGGTTATAAATATTCCGCTATGAATTCACCTATTTGTTGTTTTACCCGTAACCACTACTTAATCGTGAACATAGTTTTAAAAATATTTCACCATTTTTGAAGGCGGGTCAATTTTTTGTTAAAAATATTTTATTACACTTTTGGTTTGAAATTTCATGGGTAACTTTGAATCAGTTAGCGAATATTAAGGATGTGAATAAGCCCTGGAAACTGAACTAATTTTCATAAGTAACTTAGGTCGAAATTTGAAAAAAATGTCCACACAACTTGTACGTTCAGCTGATTGGGAAGTCGAAATAACTTTTTGAGAATTTCACATAAGTTTCTTGAGAAAATATATATTTTTAGTTTTTCGCTGCGGTTTAAGCTGAGTGGGTCAACTTTTGTGTTGCATATAACTGCACAGATGATGATGTCTATTGTCTATGTCTACATAAGTACTTTACATGTTATTGTATATGAATTGAATTTATTTTCTGTTTCTGTCTTGTGATGTCTATAATAATAAAATATTGTGATTGATTGATTGAGTTTCATGTGGAGATTTAGAATAGAATAGAATCCACTTTATTGTTCTGGTATAAACTTATATATATATATTATGGTATAAACTTTTATATATTATGGTATAAACTTATATCTAAGCACTTTATATAAATCTATACTAATATTATAAAGATAAAATATTTTTGTATATAACGATTAAACTTAAAAACTACTGGACCGATTTCAAAAATTCTTTCACCATTAGGATGCTATACATTATCCCTGAGTAATGTAGGCTACATAATTTTCCCGAATTCCCACGGGAACGAAGTCCCGAGTGGAATGCTAGTCTTTATCTTTTTTAAAAAGATAAATATACACACACTCACGCCTATAATCCCTTACGGTGTAGGCAGAAAGTCACGTGGTTATGAATCCACTTGACGTCACATTTGACATTCGTTCAGTAGCTCTAGCACGATAACGACAAACTCGCGCTCGGCTCACGCTGAAACTTCACTTTGATTGCGCGAGGGTCCCGCGCAATGGCTTGCTCGCCCTCTGGCGTTGGCAATGTTGACATTTTGACATAGGATTTCGGTGTTGTGGCGACGCTTGCACTATCGTTCTCGGCCTGCTGAGGGTTGTTAGATGGAATATGAGTATAATAGTGAATGGTATGGTATGATTAAAAGAAGAAGAAAAGAAAGAAAACTGTGCCAATTAAAAAGGCGCTGGTTCAGCATACTGCTGCTGTTAGTTACCATAACAGCGCTAAATTATTCTGCTAGGATTGAAAGCAGTAGTAAGCGGTTGTATTTTTAACCCCTAATAAAAAAGAGGGGTGTTATAAGTTTGACGTGTGTATCTGAGTACCTGTGTATTTATATAACTGTGTATCTGTAAATCTGTGAATACGTGTCTGTCTATGGCTAAACAGACCGATTTTGACGCAGTTTTTTAGTCGAAATCAAGATGACAAAAGCTTACAAAATCAAATGTCGGGGGTGTTTGGGGATTACCCATTAAAGGTTTCGCTAACTAATCTAAGGTCCCATACCTGCATGATATATAGTAGTTACCCCCAAGGAAGTTAAAGTTTCTACCATCGCTGTAATAGCACCAGTATAATAGACTTACAATGTATACCATTCACTATACAGGGCACCGATTCTGTAACTTAAGTTGTGTGTCGATGGAATGGTCGCCATTTTATCCGTTCAGGTGGCGAAATTGGAAACTATTCAAATTTCATTCATCTTATTGCGGCCGGCTGCTTTGACTGGTGGGCCAACTGATTTTTTTGTTGCTAGGTAGTTTGCAACTTTACGTTCAGTTGGCGGAGGCGCTGCTGGTCGGGGTGGTTGTCAGCAAGTATATGAAAATTAAATTGTTCTCAATTTCGCCACCTGAATAGATAAAATGGCCTCCATTCCATCGACACACAACTGAAGTTACAGAATCGGGGCCCTGCTTTCTTATAGAGCGGTGTGTAATCAAAACGCACGTGACCACAGCCTTCGTAATCACGTATTACGAAACGAAAGATCATTACAATTTATCCGCCATTCGCATTATAATGATGATAATTGTCAAGATATCTTGATGTGGGAAGTGGACATTGATATTTTAACTACTCTTTCGTGGAATATAGTACTTTTTCTTACATCGAGAGAGGTTTTTTAAATCTCAATTATGAGGAGGCTGTTCGCTGTTTGCATACACATTTACTTTGGATGACAACAATGGTAGCTAAGTGACGTCATTCTAAGCTAAAACAAATATGGCGGACCGCCACAGATGGCGGTCTATTTTATTTGTACCCCCATGAAATGGGCCTTTTTATAATTCGAACGGCACTGCACGGCAATTCGAAATTTGAATTACCATTGCCCCCTATGTTCTCAGTTTCTAGTATTACTATTAAATAGGAGGCAATGGTAATACAATTTTGCCGTGCCGTTTTCGAATTATAAAAAGGCCCAATGGGTATACTGAGGAGAATACGAAAACAAGTATTAAATAAAAGTCTGTTTTTTTATTACGTTGCAATAAGAGGAAAAATAGTCTTCATATTAAATTGTATGAAGTAAGCCGCTCTAAGTGAGTCCACACGACACCATTTGACACTTCGGCAGTGTCATGTGCCGCGTCGTGCAGTCTAGTGTGGAGTCATCACAATTTGTATAATGTGGTCCGTCATTTGTTTCTTCGTCTTCTTAAAAAGATCCGCACTCTGGTAGGTGGAGTAAACGCCACTGACTCATATCCTCCGCTAATGATTTGACAATTTTTTTTGATCCGCTTATTTTTTTATTATTATTATTATTATTTTTTCGCTTATTTTGAATTTTTTTCTGAATCTGAGGTGTCGTCCTATGGTCTCATGTGGTAGGCTCTGTAAAGGGCCGTCTGAATCTGTCTTATACAGAATCTGTCTTAAACAGAATCTGTCGTAGGTAAACCGAAGAAGCCTGGTTCGCGACCACCCTCCTACCGAAGTGCGACGCCAAACAGCTTGCTGTGTTCCGTCGGTGCGTGGGAGTACCAGTGCCTTTAGAGGCATTTTCTGGATTAACTCGCTCGATCGTCGACCTCATTTTTGACCTTTATGGTCAAGATTGAGGTCAAGAGCTAACCCGTTTTACAATAATAATAAAAAAATTGACATCTCGATACGACAGAACCTTAACCTTCTCTTTCATTTGCTCTAAATAGCTCCGCCTAGGTTTACCCTCTCTTTCCTTGAAGGGGGAACGCTATGATATTTGTGTCACATCGAATGCCTAATTATCTTCCCTCTTCTGTTCTGTGATGTTCTCAACAAACTTCGCTTCTCTTCTCGAATTAGTTCCAACTTAATGTTTTTCTTTTCCGTCCAACTTATTCTCTCCATTCATTTCCAGCACCACATCTCAATATGCCTCTAGATTTTTACTATCTCCTTGTGTGAGTGTCCACATTTCACAGCCATATAGCACAAGTCTTGAGCAATTTTCTTGATCATTTATCCTCTAACTGATGCACTCATAGCGCAGTGGCGCTCGTTGATCTTAACCGATCGGTGAGATAAAGCAACGAGCACATAGGCAGGGAACCTGATGGGTGACCAAAGTGGCAATTTCACGAACGTTTCCTTGCTTCGGAGGGCATGTTAAGCTGTCGGTCTCGGCTGTTGTCGGTTGACTACAGTCGTTAAAACCAAGTCAGAGGCCATTGTGCGGTTTGAAAACTCTGACACCAGGGTTAGCCAAGTTCGCCACACACTTCACTATACCTACACGATAAGAAGAAGAAGATCCTCTAACTTAAATTTTCTTCACACACAAAAAAAATATTTTGGCCATCCATCAAATCGACTGCCTATTGTGCTTAACCTTACTCAATTTCCCACGTGAGCTATCGCATTCTTCTTAGGATAAAACGTGCAAAATGTATTCAACTATTTGTATCTTGCGCAAGCTCGCTAATTGAATGATATTATTATTTTATGTTTATAGTCTCTACGGCTATTAATAAACTCGAACAATAGTTATTTGTCATTAACTGAGTAGATTGGCTTGGCTTTATATGATAAATGAGAATAGTACTTCCTACTTGATATAATAAATGAGAAAGTTGAATGAATAGATGTTTGTTACCATTCACACAAAAACTCGGGTCCTACAAGATTAACTCATAAAAATAAATATATGTTGTATCTTTTTTAGTTCGATTCTTACGGTAAATGATAGCCGGGAATTTAATCAATCAATAAAAAAAGAATTACTGCTATTGCAATTTATTTCACTTTCGCCATACTAGCCGACTGTAGATTTCTTGCACTATTTACAAAGTGTACAATGTAAAGTAACTCTTTAGGACACACAAATGCACACTCAAACAAAGCCTCCATAACGAACTAAACCAGCAGCTCGTACGATGGTAATGCGACGCGGTTCTATGTCAAAATGTCAACAGTGACAACGCCAGAGGCCGAGCAAACAGACATCACGACATCTAACCAAGGGGGGTGGAAGGGGGGGGTCGAAAAATCTCCAAAAACACCTCACGTAATTAAAGGACGCCCCTAAGCTACCAGACATAAGAGTTAAAATGGTACCATGCATATTGCATTGCATCATTGCCTAAGTCTATAGAGAAGTATGATATTTTATACCATTTATGACCGCCATAGATACCTGTGCTTTCCGGTTTTTTCCGGTTTCGGCGCAAGCGACGTGACGTTCACTCTTACCGGTTTGTTTTATTACAGGGTTTAATAAATTGTGGTCCGCAATCATAAAAATATTTTATCTAAACAAACACGAAATGGTTGCATCCCTATGAAACTCAGTTTTTTTTTCGTCATTCAAATAATAACATTTTAACAAAAATGCAATCCTATATCTAAAATGAATTTATTCAATTAGCCCGCAAAGGTACCCATAACGCTATGGATAACCTCTACACCAGGAAAGACCCAGAACAGGAGTCCTGGCCTCTCTCCCGCAGATGAATATCCCACTTCCCAGATGAAGCTTTCGGCTTCATTGCCGCAACAGCCAGACGTTTCCACTGCAAGCGGGACAAATAAATAGTTATTGAGAGCGAAATGTTTGTTTCCAAACGAGCGAAGTTTTGTTGAGCGAAGTTTCCCGCTCTTAAAGGGCTGCTGCTTCGGCAACCACTCCAGCCACCTTCGATAATGTAGAGTAGGAAACACAATAATTAAATCATGTTCAAGTCTGTGTAGTATACAGACAACAGCACTGTTTGAACTAAAGTTGACATTATCACGAGCGAGATAAGGGTGACGTCAGCCCGATGTGCGGCCGTGTGTACTATGTAGCTAACTTGACTAGCTTAGAGAAACGTTTTAGAACCATGAATTGTGGAATGTTGCACGGAAATGATCGTGATAAATGGTCATTATGGTCATAACAACATAGTCATGAAGTATCTTGACAACTAAGATGACTAGTTTTTACATACCTTAATGCGGTCCTAGGAGGGTGTAGGATCATAACATCTTAGTGCTCCAAAATCGTCATCCTAACCTACTAGCAATGCACCCTACTGATCAACAGACGAAGCTCTGGCGTACGACAGCCCGTGAAGGGTTTCTCTACTTGAAATTGGCGACTTCGCCATTCATATATTTTAATTTTGATTAAACATTGGCAAAATCTCGACATAGTGGACGGCATTTTCCAAAAAATTGTGTGGGATGCGGTCCTAATTTAAGCTAACATAATAACCCCTGCACGTCAGAATTGGAACTCAATTTAGCAACACTAAATTAATTGACCGAAGTTGTACCGCTATTAATGGATTTTCGCCTTTTTGCCAAAACCAGAATGCAAATTAGCGTTTGTTTTTAACTGTATCTGTAATTTTAACTTGGATAATTTATTTATGTGATGATGTTAAGTTATTTAGCTTTCTGTTTATCAAATCTTAAGCGAATTTATGATTACAAAAATTCCGTAATTAAAATATACCTTATAAGGATTTCATGCTTGTCTTTATTGTCCCAGTCTCACATCTGGGCAAAGGTTTCAAACGTGATATCGTGTTTTTTTGTAGATGGAGTTATTAAAGGTTTCAAACATGTTAGCCTTTTTTTGTCGTGTGAGTCCCCGGCAGAGTAGAATAGGACCACCCTCTTTCTTACCGAGGTGTCGTACAAGGCGACTAAGGTTAATACGCAAGCAAGTTCATCTGCACACAGAAAAGGAAAACTCTGCAATTGTATCAAAACCCTCGCCAACCCGTCTGCTGAGCGTGGTGAGTATGACATTTACCCCTCATGTTGTTGAGGGAGGCCCGTGCCCCAGCAGTGGAGACGTATATTGGCTGATGATGATGATAACTGAAATATTATTTAAACACTTTTTTTGTACAGAGGCCAGCGCATCAGGTTACTCCATTTTCATTGCTCTTATCGCAACAGCACAGAGTGCACGTGTGTGGTAGTCTGAGTTGTGGCCGTCCGTACATTATTTTTTTATCGTAAGATGGGTTAACTCTTGACCTCAATCTTGACCATAAGGTCAAAGATGAGGTCGACGATGGAGCGAGTTAACCCAGAAAATGCCTATAAAGACACTGGTACTCCCACGCACCGACGGAATACAGCAAGTTGTTTGGCGTCGGACTTCGGTAGGAGGGTGGTCGCGAACCAGACGGCCTTTTACAGAGCCTACCACACCGCATGAGACCAAAAGACGACACCTCAGATTCAGAAAGAATGAAGTGTCGTTGCCTGGGATGGATTACTAGGAGGCAGGTCTCATTTGTGTTTCCTTAGTCGCCTCTTACGATACCCACGGAAAGAGATGGGGTGGTGTTATTCTCAACCGATCACCACACGGGAAATACATATACATAAACTACCAGACTCCTCACTAATACTTGGAAATATGTTTTTCAAGTATTTGAGTTGGTAGCAAATCGAACTCGCGACCTTCAAATTCCAATATCGAACCATTAGGCAAGGTTATTACCAACTGAGCTATTATAAACCTATTGAGTACTGACAATTAACTTGAGTAAGCTTAGTGTCAGAGTTTTCAAACCGCCGCGCCGGCACCGTATGGTCTCGTTTTGGATCCATTGTCAGCCGATAGCTGAGACCAACGCTATAAAGAGCCCTCCGAAGCACAGAAACTCTCGTGATGAACTGCCAATATCGTCACTGATAACTTTTCAACATGAAAAGTTGTATAAATTTAATAGTTTTCCGCCGCCAACGCAGAATTCGGTTATATCGCGCACCCAAAGGAACTCTTCAAAATTCCGGGATAAAATGTAGCCTATGTCCGTCCACGTACCTTTAACTATATTTTCACAAAGTTTTATCAAATTCGGATTGGTAGGTTTAGCGTGAAAATGTGCCTAACAGAAAGACAAATAAAAGTTACTTTTGCCTTTAGTATTGCTAAAGTTTAGTAGGTACTTTAGTTGTAGTTAGTATTAGTTATTAGCTTTGCGCATGAGACTTCATTCCCATGGGCATTTGAAAAACTTTGTAGCCTACGTGTTATTTTGATGTCACATCTATATTTCTGTAAAGTTTGATCAAAATCCTTCCAATGGGCCCTTTTATAATTCGAACGGCACGGCACGGCACTTCAAAATTTGAATTACCATTGCCCTCTATGTTCTCAGCTTCTAGTATTTCTATCACATAGGAGGCAATGATAATACAATATTGCCGTGCCGTTTTCGAATTATAGAAAGGCCCAATAGTTTTTGTGTAAAGGAGTAACAATCATCCATTCTTCCATCCATCCATCCTTACAAACTTTCACGTTTCTAATATTAGTAGGAATTGTAGGATTATTAAATGAATATACATAGTAGAATTAGCAGTGTGAATGAGTCTTCACAATCTGTTTGAAATAAGACGTGTTTAGTGGAATCTGCCAAAACATTATGTGAAGTAAACAATTCGATTCATGAGAATAATATCAGCCGTGACACATAAACCACGGTTGGTTAGGGCCTAACCAGTCATTAAACTGAAGGTCACAAGTTCAACGCTTAGTATTACACAATAATACATATTTATACTTACGTACAGAATTACAGATAGGCCGTACAAAAATACTTGCTTATTTTTTACCGACTTCAAAACAAGGAGGAGGTTCTCAACTCAATACGACTGTATGTTTTTTTGTATGTTTGTTACGCGATAACTCCGCCAATTTATCTATTTATCGCACAGGTAACTCTGGCGGTCACATGGTAAAAAATATCATATTCCTATATAAACTTTATCAAAATACATTATGCGCTTTTAAAGAAGAAGAACAAAAACAAAAAACATGGACACATTATACTTAGATGACGGTTTGGTTTGTGGTTAACTGGCCGATATTTTGACGGCCGGTTTGGTTGAGTGGTAGTGACGCTGCCTCTTGATCGGCGGGTCCTGGGTTCGATCCCCAGTCGGGGCAAACATTTGTGTAAAAAGCAGATGTTTGTTCTCGGGTCATGGGTGTTTGTGTTTGTCTTTATTGTGTTTTCCAAGGGACCCACGACACAAGGGAAAACCTTTGTGTGGGCCTTTGAGTGTGTAGCGTTTATTATTATTATAGGCATGGTTAGGATTGTTGAAGTCGGTTAATTCTTACGTTTTTAACGTCGATTTTTTTCATACCAATTGTTTTCAACTGTTTTTGTGTTTTTAACATCTGACAAAAAATAAGGATGTTACAAGTTTGACGTGTGTGTCTGTGTATCTATGTATCTGTATGTCTATCTATATGTGTGTCTGTCTGTGGCATCGTAGCTCCTAAACCAATGAACCGATTTCGATGTGTTTTTTTTTTGTTGTTGTTTAAAAGCTGATGTAATCGAGATAGTTCTTAGATATATTTGATCAAAATTGGTTCAGCCGTTTAAAAATTATAAACAATCGAATGTCGGGGGTGATACATTTTTTACAAATTTTAGAATTAAATTCTTATCGTGTAGGTATATTCAAGTTTTCAAGTGTGTGGCGAACTGACTATAGACTATATAGAGTATTCTATTTAACTGACTATATATATATATAGACTAGGGCTAGCCTTTGAAAATGGTAAAAAGTGAAAAAAATATAGTTGGATGAAACCCATTGGAAAAGAAAGAGAACATAACAAAAATTAAAGGAAAAATAAATTACGAGCGATCGATTATCCAAAAGTGTAGCAAGCTGAAGTGGCAGTGGGCTGGCCATGTCTGTCGCAGAACCGACGAGCGTTGGAGTAGACAGGTTCTCGAATGGAGACTACGTGTAGGACGCCCCCCAGCCAGATGGTCAGATGACCTAAAGAAGATAGCGGGTAGTGGCTGGATGAAAACAGCGGAGGATCGTGCAAAGTGGCGCACCTTGGGGGAGGCCTATGTTCAGCAGTGGACTGCAATAGGCTGATATGATGATGAGGATCTGAGGTCGGGAAGTGGAAGGGATCACCGCCTTAAGGGAATAAAACGGTTTATCTCAATTTTCGGCAAAACTACAAGTCTTATGAAAAAAAGTTAAATAGCAAAGTTGTAGGTAATAAAAATTATCAACACGGTTTAATAGAGTTATGATATGATAGTGATAGTTCTCGTATTAAAGCCGGATGAGCTGGCGCCTGTACTATAATCAATAGGCAGGTTTGATATTGTTGAACAAAGGAAGTAAGCCACTCGGTGTGTTTGGTTCCGTACATCAATATTTGTGTCAGATTCATACCGCATGCCAGGAACAACTGTCGGACATTGACAAACCAAAACATAGGCACATTCCTTACACCAATAGGAACATTAGCGTTTTAAATAAAGGAAAAAGTGTGTTTGTAAGTTTATTTCGTTAATACCGAGTGGCTATTCCAGTAACCAGTGACGTCTCTATGGACATTTTTATAATTCGAACGGCACGGTGAATGCCATGACATAATTTGTATTACCATTGCCGTCTATGTTCTCAGCTTCTAGTATCACTAGTGCATAGGAGGCAATGGTAATAAAATTTTTCCGTGCCGTTTTCGTAGTATAAAAAGGCCCAACGCATGTGGAACGATAATGTTCACCATTTCAGCCATTCAGGTGGTGAAATTCCTCACATACAGCTAGGTACCTTGAATGTTAAGTTGCCAGGTAGTTAGCAACTTTACGTACAGTTGGCGGTGGCGCTGTTGGTCTGGCTGGCTGTCATCAAATGTTTGACGTTTTTTTTATTTTTTATTGTGTTATTATGTCGTGTGGGTCCCCGGCAGAGTAGAATAGGACCACCCTCTTTCTTATACCGAGGTGTCGTACAAGGCGACTAAGGTAAATATGCAAGCAAGTTCATCTGCAATTATATCAAAACCCACGCCAAACCGCCAAGCGTGCTGAGTATGGCATTTACCCCTCATGTTATTGAGGGAGACCTGTGCCCCAGCAGTGGGGACATATATGGGCTGATGAAGAAGAAGAAAAAAAATAAAAATAAAATAAACGCTACACACTCAAAGGCCCACACTAAGGTTTTCACAAATGTTTGACCCAACTGGGGATCGAACCCAGGACCCGCCGATCAAGAGGCAGCGTCACTACCACTCGACCAAACCGGCCGTCAAAAGAAGAAGATGAAGATTAGCATCCACAGACTTTATGTCCGTGCCCTTGTCTAGATTACGTTTTCTTGTTGATGCTTGCTTTTTTTTAAAAATACAATACAAAACTTTCCGTAGTTTACTATGTAGGTTTCGCTAGTTCTCAATTTCACCCTTGAACGGGTAAAATAGTTGCCATTGTCATTTAACCGCCCCTAAGATGCCAGTAATTAGAAGGAATAGCCACCCAGGCGGTGGTTTGGTATAGCTCGTCTACTTCATCTATGACCTTAGCCAAGATCGAGGTCAAGAGAACCCGTCTTATTATAAAAAAATTAAAGGGCAAAATCATGCCCAACATACAATACAGCTGTAAGTAGCCATTATCGGTAACTATTCAAGTTATATTATAACTTTAAGAGTGTGACAAGCCGTTAATTACCTTCCTTGTTAGTGAGACGGCTATAAAAAACACTAGTCACGACGTATGTATTAGTCGTTTCATTTTATTATTCAAAACAATATCTTAAACTCTGTCAAAGTAATTTAGCTAATCCAGATCATATCAAGCTTGACAACTTGTTTTCTTTAAGGAAATTTTTAAGGAAGATACAATTTTCGACGCGAATGGGACTTGAACCTACGACCTATTAGATCTCCTAGTGCTTTTACCAACTGATATATCGTGCCTACAAGTCAAGCGGCGAAATTGGCCGGCGATTCAGTGTTGGTGTTGCCGCAGAGTTTGAAAGCACGGTAGCTCAGATTTTAAAAGCACCAGGAGATCCTGTCCTGGGGTCGTATCTTATTTTTTTCTTTACTTTTGACGCGTGAGGCTTTTAATTATTTATAAATAAAATAAATGACAAATAGTTTACCGTTCTATTCTAAGTTATGGTGGAAATGATAAATATAAAAATTCATAGATAAACGCTTTTTAATCCGTGTATATTCTAAAAATCGACAATTGCCAGGTCTCAAAAACAAATACCCGTTCGCACTAAGTTTGCCGCTGGTAATATGAAGTATTTAAATATTTTATTGAAAAACGACGATATAAACTATATTCAAAACATTTTTTATTTACTATTATTAATAAATTATTGTATTTGGGTAAAATTAGACACATTAATTGCGTTTAATCAGGCTGGGGGAGGGAACGCGCATTCCACGGACCTATAGCGAACGGGTTATAAAATCAATTTAAATAACCATTCATCTGTTTGTCCGCAGACCACTCCAAAGGAAGAAAAATGCTCCAATAGTAGCTCGATTTACCGGAAGAGCCTACGCCATGTTTGCTCTACTTCCGGGATGGCTATCCCGGCTGAGGAATGGCGGCCTCGTCAACCAGTTCCTCATGGCCATCATGGGTGAGTTTTCCTACGATTTTCCGGAAGTTTATTTTTATTTTGCAGCTGTTCACTTATCTTTCTAACCAATCTAATAATGTGCCTACTTTATATTGCTTTGTGTTTTCCCCAATGATCTTGCAATGCTTGAAAACAGACGTATTTGATTTCAAGTTAAAAAAAAATGCCGTTCTCTCAAAGGCCCATACTGAGGTTTTCCCTTGTATCGTGGGTCCCTCGGAACACACATAAAGAAAAAGACAAACACGCATGACCCGAGAACAAACATCTACTTTTTACACAAATATTTGCCCTGACTGGGATTCGTCCTGGGTTCGAATCCCAGTCGAGATTAAATTAATAACGTTAACGTTTCATGTCTATTTCACACAAAGCCTTTACGAAAAATTTCACGAACTATTATCGGTTCCATAATGCTAATCGTAACGAGAGTTCGTTACCGTAGGAATTACGAAAAAACTGATTGGACATTTATTATTTACCGCTGCGTCAGTCTAAACCCTCGGTGATAGCCCAGTTGGTAATGAGCCAGACTTGTAATCGGAAGGTTGCGGGTTCAAATCCTGGTGCGGGCCTGTACCACTTAATTTGTCTTTTCGGATTTATGTACGGATTTCTAATTATCACTTGCTCAACGGTGAAGGAAAACATCGTGATGAAACCCGCCCGTCTAACAAAATTCTTTTTCGAAAGACGAGCGGTCCACCAACCCGCATTTGGCCAGCGTGGTATGGCCTAAATCCCCTTCGTGTTTCGAAGGGAGGCCGGTGCCCCTCGGTATAATGGATGGTAAAAAAAAACATCGCCCTCGGGCCTAAAATTACGCTTATAATGTAGGCGACGATTAAAGACGGAAGTTTAAAAATTCCCACGAGAATGAAACTATAAAGATCCACATTTTAAATCATTATTATCTGTCTAAATGTTTTTTTCAATCGCCTCCTTTTTGGATCGTACCTCGTACTACATTGTGGTCCTTACCTACTCCAATGGGAAATATACGTGAGCTTTTGTGTAATCTAAGCATTACTTGCCTCATAAGTCGTTATAAACCAAAACTATATCAGTTTTAGAAACATAAGGATAACCCTTGTCATTTGAAATTACATAAGCAAAATTTTTTTTTTTTAATGTTTAATGTACTTATATTAGAAATTAGCAACTGTTTTACATTGTATAGACTGAAGAATAAGACACTAAGACAAACCACATGTGGTTTAATAGTGTCTTCTTGAAGTTATTGTTACTTTTGATATATTTGTCGAAAAAAAAAAACAAAGTTTCATGCAAACTTGTTGTATGAACTTTTGTGACCCTTGCCATTTAGCAAAAAGTCTTGTTTTCGGTACGGACTAGGACAGCAAATCCTGTTCCAGATGCGTTTTTGTATTATTTTTACGATTTAATCAAACAATATTAGTTACATAAGTCTGAAAATTAAGATGTTTGGATGGATATGTTTGTTATTCAATCATGCCAGAAGGGCTGAACGGATATGGATGCAATTTGGCACAGAGATGTGTCTGGAATAGCACTTAGGCTACATAATTTTCCCGAATTCCCACGGGAACGATATCCCGGGCGGAAAGGTAGTAAATAATAAAATATAGTGCAGATTATAAGGTTAAACACAGTTGCATAAGAAACAAGGGTGATATAAACTAAATATGTACAGTGTTGCGTAGATTATGTTACTATAAACAATAAGGTTTATAATATAAATATACAAGCACTTAACCAGTGCCCCGATTCTGTAACTTCAGTTGTGTGTCGATGGAATGGAGGCCATTTAATCCGCTCAGGTGGTAAAGTTGAGAACTATTTAATTTTCATATACTTGCTGACAGCCACCCCGCCCAGCAGCGCCACCGCCGACCGAACGTAAAGTTGCAAACTACCTAGCAAGTAGCAACTAAAAATTCAGTTGGCGGTGGCGCCAACAGTCAAAGCAGCCGTGATTAGATGTATGAAATTTGGATAGTTCTCAATTTCGCGACCTGAACGGATAAAATGGCGACCATTTCATCGACACACAACTGAAGTTACGGATTCGGGGCCCAGGAGAGGTGCGTTGAACATTAGTCGTTAATTAATTTGAAATTAATTTAAGGTTATTTAATCACTAACCATTTTGTAGGTACGCAAAGTTTATAAAAATTTAACAGACCCGTGTGTTTCGTTTCATTTAAATATAACAATTTCAAGCTACGTGTCTGAAGCATTAAAATATTTGAAAATGTTTGTACCGAAAAAAAAAGAAATTGGTAAGTAATAATACTCTTCAACACAATTAGTGAGACCCATATTTATGTGTTTCTAAAAATTCAACCCTTAAGAGGTTAAAAAGAAGTATCAAAATTTTGAAAAAAGTACTTTGTATTTTGCCGAGTGAGAGGAGATGGATCTAGTGGCGTGCAATAAGGTATTTATCTTTCTATCTATGTGCCAAGCTTGACTAACCCTAGAGTCGTGTAGTGGCGGTTGAAAAGAATTGAGTTAAATAAATAAATAAAATAAAATAAAACTTTTATTTCAGGCACATAACAAAGATATAACATTTGTAGTCTCATAAAAAGATAATGACATCTATACTAATATTATAAAGAGGAAAGATTTGATTGTTTGTTTGTTGGCATTGAATAGGCTCCGAAACTACTGGACCGATTTGAAAAATTCATTCACCATTAGAAAGCTACATTATCCCCGATGGACATAGGCTATATAATTTTCCCGATTTCCCACGGGAACGAAGTCCCGGGCAGAATGCTAGTAATATAATAAATTAATTATTCAATTAAATTACAATGTCACAGTATATTTATTATTGTTAAATGATTGCTAGCTGGGGTTGCCAGATGCAACTGTCATGCATACACGTTCGGGTCGTTTCCCTGTATTTACAACACGTCGCCTCGAGCCCGAGATGCCTCGTTTCCTGCATTTCTATTTAATGCCACTCTTGCAACGGACAGACGCACTTAAGTCGGTACTGTCGCGGTCAGATAATGATTACTACTATACTGGGCGACTTTAAATTAATTTGCAAAAATTTTGGATGTAAACTACGTCCTAAATTTTTCTGAACAACTTTTCCCAAGGAATATAGGTTGAAATATTAAATATTTTCACTTCATACAACTTGTACGATCAGCTGATTTGCCTTGTATGAGAAGTCGAAACTTATTTTTAGAATTTCAAATAAGTTCCTTGGGGAAAATTGTTCAGTTTCACGGGGAGAGTCACCCCCTAAAGTTTCGCTAACTAATTAAAAGTCATATAGCCACAAGGCTACACAATCATAAAGAAATTTTTTTTCGAGGTATAAGCTAAGACTCTTGTGTTCGTTTTTCTTTCTATTTATCTGTGTATATTCTGTCCCGTGTAGACGGTTCCTGGGTTCGATTCCCGGTCGGGACAAAGATTTGTGTAAAAATAGGTGTTCGTTCTCGGAGCTGGGTGTTCGCGTCTGACTTGTCAATGCGCCTTTGTGTGTTTGCTGTGTGTGAGTTTGCAATTATTTGCGTGCATGCATAAGACGTAGAAATTATAATGCTCCTTGGTAGAGAGTGTGGTGGAAATTCTACCTCCGCGACAACCATCCGCGTTGAATGGCTTTTGTAAATGACCAAACCAAGTTGTTTGTTTTGCCGCGTTTTTGTTTTTGTATGCTTTGACTAAGATCTCTTAAGTAATACATCAGTCTAGCTATGTCGTTTGCTATCAATAAAACCCATTTTCTATTAAAAAAAGCATTAAACTTTAATTCCTCTTTTGATCTCCCCACTTTCGTTCTCTTCACAGTAGTTAGATCTATATTTTGAATAAATTATGAGAAAAAAGCGCTACAACAGCACTTTTTGTCCCGACAGTACATTCATGTGTATTTGCATTTAGCAAATAACGTAAGCGAATGTACTGCTGCATCATGCCATTGAGAAACTAAGTTATTGTACTGTCATATTCAAAAGTAAAGTATCTCTTTTTTGAGGATAGTATGCCGGTCAATTCGCTTGTTTAAATTTAAAGTGGATATGTTCCTATCATTGGCAATATTTATATATTTGTTATACAGTTTCATATAGGTTCTTTTGCTCAGTTTCATAGAGAGAATCATCTCTAAAATTTAGTATTTTTAAAACGCTTACCCGCGTGAGCGATATTCACATATCACGTTTTATAAATACTAAATTAAAAATCGTTATAGGTTTCGCCCTTATCAAAATCTACTTTGAAAAAGTGGTATGAATCTGTAGTTCTTCGTACGAGACACAGATGGCGCTATCTTACACACACGACGTAATTTGCTTAGTAAGGGAATGATAAATTTCGGCGCTTGACTTAAAGGCACCATAGCTCAGTTATTTGGAGAACCAGGGTATCTAATCAATGGGTCGTGGGTTTAAATTCCATTTGCTCTCTTAATATTTTTCTTTCCCTAAAATTATCTGTGATCATCTCTTAAAATGGGGCAAGCTGCAGCCACTACGTTATTTACTTTTGGGGGCTGTTTGCCATCAGTTTACACAGCAAAGAACACACTTCTCATAAGAAAAACTCGTATGACACAGTTAATGAGCGCACCTATACACTTCGAGAATCTCTTAACGCATGGCCCATGGCTCCAGTTGCTGGCCTACTGTCCATTGTGTTCCCGAATCTCCAATTTCGATTTGAAATAACATTTGCATTGAATTTACATTCGACAGTAGCAACTCGCATAGAGCTGAATACTCCATGAAGATTGTGTAGATGCAGTTACCACGAAAGAGAATGTATAATACAGTAATTAATTTAAAGTCACCACATATTACGGGGTAAATTTTTAAAATACTTTGAACGCAATCTCAGAGGCTTTATATACTTCGGAGTGTGGCCATGAGCTGCACGAACTCATTCCGCCTGACCTTTTTACATCCAGATACATTACCTTGTCGAGATCCCTCGAATCGGAACTGAGCGCTTTTCTTCATCGTGTATACTGCGCACCGCTAAGGAATGGAATTCTCTACCTGCTTCAACAGGGCTTTAGGTATCTCTTTTTCAACCGCTCGGGTGGTTAATCAGTCCATGAAACTGAACAACTTTCCCATGGAACATAGGTCAAAATACGAAAAAAAAAATTGAGTTCCCATACAAACTTCATCGTCATATAGCTCATTTTGTATGGGAGATCAATTTTTTTTCGTATTTTGACCTTTGTTCCTTGGGGAAGTTGTTCAGTTTCATGGACTGATTAACCACCCGAGAGGTTGAAAGAGAGATACCTAAAGCCCTGTATGTGTACGGGCTCAAATAACTGAGTCTTTTAAAGTTCGAGTGAATAGGCATCTCCTAGGTGAGCTTGCTACATCCTCGACCACATCTTCGTCCCTTGGGCTAGATTATGGTCAAGAGCGAACCCATTCGTTATAAAAAATAAATATATCTTTATAGTTAAGTATGTTATGCCAGGCGCCTTTTATTTGAGAATAACAGCTTATCGCGTTACCAGCGATAAAAAATGCATGAAGGAGAGGCTAAGTAGTTAAGTTTATCAACTGTGCATAACTGCGAAAATCTCAAACAATGTGCTTACATAGACTTTGCATTTACGCTACATACGTTTCTTATCAGCTGTTTTAAATTTCAAGTTCAATCTCGATGCACGCCGCACCAGAACTACTCATAACCTAATTATGAGACAGGATTACTAATAAAACTATTTTATTTCATTTTCTACCGGAAAATCTGTGGTCTCTGCCTTTTGAAAACGAATTATCTAAGACGTGTATTCCTTCTGGGTAAGTGATAAAATTAATGATAAATCCTTACATAACTACGAAAATCCATTTAACTTTCCATCTATACATTCCTTCAAAAATAGAGTCAAAGAATACTACCTGTCCCAACTGTAATGAGCAAATATTATGTATTTATTATGTATGTATGATTTATTATATTCGTTTATATGTATTATATGTTAGTATATATATTATTTTTATTTCATTATATTTAAGTATTAATAATATAAGCCCTTCTCTTATTTGGTATTTTCTTACGTTGTGCGCAATTCTCTCTTTCCGTCTCGTACACGATTAGGTTGGCTGGAAGAGATCTCTTCTAGAGATAAGCTCGCCTTTGTACACCATTTTTCATGTAAAATTTTCCCTACTATGTTTGTGCAATAAAGAATATATATAGAAAATACGAATTTAGTGGTATACAGCCCGCACCAAGATTTGAAATCGCAACCCATTTCCTATGTAATACTCCATTTTAAAACCCCATGGAAGGCTCCTTACACTGTCTTGCCAGAATTACAATTCTGAAAAACCAGCATGACCATTAAATGAAATTGTTGAATGGAATGGAATTGTTGTTCTATACTTAGCAGCCTCTGCAGCTCTAGCACAACAACGACAAACTCGCGCTCGGCTTACGCTGAAACCTCACTTTGATTGCGCAAGGGTCCCGCGCAAAGGCTTGCTGGCTCTATGGCGTGGTCAATATTGACATTTTGACATAGGACTGCGGTGTTGTCGCGGCTCTGTCACTATCGTACTCGGCCTGCTGTTATAATAGGTACACAATAATTCATTTTCGTTTTTTCTATTTTTTATTTACTTGTTGGTTTTACTTATAAAGTGTAAGCCTTATTAAAGTTAAAGTCAAAATAGTGAAATACATTTGTTTTTTTGTAACTCTACGCCTATTCGCAAAGTTGCAGTCTTACCCCGAAAGTTGCAGTCTTAGGCAAGAAACTTTAAAAATCTCTTTACAAATCTTAGCAAATTCCAGAAGTTACAGCGCGTTAAGATTAGACTCACTCATTTAAATGGAAAGTATGTGTCTACGTAAATCTGGGACTGAACTTTGAAATGTTTTCTTCTTCTTTCTTGCCCGTTCCCTATTTGGGATCGGCCCTCCTCGTAACACAGTGCCAAGAGAGTCCATCTTGGCTTGTCCTCTTAGAGTTTTTAAATTTGAAATTATTATTTGTATCATGGAAATCACGATTTTCGGATTTTTGTTTCCTTTGGAAATCACGGCATGAAGGCCGGTCCTTTTGGAAGGCTTACGTGGGGATACAGATCCAACACGCAGAGGCCCCTTTGAGATACCATAATGTGTTTAGATATGTACTGTATATTATTATGTATTATTAAATTATTATTTACCTAAGTTTGCTAATTTTGAAGTACCTACCTAAGTGACTCTTTACTTTCGTAATCATGTTTACCACTCATTGAGTAAAGTACATGTCTTCGAAGAAATATCATAAACGTTACATACGGAGGAACACGTGAACGTGTGGCAAAAAGTAAACCACTCGTGTGAAACATTGTTAAGATTGTAAAATGACTCAATTGTAGTGCGAACTACGAAGTTTTATGGCAGTCACATTGCCTTCTCAAAACTATTATGAATGGGTTTGATTCCCGGATGGCTATTCCATTAATCAATAGTGTCTCAATGGTAGTTGAATGACAGTGGTCGCCATTTTATCCGTTCAGGTGGCTAAATTCAGAACTATCGAAATTTCATACATCTGATGACGGCTGCTTTGACAGCGCCGCGACAACACTGCGGTTCTATGTCAAAATCTCAACATTGCCAACGCCATAGGGCGGGCAAGCCTTTGCGCGGGACCCTCGCGTGGCGCGAGTTGTCGCTATCGTGCTCGAGCTGCAGCAGCTCAAGCAAAACGGGAAAACAACGCGATCAAATGTCAAAAAAGTGTTGAAATGACAACCAACGCCGAGGGCGAGCAAGCCTTTGCGCGGGGCCCTTCCGTTGTTAAGGCGACTACAGCACCCGATCGTTCTTGAGCAAAAGGCGGCACACATAGGAATAGTGCCATCTCCGAGCCAAAAGTGCTGAATCATGTTTTCAGCAAACTACTTATCTAATTTATGTCCTGAATATTACCGTAGTATTTTTTTTCTTCGATTTAATGCAGTGGGTCATGCTTATCTACGCATCATAAAATCGTAATTTAGGTGCTGTAGTTTCATTAAGATAAAATCACTCCGTCACCGTCACGCTTGGGGCGCTTTGGACTGTACTTAGGTATAGTACAGACAGCAGCACGTCAGGTTACTCATTTGCACTATGAAAACCGGCGCTATTACAAACGAGATAAGGGCGACGTCAAGGTCAACATGTATAGCCTGATGTGCTGCCGTGTGTACATCCTGTACAACATTTACCCATGTTTAAAAATAATAACAGGCGCAAATGACACCAAATACCGTGTCACAATGGAGTATGGCGTGTCAAACAATTGCAATGTGTGTCAGTTTGTGATACACTGTAGAGCAATTATTGTTCACTAGAAATGGTGTTATTATACCTACTCATATGAATTGGATAAACAATCTTATATATAAAAATGAATCCCTATTTCCCTTGGTCAGGGCATCACGCGTGACCGGCTGGACCGATTTGGACGATTATTTTTTTTGTTATGTTCCTTATTTTTAGGGGTTCTTATGAAAGAAAAAAATAAGAAAGTTAAAAAAAAACTGGACGTCTGTCGGGTCAGCGTTATAATTCAGCTTCGATCCCTTTACAAAATAAACAATAATAAAAGTTTTTTTATTGACCACACCACATTAACTAATGAAAGATTTTCATTCTGTGGTCTCCGCTAGGAAAGCAGTTAAGTCTTACTTCACATCAATCTAGCTTGTTTTAATTACTTTTATATGTTTATTCATTATTTTATTTTTTTATGTTATAATTTTAATTCAAATACGGAATAGCACCTTTCTCTTTTACGCATGCTGTGTTCACTACTTTAGGATTCATTCTTGTTCGCATGTACTTTAGTTAAGTTTTTTATGTGTACAATATATTTGAATGATATCCCGTTTGTGAACCGTAATAAAAAAAAAAAAACTTTTTACCGACTTCAAAAAGTAGGAGGTTCTATGTTCGACTGTATGTATTTATTTTTATGTATGTTCACCGATTTCTCCGCTAATTATGGACCGATTTTCAAAATTCTTTTTTTTTCGAAAGAGTGGACCAACTCCATAGTTGGTCCCATATAAATTTTATCGAAAATGATTCAGCGCTTTTACAAAAATCAACAAAAAAATATTACAAACCAGAAAGAACATCATCTAAATAAATGAGTGTCATTTTCGTTTGTGGTTATCAGCTTATTAGTCTGCAAAAAATACTAGTTAGGTATCTACTTTGTGCGAACTGTTGTTGGGATTGAAGTCGGTGACTCATACGTTTTTAACGTGGAAAATTATTCTTATTTCATATACTAGAGCAGCAGGTCTTTTTCCAAATACACACGAATAAAAAATATTCACCCATGAATTATTAGACTTATCGACTACAATAATTTGAATTATTAACGTACTTTATCGTTCTTTTGTTTTAATTTCTGTGTGCAATATACAGGGCTTTAGGTAAATCTCTTTGAACCTCTCGGGTGGTTAATCAGTCCATGAAACTGAACAACTCCCCCGAACTATATAGGTCAAAATACGAAAAAAAATTTGAGTTCCCATACTTTCATCAGCATAATAGCGCATTTAGTATGGGAGATCAACATTTTTTTTTTTTTTTTTTGACCTATGTTCCTTGGGAAAGTTGTTCAGTTTCATGGGCTGATTAACCACCCGAGAGCTTGAAAGAGATTTACCTAAAGCCCTGTAAGTATATTAGCTGTAAAATTTAATACGTTGTAAAAACTATATAATTATAAAAAATATTATAAACTAGCTTCCCGCCCGCGGCTCCACTCGCGTAGTCTACAGGTTATATCGTGCCCAGCTGTGGGATAAAATACAGGTCCTTTCTCAAGGTCTAATCTATCTCTGTACCAAATTTCATTGAAATCGGTTTGGTGTGAAAGCGTAACAGACAGACAAACAGAGTTATTTTCGCATTTATAATATTAGCAGAGATAGAGATGAGAAGTAGGGATGTTTGTCTATTGGGTGACTTTATATTAGTAAGCGGAAATTAATTATGTGAATCATCCCACAAAACTAAACAACCATAATAAAATAACCCAAGAACGGCTAGACTTTTTTGCAGTTTCATCAAAACAGCTTAGAAATCGAGAATAACACATCTAGGCTACATCAAGTCCCGGGCGGAATATATATATATATATTTTAAATCTTAAATGTAGTAAAACGAGGCTTTAGACCATACATAACGTCTATGTCAGCCTCATAGGATGACTCTCAAAATAAAAAATAACTGAAAACTCTTCAACCACATCACATCACTCAAGCGATACAGTTGAAGAGCTTTATTATAGGGGCTAGCGGATCGGCTAATCTTACATTAAACAAATAAACGCTTCACACTCAAAGGCCCACATTAAGGTTTTTCCCTTGTGTCGTGGGTCTATTGGAACACACAAAGACAGACACAAACACCCATCACCCGAGAACAAACATCTGCTTTTTACACAAATATTTGCCCCGACTGGGAATCGAACCCAGGACCCGCCGATCAAGAGGCAGCGTCACTACCACTTGACCAAACCGGCCGTCATTAATCTCCCCATTCAGAAGTAAACCCGTACCCAAAAACCTAGCCCTATTGACCCTTGTGAGGTCACACTCAACTATAAAATGATAAAGGTCCTCAATCCTCTTACCAAACAATACATAATAATAATTTGCAATACATCTTGTAAAATCCACAATATTCGCACCAACTGACCCAATGATTACTACCGATCATCAAAGTAAATCTCGCATTTGCATGTTGATTATTGAATAGAAAACGTAAACATATTATGAAATTATTTCTGTACCAATACGATAACGATAGCACGGGACAAATGCGTGTAGTAAGTAAACAGGGCTTACAAAAATAATATACAGGGCTTTCTATAATTCGAACAGGTCGGCAAAATTGTATTACCATTGCCTCCTACATTCTCAGCTTCCAGCATCATTAGGAACATAAGGGACCATCCATAAATTACGTCACACGTTAAGGGGAGGGGAGGGGGTCGACAAAGTGTGACATTGTGTGACAAGGGGGTGAGAGGGGTCATAAGTTTCGTGACGTCACATTTCAAAATGTGTTATGAGTAACAAAACGCGTTAACTATTAACGACAAACTTAACCTCCTCAGTCCCAAGCACTCTTTTTACGTTTTTACTTTGGTTGAGACACTGAGTTTTGAGTTCCCAAAAAAAATAACAACACTATTAAGTACTACTTTTATTAAAAAATTACATAAAAATTTAAAATATGTGACGTCACGCTAGGGAGGGGGAGTCTTACAAATGTGACCAGCTGTGACAAGGAGGGGGGAGGGGTCAAAAATCATTAAATTCGTGTGACGTAATTTATGGATGGTCCCTAAGCGGCAATGGTAGGTATATACAATTTCGCCGTGCCTTGCCGTTCTATTAATAAAAAGGCCCATTAAGTTCCCGGACGATGCCCCGATCGATTTGCCTATATATGTAGCTAGTTGAAATTTTTTTTGAGAATTTTAAATGGGGAAATTTGTTCAAGAATCAGAGCCTAAAATCTAAATGAGCCATATGAGTCACCTTCTTTTTATTTATTAATGAAGGGTTCGCTCCTGACCACAATCTAGCCCAAGGGCAAAGATGCGGTCGAGGATGCAGCAAGCTCACCCAGAAGAAGCCTATTCACTCGAACTTTAAAGAGATTCGGGTTATATGAACTCGGAAATACAGACGCAGGCAGGGAATTCCATTCCCTAGCAGTGCGCAATACGAAAGATACCTCATATGTTATGCCTTCTTATTTGCATTTGCTAACAAATCTAGCACTATGAGTTAGGTATAGCGAACTTCAGAAGAAACATATTCAGTCGAACTTAAACATTCGCAACGGCTGTAAGAAAATAGATTCTGTTGCCTTCCGGAAAAAAAAACATTGCGTAAAATCGACTATTTTCATACAAAAAGCAGGCAAAAAAGTGCATTTACGTTTTCGTTTCCGTCACGTTTTCACAAATTTCAAGTTAAATGAAATTTATTGACTAGAATTGAAAATTCAGGTTTAGCATTTGCTCGTCAGAAAATTATAGCCCTCCATGTATCTCGAGTATGTTTTTATAGCTTCTCAAACAGACCTCTTTTGTATAAAAAATCGTGCAATATCCCTAGGCCCTAGACCGCGTTGATGTGTGTATATTACTTCCATGCTGGACTGGGAGTGAAAGAAAAACTTGGAATGTGCCAGCTACCTACTCTTCCCAGGTATACAGGAAAAGTATACAGTAAAAGTATGAAAGGGTTTTGCTGACCACCTCTCATTATTATGCAACTTGTTCCACCTGATAACCCTCACAATTTGTGTCAAACGTGGCATCTAGTGGTTCTAGAACCACTGATGCTCTGCCTACCCCGTTAGGGATTATGGGCGTGAGCGTATGTATGTATGTTACTTCTGTATGGGTTCCTTCACCCCCCGGTTTGCTCTATAGCAATAAGGCCGCCGAATTGTACATTATATTACGAACATGTTTTTGTTTAATTTTATGTTTTATGTTTTTTTTTATGTATTGTATTGTATGTTTAAAAATAGCCAACAACCCTACAATTAATGATTATATTTTCATAAAATATAGTTTGACCCCTGACTTCGGCCAGTCGCGACCAGTCATGGGTAGTTTATTACAAAATTAGTCACAAACAGCCGGAATCACTGTATTATTCTTATCACTATTAGCAATAAGTCAAAAGGCTCGTCTTATCAGCTTCAAGAACGTTACAAATATGGTTTTAATATAAGTACGTAGATGTGAAATTTGGATCCCGTAATGAGATGAAAAGAGTAATTAGCCAATTCGTAATAGGCATAGACAGGCATAGACAACGATACATAAGGTAAACATATTTACAAATTAAATGCACCTACTAGCCCCACTGCTGTGGCAAGCAAAATTATTCAAAAATCGTATAGAAATATTAGATGTTTTCTGGGCGAAAGACTGAAAGCTATATTACCACCATATTTGGGTGACTTTTGAATCAATAAGCGAAACTTTAGGAGGTAGTTCTGCCCATGAAACTGAACAGCCCATACGAAGTTCTCTAAACAAAATTTCGACTTCTCGAATCATCTGATCGCTCGAATTGAAGAGAGGCGAAACAATTTTTCATATTTTGAACCATCTAGAACTACATATTGCTCAACCTTCTTATTAAATTAGACTTTTGTTTGAGTAACTAGAGTAGTTAGCATGACCCGCGACAAACTCTGATGACGGTGAAACTTCACTTTGATTGCGCGAGGGCAACGAGCAAGCCTTTGCACTCTAGCGTTTTCATTTCGACATTTTTATGACATATGACCGCGTTGTTTTCACGTTGTGCTCAAGCTGCTGCATGTTCCGTGAAATAAATATTTTATGAACTTTGAACACAAATTAAACCGCGGGCGGATATCTTGTATAGGAAATAAAATCAGAAAAGCAACAAAACTAAGAAATCTCATCCATTTCTATTTGTAATATTTAGAAACAGTTAGAATCTAACTTTTTCGCACGACCTTCTAGCCTTCGCAAAGGTCTCAGAGGCGATCGAATGGTACACGATCATAAACCCATTTGAGAGGGCTATTAATCGATGCAAGCCGGCAGACTCGCATTGCCTCGATTGCCAATTATTAAAGAAGTAGTTAGATATTATATAAATACCGGTGTGCACTAGACATATCTGAGTATTTAGCGACCGATGTTGTTGAGTCAGAGACATCCGAAGATCATTACAAAGTCATAAAACAAATAAGCCGATAATTCAAAATATCTATCAGGCGGAGAATTTGGCTCGTACTAGCATTTCGTCCGGAACTTTGTTCCCGTGGGAATTCGGAATAATTATGTAGCCTGTGTTACTCAGGAATAATATAGCTTTTTTAATGGTGAAAGAATTTTTCAAATCGGTCCATTAGTTTCGGAGCCTATTCACCGCAAACAAACAATCAACTCTCTCCTCTTTATAATATTAGTGTAGATATATTTTTATTCGCCACCAGAACGACTAAAATGGCGACCATTGCCATTCTTGAGATGACATTGATTAGTGGAAAAGACGCCAGGGTCCCGATTCTGTAACTTCAGTTGTGTGTCGATAGAATGGTCGCCATTTTATCCATTCAGGTGGCGAAATTGAGAACTATCCAAATTTCATACATCTAATGACGGCTTCTTTGACTGGTGGCACCATTGCCAACTGAATTTTCAGTTGCTAGGTAGTTTGCAACTTTACGTTCGGTTGGCGGTGGCGCTGCTGGTCGGGGTGGTTGTTAGCAAGTATATGAAAATTAAATGGTTCTCAATTTCGACACCTAAACAGATAAAATGGCCCCCATTCCACCGACACCCAACTTAAGTTACAGAATCGGGGCCCTGGTCTCACTCTACAACCTCAAAACGTCATTGAGAACTGACGAACTAGGCAAATGTGATCGTAACGTGTCGGCATTGCCACATTACATCCATTAAGCATACCAAATGACTGCAAACTAATACATGATGTGAATAATGACTGAGGATTTGAAGTTTAGATTTATGAGATAGATCGTCGGCGTACTTAGAAGTATTATAAGTTAGTTTTTAACTGACTTCAAAAGGCAAGAGCGGAGCGGTTATTAATTCGGTAATTTTTTAAAGTTGGTACTACTACTATTTGGATGGAATAGGCGCGGGAGAGAGATCTGTGGAGGAAAGCGAGGGAGGCCTTTGCTCAGCAGTGGGATACATACATTAGGCTAAATAAGATAAGCTAAGCCTATACTATTTATAAACCTACACTCTCGATGGAATGTGCTTCGTAAGGGAATGATAAATGGCGCTTGACTTGAAGGCACGATAGCTCAGTTGGTTAAAGTACCAGGAGATCTAATCCTTGGGTTGTTTCTTTCCCTGAAATTATTTTTTTATAAACCGATTAAAGAAATTATTTTTCTATTTGAAAGAATTATATAAAAGGCTTTAGGTAAATCTCTTTCAACCTCTCGGGTGGTTAATCAGTCCATGAAACTAAATAACAACTTTCCCCCAATAATAGGTCAAAATACGAAAAAACAAATTTGATCTCCCATACAAACAGGCTTCTAGAATTAGCATACACTTTGTGGATACGGTGACCAAGCTTTTCAGGGTTCTGTGGTCAACAAGGAAACTTAAGGTACAAAGGTTGGCGAGTCTGTCTGTCCGGGACTTAACTTAGAGACCTTTAGTTCTATTTGCTTTATTACCTCTATTTTACGGAGGGAAATGAAATTACATAGTGTGACATAATGATATGAATGTTGAGCTATTTCCTTCGCGGAAAAAAATTTTGATCTCCCATACAAAATGCGCTATATGCTTATAACCGTGTGGTGATCGGTTGAGAATAACACCACCCCATCTCTTTCCGTGGGTGTCGTAGGAGGCGACTGGGGAAGCACAAGTGAGACCTGCTTCCTAGTAATCCATCCCAGGCAACGACACTTCATTTTTTTCTAAATCTGAGGTGTCGTCCTATGGTCTCATGCGGTGTGGTAGGCTCTGTAAAGGGCCGTCTGGTTCGCGACCACCCTCCTACCGAAGTCCGACGCCAAACGGCTTGCTGTGTTCCGTCGGTGCGTGGGAGTGCCAGTGCCTTTATAGGCATTTTCTGGGTTAACTCGCTCCATCGTCGACCTCATCTTTGACCTTATGGTCAAGATTGAGGTCAAGAGTTAACCCATCTTATAATATAATAAATAAAAAATGAAGTTTGTATGGGAACACAAAATTTTTTTTCGTATTTTGACCCATGTTCCTTGGGAAAGTTGTTCAGTTTCATGGACTGATTAACCACCCGAGAGGTTGAAAGAGATTTACCTAAAGCCCTGTATAGGTAGGTACTGTGGCGTAGCTCTGAGGGAGCTGGTGACCGGGTCGAGGTAGAAAATAACAGAAAATACAGAAAATCTCTTTATGAGGTTTAATTGTGAGAATCCTAACTTGCATGGCCGAAGCCACGGAAGGGACTACGTCAGTTATTTATAAAAGGCGCGAAATGACCCCAATCATTTAAAGTAGGAACCATCGGCTAAAGGCCTTACAAGGAGATGGTAAACGTAGAGGTAATAGAACCTCTACAGTACTTTCAAAGTGGTCCCATGTTAATCCAAATATAGTACTGATGATGTATCTATGATGGCATTCTAAAATAGTATTAGCACACATTTGTATTTTATGCAACAATCCAAGCATTCACAATTCATAAAAGTTGATCACCGGAACTCCCCAACAATAAATGTTTCACGGGTGGCGATAAGATATTTTTCGAAACGTACGAGTAAGTTGGTTCTTTTAAAGGTTTTATTGTTTTCTATTATTTTGTTATAGCCATGATAGCCCAGTTGATAATCAGCCAGACTTGTAACCGAAAGGTTGCGAGTTCAAGTTCTGGTGCGGGCCAACCACTAAATTCGTCTTTTCGGATTTAACATTGTGATAAAACCCGCACGGCTAAATTCGTTTTCGAAAGGCGTGCGTCCACCAACCCGCATTAAGCCAGAGGTTGCGTGGTGGACTATGGCAGTCTCCTTCGTGTTTCGAGGCCCGCGCCGCTCGTTGGGGACGTATATAGGCTGATAAACAAAAATATGCAGAATCAAAATACACTGTCAGGTTTCCATTAAAAACTAGTAACACAAAAAAGATGCACGAACTTCTACTAATGGAACAAAAGCACATTAAATCAATAACACTCCACTAGTAAACTCTTCGCATACTAATTGATCAAGGCCTGAGGAACCACCAATAATAAAATATTCCGATGAACCACCGGAAGTAACATAATATATGTGCATTGAATATTTATTTGTGACGTCATTCAATCAGCTGATTGCATTAAACATTTTAAACGGGGAAAAAAGATATAACAAACTACTGCGACTGTTTACTGTCGCAGCTTTTTTTAAAATAGGGAATACTAGCTTCCCGCCCGTGACTTCGTTTCCGTGGGGAAAATTATGTAGCCTATGTGTTAATCCGGGGTGTCAACTACCTCCATACAAAATTTTATCAACATTGATCCAGCTGTTTAAGCGTGAAAGAGTCTATACTTACATCCATACAAACTTCCGCGTTTATCCTTCATCAGCCCATACTGCTGGGGCACGGGCCTCCCTCAATAACATGAGGGGTAAATGCCATACTCACCACGCTTGGCAGACGGGTTGGCGAGGGTTTTGATATAAATGCAGAGTTTTCCTTCTCTGTGTGCAGATGAACTTGCTTGCATATTTACCTTAGTCGCCTTGTACGACACCTCGGTAAGAAAGAGGGTGGTCCTATTCTACTCTGCCGGGGACTCACACGGCATAATAACACAATAAAAAATAAAAAACCTAGGTTTATAATACATACTTATTAAGTAAGGATAAGGATTAATACTTAAACTCACGACCCCGATTAGATCTCTCCTGGTGCTCTAAGATAAATTCCCCTTAGGTATAAGTCTACCTTTATGTCACAATGTGTATTCTACTATCTAGTTGTTATTTCGCTCTAATAATCTATGTTTTGTGTTATTCACGTTTTGTTATTTCTTTATTAAAAACCTGCATACAAACAAACCAACCAATCTAAGGTCAAGAGCGAACCCGTTATGAATACGTGTATTAATATAATAATCTACATATAACACTAAAATTAAAAATCAATTGCTTATAACTTTTAAACGGCTGAACAGATTTTCATCAAACATAGCTAAGGACACTCGGGATAAAATTATCTATGACACAAAAAAACTAAACGAAAATCGGTTCATCCGTTTAGGAGCTACGATACCACAGACAGATACACAGACAGACACGTTAATCTTATAACACCCCTCTTTTTTTGCGTCTGGGGTTAAAAGATTTGAGTGTTTGCATTGAATAGGCTCCGAAACTGCCGGACCGATTTCAAAAATTATCCCAATTTACACAGTTATCCTACACAATTTTCCCAATTTTCCATTTTAGCTACACAATTTTCCCGAATTCCCACAGGAACGAAGTCCCGGGCGGAATGCTAGTTGTTAATAAAAATAAACAGCGTATTCCTAAAACTATCTTATTATGGTCAAGGTTATTATTATCTTTTCAAATAACATAACAACATTAATGAAAATAAAAATAAATGGTATATTAATATATCTACGTTTTGTCAACACACGATAAGCTTCTATAAATATATTTAGGTACTACATAAAGTTTGGTGCAGAAGTAGGTTATACAACGTGTTTAAAAAAAACCCAAAAAAAAAGATAATTCAAAATTAATTACAATTTAGCTATGATATAATTTATTGCGCAGCTCTATTACAAATATGACAAGTATGTCATATTAATTATATGAAATTTTCATTTTGAAAGATGTCAAACGGTGCAACTGATTACTAGAGTTGCGACTTTTTCACTTTTAAAATTAAATTCTGGAATTTCTTTTTTTTAGGGTTTTTTGAAACACCTTGTAGACGGCGAAAAATTTAAATAAGCCAATTTTTTTTATAACGAATGGGTGCGGTCTCAAAACATATCGTCATCAGCGAAGGGGTTTCAGCCGATAATCCACCACACTGTGGCCTAATTAATGATGGACCGCGCAGATTCACCGATGCGGTACATGTACCTACATGTTTACCTTATGTACTTTATTCGTTAATTGTTTTTTTGTGTTGTGTTGTAGGTATGTTACATGTACCGTTTCATGAATAAATGTATCTCTCTCTCTCTCTCTCTCGCCTTCCAAAAAGAATAGAATAGAATAAGCTCCTAAACGAATGGACCGATTTCTTTTTGATTAAAATTTATTTAGTCATTGGGCGTTTCCCCACTGGACGGCACGGCGGCCGGCGCCGGCAACGGCGAGAGTGACAGAGCTATAGTCTGTCTCTTTTCCTAGTATAGCTCTGTCACTCTCACCGTTGCCGGCGCCGGCCGCCGTGCCGTCCAGTGGGGAAACGCCCATTTAAAAGTTATATAAGCAATCGAATTTCAGAGGTGATACATTTTGACATTGGAAATGTCTTTTCGTTCGCTCCAGTGCAGGCTTCGATTTCACGAAAACGTGCGATCACCTTATGTCTCGGAGAGTTGATAAGATATGATAAAAGACACATATTCACAAGATCTGTAAGGTGCAAAAAGAATTATTAGAGACCAAAAACAAAAATTATGGCCGACAGAGTGAAAAAAAAATCCAATTTTTTATTTTGGCGCTCGATATTTTGGAAACGAAGAATGATGTCAATTTGAGAAAAACAGCTACAATTTGAGACTAAAACAAAGACGACCAAAGGTAAAAAGGTCGGGTCAAGGGTAAAATGATATTTATTCGAATTCCCTAGATTCATTTCCAATGTGCTCGATAGTTGCTGTGAGGCACGAATATTGTGATTTTTATTTTTATTTTAGAGTAATTAAAACTCAATTTTCTCGGAAGTGTAGGATTTCCTTTACCGCTGAGCAAGTGATAATTTGTGAGAAATCCGTACATAAATCTGAAAAGGTTGACGATAAGATATTGCTTCTTAGCAACCTGACATAACTTTTGTATAAAATGTAACTGTACCTTATTTATGTTGGAGTGCAATAAAGTTTATTGTATTGTATTGTAAAAGACCAATTTAGGGGTAGAACAGTATCAACATCATCCAAAACGAGTTATCAATAGAGCCAGAAGTAATCTTGTTGACATTCAACTAACTGATTCTTTAATGAGTCCATACAATTATGCAAATTCACTATTGTAAATTGTAAAGCGATTCTCTCTGCTGACTCGAGAAGCTATTATGCAATGACGTGGTTATAATAAATGATACTAGTTATCGGCAGTCCATACGATTGATGATATTTATTTGATACCTAATAAAGACTTCGTTTGATGGTCCTTTGTATGTGTGGGTGTTATAAGTTTGACGAATGTATCTGTGTGTCTATCTGTGGCATGTGGAATTGACCGATTTCGATGCAGCTTTTTTTGTTTGAAAGCTGACGTTATCGAGATGGTTCTTGGCTATATTCCATCAAATTGGTTTAACCGTTTAATTGGTAAGCGATGAATGTCGGAGGCAAAACATTTTTTTGAAATTTAAGGGTTATTGTAGGTAATTAGGGTTCTGCAAGTGCTGGATTATGGTAAAGCACCCCTTGAATGAGGAAAGGAAAATTGTACTAACAGAATAAAGAACTAGGCCCTGATCCTAAAGTTGTGTGTCGATGGAATGGTCGCCATTTTATCCGTTCAGGTGGCGAAATTGAGAACTATCCAAATGTCATACATCTAATGACGGTTGCTTTGACTGGTGGCGCCACCGCCAACTGAATTTTTAGTTGCTAGGTATTTTGCAACTTTACGTTCGGTTGGCGGTGGCCCCATTATTAGGAAGCCGGATTTTTGATGGGTCCAGACTGTTAAAATTGTTGTGTTTATACAATAATATACAATAACAAAAGTCTCGACTACCGAACTTACTTGTTTTTTTCTTTTCAGTTCTTATTACGCAGTCGGGTTTTTTTTATTTTTTAAATAAATTTATTTTATTTTACACTTTTTAGTTAGGATTTATATTTGTCATTTTCTTATTAGTTGTATATAATATGGCCTACTTGCATAAAAATTGAACAATTTACGCATTAAAAGCCTATATTTAAGTGAAAATGGGAAAATCGTTACTAACCAACTTTAAATCGTTATAATAGATCCTAAACGGTAATTCTCATTGAAAAACGATATGAGAAACCTATAAATAATTTTTAAATACCTATTCAACGATACCAAACTTGACATAATTTGTCGATTTTCATTTTTTTCTTTTTCATATTATGGCTTCTAAAATCGGCCATTTTGATTTTTCCAAATTTTTATATTTTCTATGACATTTGCGCCGTCATGACGAATCCAACGACGTATCATTTATCAAAATCGGCCCACGCGTTTGGTAAAGCCACAAAGGTACAAACCCACATACGCACATACATACATAGGCTGATAAACCCATTACCCTCCTTTGCGTCGCGCAGTCGGGTAAAAATGTCTTATCGTGGCGATTATGAGCAAATCCTACGTCCCATGCCAAGCCAGGCGACTTTTATGGGTTCATAAAACAAGGCACTTTCTCTTCCAGTGACGATCCCGGTACTGAACTTCGGCATGGTAATGGGTTGGCAGTCTCCCATGACCCCTCTCCTGCAGTCACCTGATGGACCAGCACCAGAGCCGATCAGCGATGAGACCATATCCTGGATGGCGTCTTTGACCTTCCTGCCACCTGTCTTCATCGGCTTTCTGGTTGGGGACCTGGCTGACAGGTGGGGGAGGAAGGTCACTACCATGTTGACAAGTCTTATGCTGGTTGTAAGTATCCTTACTCCTTACTAATCTAAATATATAAAAGGAGAAACTGACTGACTGACTGACTGACTGACTGACATATCAACGCACAGCCTAAACGGCAAAACGTAGGCACTTGAAATTTGGAAGGGACGTAGCTTAGGTACCGTAGAGGTGCACTAAGAAAGGAATTCCCGAAATTCCCACGGGAACGGGAATTATCGGGAAAATCCTTTTGTATGAAAAATCTAAACCGCTACTTAAGCGTCTTAACTTATAGACGCTTGAAATTTGGCATGCAGGTACCTTAGTAAACTTAAAGCTTAGTTGCAACAAAATATTGCAAAAAAACTTTCGGGAAAAAACTTTCGTATATAAAAATCGAAATCTTAAACTAAATCAATATTTAATAAACTAAATGAAGGTCCATTAATGGACCGTCAATAAAGTGTAATCTGTTCAAAAGAAAAAATTAACACGCAAACGAAATTGCGGGCATCAGCTATAATATTATAAACGCGAAAGTTTGTATGTATGGATGTTTGTTACTCTTTCACGCTCAAGCGGCTAGAGCAATTTTGATAAAATTTAGTATGGAGATATCTAACACCCTGGATTAACACATAGGCTACATAACTTTCCCAAATTCCCACGGGAACGAAAACAGAAAGCTAGTATTAAAATAAAATACAATATTGGATGACTTTAAATTAATCAGCCAGCGGAACTAAACAACTGTCCCATAATTTTAGGCTTTTAGCTAATTTTATCGGTTCTGTGGTTTGGTTTTTGTAATAATTTTATAGCAGACAATAAAGGGCTTTGAAGATTTTTGTATGGAACCTGGAATACCTACTGTCCGCCATTTTGAATTTTTTTCAACATCGCAGCCACACTTGAGACCTAGTAAAATCGATAGCTTAGATCAATACAAACTTAAAATATTCTTTGACAAATTCTCCAAAAGTGTCAGGTTTCCAAGTTATGAGCTGTCAAAGTTACGCTGGTGGCGCCATCACTAAGTACTATGACTAAAGGTCTCTGTTTTCTAACATGTTTTAAATCTAATTAAATCGATTTTTAACATCAATACAAACGTAAAATATTCTTTAATAAAATCTCCTAAAGTGTCAGGTTTCCAAGTTATAAGCTGTCAAAGTTGCACTGTTGGCACCACCAACACCAATAAGTAGGTTGGTACTATGAAAATTAGTCTCTGTTTTCAAACATGTTTTAAACCTAATTGAATTGATTGTTTATATCAATACAAATAAAGGTAACTTACTTTTAAGGTAGGTACATACTTACAAATCTATTGGGGCATATAAGACACGCATCTATAGGCCTACCGTTTAACTCGCGTATCGCCTGCGCCGTGTGAAGGCAGCGGGGAGTGATGTTAGCGGGATGACATGGAGCCGGCTGCCGCTGCCGTGCTCTCTGCTCCGCGCACCCCGCGTAGCCACCCGCTAACATCTCTCCCCGCTGCCTTCACACCGCGCAGGCGATACGCGAGTTTAGCAGTCGGCCTATATTCAATTCGGCGTTATCTTATCTCACTCTAAATCCTCTATCACCACCCGCACCTCGCATTTGTTTGTATAGCGTTATCTCGCTCTAAATGCTATCTCTTACTTCTTTATTACTGCGTGTACATCCCTTCCTTGTCCCGCACCCCCGTCTCCTACCTGACTTCAGTTGCCACTTGACTGTCACTGTGCGCAAGCGTTTCTAAGTCCTATATGTGCTCCATGGTGCATTTTTATGGTTATTGTCTTTTGTTGAATATTGTTACTGCCATGTTGGCTGTTTCATTTTATCGTTGACTGTTTGTTGTTATCGTTGACCGCTACGCCAGTAACATGAGTGACACTGGTGGTGAATATCGCTCAAGAAGATGCTATTTTTGTGGAATTAGCACTGTTCCGGGTCCTCGAAGAAGGCGAGGTACAATTCGTTTGTACCAATTAACCTTTGAGTATGTTAACTCGTACCCGTACATCCTGGACTATTCTCATCATTTATTCTTGGACACGCGACAGGTAAATTACCTAAACTAATAACTATTTTGTCGTTACTTAAGTATTTAAAAATAAAGTATAGTTGAATTGTTTATAACATAAAGTTCAAATATATCATCATTATTAGCTCTCTCATATCCCTACTTCAACTATCCCTACAATGAGTTCATGTTACCATATAAGTCTACAGTAACTTGTTTTTTCAAATAACCGCATCATAAACCCATTTAAGGGAGCATTCAAAAACAGGCAAGGCGATACTTGTCAATTATTTCAAGTAAATGTCAAATAACTCATGTTTTCGAACGTTAAGTCGTATAAAAAACTAATCTTTAAGATTAGATTTATGTACGTTTTTTAGATTTTCTGTACAGTTGTATTTAAAAATTGGTGCACACAGCAAACCGGCAAGTAGGTTACTCATTAAAATCTCTTTTGTATACTTAAGTCTATGACAAATACTGCGGAGCATCGAATGTCAGTACTTACATCGCTTTCTTACACTGTTCAGATGACCAGTGACAGACAGTGACAGCTGACAAGTATCGATTGTATGTCGATCGTATACTTATAATATGCTCAGTTTCTTATAATTGTGTTTTAGTACTAAAATAGGTCCTTATCCATTCTACATGCTAAATAAAGCAATAAGAGATATCAATGAATCAAGAACTTTGTGTTGAAATATTTTGAACGCTGTAGTTTGTGTGGATTGCAGGCGGGATGATAGTTAGAAATAAAAATAAGTAGTCACTCATAATAATAAGTTTAACTAAAGACACTGACATCATTGAACACTAATATCGGTTGCACACTAACTGATGCTCTTACAGCGAGGGAAAACATCGTGAAGAAACCTGCATATCCAGCAATTATATTTCATAGTACTTAGTGATGGCGCCACCAGTGTAACTTTGACAGCTCATAACTTGGAAACCTGACACTTTAGGAGAATTTGTCAAAGAATATTTTAAGTTTGTATTGATCTAAGCTATCGATTTTACTAGGTCTCAAGTGTGGCTGCGATTTTGAAAAAAATTCAAAATGGCGGACAGTAGGTATTCCAAAATCTTCAAAGCCCTTTAAGCTGAATTCATCTTCAAAGAGCGTATGAAAATATTTTTAGATTAATGTTAAATTAGTGCGTTTAATTGATCAAGAATTTTTATGTCGAGCTCATTAACCACCGACAAAAAAGGGGGTTATAAAGTTTGACGTGTGTATAATTTAATTATGAGTATATGTGTCTGTCTGGCAAAGTTATCAATCGCAATAGTTAAGCAATCGAATGTGATAAAACATTATTAATTTTACGGTGACTAATGCCTATATCTTTCGCGATAAACCTAGTAACACACCAATTGTACAAATTAATTGTAAATGTAAACAATAAAATTAAACGCAAAACTAGAAACACAAACATTTACTATATTCTGAAAAGAATTTGCAAACCAACTGGGTACACAATAACAAGAGTGATGAGCGCACTTGGAAACTACTTGGAAACATTATATATGGTTGAGTGGTAGCGGTACTGCCTCTTCCGATCCTGGGTTTGATTTCCAGGAAATGCTTGTGTAAAAAACAGATGTTTGTTCTCGGGTCATGGGTTTGTATTGTTCCTATGGACCTTAATGTGGGCCTTTGAGTGTGTAGCATTTATTTACTACCTGACTCGGCGATCTTCGTAACGCTTTAGATTTAATTCCTCGCAGTTTTTCCATATTTTCTTACCTTTTTAAATTTCCCTGAACTTTTACTTTTATTTCAAGACAAAATTTGCCAAATCGGTCTAGCCATTCTCGAGTTTAACGCGACTAACGTACAGCAATTCATTTATACAGGTTGAAAAAGAACCTCCTAGCTTTATTGAAAATCCTGAAACAGTATCACTTACTGAACACTTTTTTTTTGTTATTTATTTTTGGGGGGAGGGATTTTTTTTCCTAAACGTAGACGCCACTCGGGCGCACCCCCCTAGCGCTACCCGCACCCCTCGCGTGCCTGGTATAAGAGTTATGTCTACGTTTAGGCAAAAAATGAACTATTCCCATTGAATTTTTTTTTTCATAAATGTTTTCTTAGAGTGATACTGGTTCAGGATTTTGAATATAGCTAGGAGGTTCTTTTTCACCCAGTATATGTCGCCGGAAAATAATAAGCATCGTAAGCTGATCAATTTCCGAGGTAGTTAATCAACTAGCGGAAAATCATACACGGCATTTGAAATGTATTATATTACTAGATCAATTTTCCTTCCTGCCTTTTTATGATATTATCATTAATTCAAGGTGACTTTAAATTGACTAAAACACCTAAAATTGACTGAAACCGATGAAACAGAAACACTTTCTTCAAGGAAAATTCTCAAAGACTTTTTTCGGCTTTTCAGACCTGCCTTTTAACTGATGGAAGATAGATTTTTTTATCTATATTTTTGGGGAAAGTGTTTTAGCTTTAGTGGGCAGATTTACGTCCTTAATTATCGCCATCTTATTAATAAAAAAAAACAGTAGCTACTATCTTTTATCTGCATAACCCAGGATCCTTGCCAGAGGCATACAAGAACATTAAGAATCTTGTGTACTTCTGGGAGCACATTGGCTGGTTGGAATAGTCAGTACAAGTCAAGTCAAAGTCAAAAATAGGTTTATTTTGGACAACATTTAGGATGTTACTTACTTAAAATAACTCTAAGTAGTGCAGTACACTGACACTAGGGTTAGCCAAGTTCGCTACATACTTGCCTATGCCTACACGATAAGAAGAAGACATATTCGTTATTTTGACTCTGCGACTATCCCCAAAGGTGCAGTCTTCCAGTCTTCCCCCAAGAAGATATCACCCGAAATAATGGCCCAATCTAGAGGCTAAGTACGGAAAACGCCTGACAAAATAACATCTTTCAGCATATCTAGCACAGCCAGCGACATTCGCGCGTCACACCACTCAGATGACGGTGAAATTTCACTTTGATAACGTGAGGGCACCGCGCAAAGGCTTGCTCGCCCTCTGGCGTTGTAATTTCGTCACTATGTATGACATTTGACCGCAGTACATTTCACCGATGGCACGCCATGCTCTAGGTACAGATTTTAAAATCTGCACAGGGGTATTCCTGTGTTTACTTGTGATTTATGTTTCAATTTTACGTTTTTCCCTACATCCAATCATCTCAGTGGTTAAATCTCCAACTGCTTCTAAAATGTCCAATTTGTCATTCAATTGCTTGACCGCACAGGTAAATAATAAATTGCTCTATCAAGCAAGTGCGCAATTTTTTTGCCTGTGTGAATTCCCTGTGAAAACATCACAAGATGGGTAGATATAATATAACGTCGTCATATAGAGGACAGAGTCTAATTTAGACTCAAGTACATAGGGTACATAAGGTTAGTAGAATTGATCTCTCAAATCTCTTTACCACAAAAGTAGGCCTACTCGAATATCTTTATTCCAAGGTACCACTGAACACTTAATAGTTCGTTCTTAGAACTTTGTTCTAAGTGCTAATTAAGTATTACTCTTGGTGAAAAATAAAACAAGCTGTGCGAAAATTTAACATGCTATTTGATTTCCAAACATTACATGTAATAAATTTTGAGTTTTCTGACAAAGAGTATAATTACGCCTCAAGCCTCGACAAAATTAAGATTTAAAAAAACTGAAACAGCGTAATTTGCGATAAACCCCTTTATAGTAAGTATCAGTTAATTGAAATGTTACATAACATACTAATCAATCAAGATGAAACAACAAATTCTTAAACAAACGCCTGTTAAAATAAAATAGATGTGTTTCTGTAACTGAGTAGTAAATTAGCTATGAAGTGCCATCATGGATCTATGTACAGAGGCCAGCGCATCAGGTTACTCCATTTTTATTGCAAAACTGCTCTTATCACGACAGCATACAGTGCGCGCGTGTGGTAACTTGAGTTGCGGCCGTCCGTACCTATATAAGTAAAATACATGAAATCCATGTGAAGTGCGGACTGCAGACAGCAACATAACAAGGTATAAAACTATGTTAAATGTAATAAGACAAGGGCATGAAGTCTGTCTGTAAAATATAAATAATAATAAAAAAGGTATAAAACTGAATATTGTTATTATGGGTGATGAATGTCAATCAATCACTGAGTCACATAAAACATTTTTTGTTTTGCCAAAGGAGCTATTGCTTATAACTTCTTAATGGCTGCACCAAAATCAAATGTAGCTACGAACCATTTTGATTATGTCAGCTTTCAAACAAAAAATCGCATCAAAATCGGTTTATTCGCTTAGGAGCTATGATGCTATAGTCAGACACATAGATACACACCTCAAACTTATTATTCTTTCAATGTCGGCCGAAATTGTCGGGGATTAAGAAGAAAAATTTGTTCGTAAAGGAATTACGGATCTAACTTTTGGCCAATATACAATCTACATAGATGTGTAAAGCGGTGATAGCTCAGTTGGTAATAAGCCAGACTTGTAATCGGAAGGTCGCGGGTTCAAATCCTGGTGCGGGCCTGTACCACTAAATTCGTCTTTTCGGATTTATGTACGGATTTCTAATTGTCACTTGCTTAACGGTGAAGGTAAACATCGTGATGAAACCCGCCCGTCCAAGAAAATTCATTTTCAAAAGACGAGCGGTCCACCAACCCGCATTGGGCCAGCGTGGTGGACTATGGCCTAAATCCCTTCGGGTTTCAAAGGGAGGCCCGTGCCCCTCGGTGGGGACATAATATGGGCTGGTAAAAAAAGAAAAAAATAATAGATGTGTACCATAAGCAGTCCAAACCACTTACAGTGGATAACTAAGATGTAATTGTAAGCGATTGTTACTAGTTATTAGTTACTGGTAATTATTTACAGTGTCAACCGCTTGCTGTAATAGGTAGGTACCTACTGGTAATACTACATACTCTACAGTTTTATGGGTCACAGTAATTTACTGACAATGGGCTACAGTAGGTTGTGAATTTTTGTGTTTATGTTTCAACACCATGCATAATTAATTTCACACGTAGGTAATTAGGTAATGTTGTATCTATCAACGGTAGCAACCTCCGTTAAATGCTTTTTATTTGCTCATCGTTCGACAATCAAAACCTAAGCGTTTGATCAAAGTTACATTTAATTACACGCCTGTAATTCCCATACGGGGTAGGTAGAGCACCAGTGGTTGAGATGTATAGTGGTGAGAGTATACATAATGTACCTATATAGTGGTGAGAGGTTGTCAGCCTTTCACCCACAATATACAAGCAAAACCCTCGAGTCCCTGACTTCTACAGTATGCCTGGGAAGAGTTGGCAGCTGGTTCATTCTTAAGGTTTTCTTTCATTCCCGCTCAAGTTGTTTGGAAAGAAAAAACACCGGAAGTGTCAGCAGAAGTGAAAACTAGAACATATATTACTTCCTTGCGGTCTACTCTCCCTCCGTCTTACGAATTTTCGATCAAGTCACGTGTCCTGACGCGAGTTTAACATTTTTTACCCATCCCAAAAAGAACGCCGCTAAAGAAGTTTTCAGTCTCCCTCCGTCTTACGTATTTTCGATCAGGTCACGTTTCCTGACGCGAGTTAAACATTTTTTACCCATACTTCAAAGTGCACAACGCCGCTAAAGAAGTTTTCACTTCAAAAAAAGCATGTTTTTTTAATTTTCGCTAACTAATTTAAAGTAACTTAACATTATCCTTCGATCGATGAACAAAGACGGTTTCTTGCAGATCAGCTGGACCATCATGCTGGTCTCCTTGCGACCTTGGGCTTTGCTGACGTCACGGGTCGTGTCTGGCCTCGCTTGCGCAGGCTGTTATGTGGTCACACCTTTGTATCTCAAAGAGGTAAATTAACTTTTGAGCAGTGCTAATTGATTTTTAGGTTTCTAGGTGAATTGTATCAAGACATTAATAAATACTCCATCAAAAAAGAATAAAGACGTT
Organism: Aproaerema taeniolella; assembly: GCA_949987775.1. Taxonomy (NCBI): domain Eukaryota; kingdom Metazoa; phylum Arthropoda; class Insecta; order Lepidoptera; family Gelechiidae; genus Aproaerema; species Aproaerema taeniolella. The sequence continues at coordinate 9,238,020 of OX465264.1, forward strand.
CGGCTTCAATTTTGGGAAAACTATAACACCCTGTTTATAAAACCAAAAATTCCAGAGGTCTTCTATGAAAGACCCATATTATATCAACCACCCTTTTTGAAGTTTCAGCCTATACATCTTTTTTACCGACTTCAAAAAAGGAGGAGGTTCTATGTTCGACTGTATGTATATATATTTTTTATGTATGTTCACCGATTTCTCCGCCAATTATGAACCGATTTTCAAAATTCTTTTTTTGTTCGAAAGAGTATATACTTCAGAGGTGGTCCCATATAAATTTTATAGAAAATGACTCAGGGCTTTTAAAAAAATCAACAAAAACAAAAAACACTACAAACCAGAACATCATCTAAATAAATGAGTGACATTTTCGTCTGTGGTTATCAGCTAATAGGCATTGTAGTCTGAAAAAAATACTAGTTATCTACTTTGTGCGAACTGATGTTGGGATTGAAGTCGGTGACTCATACGTTTTTAACGTGGAAAATTATTGGAACGGTACGAAACATCTGAACCAATAGATAGAGCAAAACTCATGGACCCAGAAGATTGTCTATGTATAATAGAGAATACCAAAATACCGCAAATTCCAAACATTTTGCAAAATTTTGCAAAATGGTTTCTATTTTCCAGAATTTTTAACTCAACACATTCAGATTCTAAAAAACAAACTTAACAACTAAACAAACCAAACTCAAAACAAAACGAAATTAATTTACGAATACGCCATGTTGGTTACTAGGACTTAACAAATACTCGTATCGTGGAAAATCATAGCGTTTATTTCATAATGTGTAAGTAATTAATGTAATTATATCTTTTGTCCCCACAGATAGCCTCAGACAACATTCGCGGCGCGCTAGGCTCCCTCTTCATCCTGTTCCAAAACGCGGGGTACCTGGTGGTCTACATCGCCGGAGACATGCTGTCCTTTGCTGCAGTCATGTGGCTCTGTACGGCCATCCCTGTCATCCACCTCCTGGCCTTCCTGCCTATGCCAGAGACTCCTGTATTCTTGGTGAAACAGGGGAAAGTCACGGTGAGTTTTAGAGAAGAAGATACTTCTTTTCAAGGCAAATACCTGCCCCCCCATGGCAGTAAGTTTAAAGTGTTTGCCAAAGAAAACATGTTTAGCTCATGTTTCCATTATATACGTATCCTTATATACAAAGGAAAAGTAAATACAAAGGAAACGTGAGTGGTTTAGCTTTGGTAAAACCGTTCAAACTCACCACTATCAGGGGGCTGGCAATCTCCCTCATTGGAGACCTTTGCGGTCATATGGCTCTGTACTGTTGTCCATCTTCTAGTATTCCTACTCATGGAGACTTCTGTGTTCCTGGTAAAGCAGGGAAAAAATACATAGGTGCCTTTGGGATATCTTGACGACCACTTGGTACATAGTTTGAGAATATGAAAACACCTCGTAATATGCCTTTAACAGCATTTTACTTTCAGCTAAATTACAAAAATAGCTAACAGACCTTACTCCTTGTTTCTAGGAGGCCAGATCAGCTCTGGCGTGGCTGCGCAACACAACAGTTGACGACAAGAACGTTGAGGAAGCAGTCCAGCAGCTGGAAAGGGAGGAAGACCTAGCCAGGTCACTGAAGAAGGCTAGCTGGAAGAGTATTAGTGAGTAGCTATCCTAGTAATTCTACTAATATTATAAACTAGCTTTTCGCTTTGGACTCTTTTCCCGTGGGAATTTTTTCGTCAATTTTATTCTGTTATTCGAGACGGAGTCAAATACAACAAATCAAAAACCTTGAAAATCAGTCTAGCCGGTCGTTAAGTGTTCGGACAAACCCGACTTTGTTTTATATTTGTGAGCATACATTATGCATGTTTGTTACTCTTTCACGCTCAAACAACTGGACCAATTTTAATAAAATGTGGTATGGAGGTAGCTGACACCCTGGATTAACATAATTTTTCCGAATTCCCACGGGAACGAAGTCCCAGGCGGAAAGCTAGTACTGTACATATAATTTCTTTTGGGGTACATAAACCTTGTGGTTCTGAAAATGATAAATCAACATGAGTATCGGTCAGATGGCTCATTTGGTGGAGTGGTTGTTAGTTAATAATGCTGCCTTTGAATCGATGGTTCCTGCTTCAATGTTCTGTTGGGATAAATATTTGAATAAAAAGCGGGTGTTTGTTCTCATGGCTAGTTGCTACTGCCCCAAGGGACCATAGGAATATTTTATTTATTAATAATACTTGCAGTATGCCTAGGAACATTTGGCAACTGATGTCAGTCGTTTAAGCCAGGCAGCATCTTTTTTACACCCAAAAGAGGGCTGTTATAAGTTTAATTTGTGTATCTGTGTGTCTATCTGTGGCATCGTAGCTCCTAAACGAACGGACCGATTTTGATGTGTTTTTTTGTTGTTTGAAAGCTGACGTAATCCGCTTGAGCACAATCATGTTCTTAGTTATGTTTGATCAAAATTGTTTCAGCCATTTAAGAGTTATAAGAAAAAATGTCGGGGTGATACACAATTATTCATTTTAAGATTTATATACATGCTACGAGTATGTTTTTGACGGGATTTTGTTATTCAGATTACTCATTTGCATGTACTAATGGAATTATCACTTCTATCCATAAGTTTTGCTCTTAATAGCCACTGAAGGTCAATAAATTTCCAACTTCATAGACACAAAACCGCCTTACCAAGTGTATAAATTTACCAACTACACTCTCTCATTTGCATTTGTTAATGACATTACGATTTCTTTCCGTAACTTTTGCCTTCTGGGTTTCCCGTTCCTTCGACATATACATGCATGACTGGATCGAAAAAAGAAACTGCAAATCCGAAACCAGTTTTGTAAAGGTGCCTAACACGAATACAGTACTCGAAAAAATATATAGGATGTGACAAAAAGTTTGTTTCCAATTATTTGACTCGAATTTATATGTGAAGAAAAATGAACATTTGTTTAAGAAAAATAGGGATAGGCACAATGTAAATACTATTACGAAGCATAAACTGGATGTACTAGACAGTCGTCTCCACAAGGTCACGAACTCTTTTATGGGTCAATGTATACGTTTCTATAATAAGATTCCCATGTGTATTCAAAATTTACCTTTGGATAAATTTAAGACAGTGATTAAACAAAAACTTTGCAAAAAGGGCTATTACAAAATTTCTGATTATCTATCAGACAGGCAGCCATGGGAATGAACTGCTCAGCTCTAGAGTTATTTCAGATTTAGTTAAAATTAGTAAATAAGAAAATTTGTAATGCGATTTAAAAGAGCAACCTCGGAGTTTCTTGCCTGTTCTTCTCTGAGGAAGACTGCACCTTTGCGAATAGGCGTAGAGTCAGTAGGATCAGAGGTACGAATGCGTATGTATGTATTTAAATCGTTTAATGTATGTTTGTATGTATTTCATTGTAATCTTGACTTTGTTTTAAGTGACATCCTGAATGTCCTATAAAATAAAGATTTTTCTATTCTATTGTATTCTAATCGTCGGCGTATACCTAATCGAAATGATTAGGTGTAATGATAACAATGTTTAAGAGATCAAGCGAATTTTTGTAGTAATATGTTGAGCTGAATTTTTGCAAACACGTTTAGTTTGGATGACAATACAAGTGACTAAGTGACGCCATTCTAAATCCAATATGACTACAGTCATATACAGTCAAACCAATCAATGAGGTTAAGCAACGTACACAGTGGCAGGGAACCTGATGGGTGACCAAAGTAGCAATTTATCACTAGCGTTTCCGTGCTTCGGAGGGCGGTTGTCGATTGACTACAGTCGTTTAAACCAAGTCGGAGGCCATTGTACGGTTTGAAAAACTCTGACACAAGGGTTAGCCAAGTTCGCCACACACTACACGATAAGAAAAATAATATATGGCAATCCGTCCAAGTCGGGCTAGTTATTTTATTTTGCGGGCTAGTTATTTCATTATTATGGTCATCAAATGAAAAGGTTTGCTGAGAAGGGTACGAAAACTAAACATTTAAATAGAAGTTTGTTTTTAATAAAATTAAGTCAATTGCTCTGACTTTGTTACACCCTATATTATTAGTGATGGATGGGTTATGCAAAAGAAACCAACAAAAATATGACGTCATACGCTTACGAATTGCTTCGTTTTTGTTTGGTCAACAATTACATTTTTAAATAATGCTACTCACTTTAAGTGAAGTAGTCTTTATTTGCAGTACTTAAATAAAGATTGGATCCCATTTATAAAATACTAGAGAATACCCAGGACTTCGTTCCCGTGGGAATTTTGTAAAATACTTCATCATTCCCTGCCTGCGATTTAAAAGGAATATTTAGGCCTTTCAAGGTCCTTTAGGGCTTTGGGTTTAAGCTGGGCGTTGATGAGTCGGTGAGTCAAGACCCCCAATTTTATTTAAAAGATACCTAGACCCGAGAACTAACAGGCGTTAGAGTCCGTGTGCTCAGAAGTAAAACTAAATATTTCAAACAAAAGTAAAAATTTAAGAAAATTGGTAGGTACTCAAAATCAATTAAAGTTAGAGACATAATTCAAACGCATACGTACGAAATAGATGTCGAAAAGTTTTGGAACGCATCCATTGGGGGCTCCATACAATGAATTTGCCACGGGCCTCAAATGGTGTAGTTAGGCCACTGCTAACAATCTCTACTCTATTCCCAATAGCACAAATTAATAATAGTAATGTTTCTACGACACCCAATAGCCATAGCCTTCAAACTGGTTCATTATTAGACACATAACTATTATTTTTGAGTTCCGTATTCAAGATGACAACAGAAATAGTATTGCATCGATTCAATTCAATTTCTTCAATTTTATGGCAAACCTTTTGTAGATTTCGCCGAAGTCCAGTGTTGGTATTGCATCAAGTGGTGTTTGAACCACTTTTTTAATCTTCGCTCCTAGCCTTCGATCAAGTTTTTTATAGTTGATCGAAACTCCTGGCATTTCTTGTTTAAAAACCTATTTTCATAAATTAGGTAGATAGGTCATTCACTTACATACATATACTTGGCTTTACAGAGGCTAGCGCAACAGTTACCTTAGTTTGCAAAACCTGTCTTATTGTAACAGCAAAGAGTCCACGCGTGGAGAAACTTCATATGCCTCTGTACACAATCATCATTATTATTTGACTTCCTAACCACACAAACACAGCCGTCTCACAGCAAAAAATGGGGCGTTTGAGGTCATGCGTTACTTTGCAATGATTACACAAAAAAATGATTGTTATTATTAATGCCCTTCTCTGTGTTCTGTGTCATTAAATTAAAAAAAAAAACAGTTGTGTGATTCTTGGTTTCTTTGACCAAATACTCGTATGTTACTTTTTGAAATATATGTAACTTCAACATAAAGAGAAACTACAACATAATTTATGAGAACAGCCAATAGTATTAACAGTAAGTATACACACACGACGATTGCGGTGATAGCCCAGTTGGTAATGAGCCAGATTTGTAATCCGAAGGTCGCGGGTTCAAATCCTGGTGCGGGCCTGTACCACTAAATTTATCTTTTCGGATTTATGTACGGATTATGGGATTATGTTCTAATTATCACTTGTTCAACGGTAAAGGAAAACATCGTGAAGAAACTCGCCCGTCCAAGAAAATTCATTTTCGAAAGACGAACGGTCCACCAACCCGCATTGTGCCAGCGTGGTGGACTATGGCCTAAATTCCCTTCGTGTTTCGAATGGAGGCCCGTGCCCCTCGGTGGGGACGTATATGGGCTGGTAAGAAGAAGAGAAACACACGACGGTACATTAGGTTATTTATACAGGGTGTAAAGGACAGCAATGATTTTCCTTAGGGATTTTCCTCCAAGAAAATTTCACATTAATGGTGTACCTTCCTTTTTTACCTACAAAGTAGGTAAAAAACGAAAATTTCTTAAGTTCAGCGTTTCCGTTAAAAAAATTATGGGCAGATTTCACCATTTAAGTATTTTACTATATTTAGGATATATTTAATTTTTTAAGAAAAAAAATATTTATAAAGTTTACAAGCATTACATTAAGAACATACGTATTTAGCAGCACATTCTATCATATGATATACCAACTTTCGTTACATAGCATTAAATTATTTTCTCATTCTTAATTCCAGTAAAAGACAAGACCACTTTCAAGGCGTTCCGCATCTCAGTGAACGTGATGCTGTCCCAGGAGACGTGTGGCTACCTGGTGGTCCTCATGTACGCAGGGTCCATCTTCGACCGCGCTGCCAAGTCCATCGGTCTTCGGCTCAGCCCTAATAAGCAGACTATTATTGTCGGCGCCATCCAGCTGATCGGATCTATTGTGGCCAGCTGTATCGTTGAGAAGACTGGACGAAAGGTGAGATTGAAGATAGTAAAAAATACGCTCCTAAGTCCAGCTCATAGCCTGTCTATATGTTTTTGGATGGACTTCGGCCAGTGTGCTCAGGAGCTGCATTAGCTCATTCTGCCTGCCCCTCTCTTCCGTTGGACTACCAAACGCACTGCAGGGTACCACATTTATCTCATAGAGTTCTCCCAATTCGTATTGAGCGCTTCTCAGCAACTTATCCCTACTAATATTATAAATGCAAAAGTAACTCTGTATGTCTGTCTGTTACGCTTTCACGCCTAAACTACTCAGAGTACTCAGCCCCGGATCTAAGGGGGGGCAAACCGGGGCACTTGCCCCGGGCGGCAGTTTCATGGGGGCGCCAAATCCTTGAGACAAGTATTCGAAATATTGGACAAGTGAAGCCTCTTTTCCTACAATTTCATAAGTTTTTATCCAGTGAAATTCAAAAACCTTGAATACCCAGACAGGCAGTACCATTTTCAATAAGCATACCTTTTTCTTATAGTGGCTCCTGGCCGGCACATCACTCGCGACGGGTCTATCGATGCTGGCTCTGGGCGCGTGGTTCTACATCACATCGTTCGACATCTGGCTGCCAGGCTGGGTGCCCGTCCTGGCCATGTGCCTCTGCATCTTCGCTGATGCTGCAGGGTACCAGCCTGTGCCTTATGTCATCACTTCGGAGCTGTTCTCCTTCCAGGTTAGATCAAAAACTTTGTTTCATTTTTTGTTAATCAGCTCCGTTCTTCACCAGACTTTTTCTTTAATGACTTTCTCTTCTTACACATCTTTTTTTTATAAGATGGGTTAACTCTTAACCTCAATCTGGACCAAGGTCATAGATGAGGTCGACGATGAAGCGAGTTAACCCAGAAAATGCATATTAAGGCACTGGTACTCCCACGAACCGACGGAACACAGCAAGCTGTTTGGCGTCGGACTTCTGTAGGCGGGTGGTCGCGAACCAGACGGCCCTTTACATAGCCTACCACACCGCATGAGACCATAGGACGCCACCTCAGATTCAGAACAAATTGAGGTGTAGTTGCCTGGGGTGGATTAATAGGAGGCATGTCTCATTGGTGTTTCCTTAGTCGCCTCTTACGACACCTACGGAAAGAAATCGGGTGGTGTTATTCTCATTCGAACACGGCATAAAGGTTAAGTAACGTAAACAGCGGTATTTAAACTTATGGGTGACCAAAGTGGCAATTAATCACGAGCATCCGTCTTCAATACTTTATGTACTTTACGCGCTAACTCTAAGGTTTCAATGCTTCTAGGTCCATCAGGGTGGCTATATTCTGTAAATTAATGTTAAAAGCAATATCAATAAAATGGCAGCAGTGACCATTATTGAGAATTATAGAAATTTCATAGATTTGATGACAGCGCCACGGCCAAGAGACAGGTGCAAATTACCTTCTCAACTTCGCCACACGGATACAATAGTTACCACCATCATTCCATTGCCACTGTATCACCATTTATAAGCTGAATAGCTGCCCTGAGCATTAAAAAGTCGGCGCTTATCAAAAACGTTCTAATTAAAAAAACCACCTCTTCATCTCTTTCAGCACCGTGGCATGGTGACGTCATTCGTAAGCAGCGTCGACGCCCTCAGCGACTTCCTCCAAACCAAGGCCTACGACCCGCTCCTCAAACTCTTGGGCATCCATTGGGTCTTCATAATGTTCTCCATCGTTTGCTTCCTGGGAACCTTCTACACCGTCATGTGGGTCCCAGAAACCAAGGACAGGACTGTAGAAGAAATCTACGCCCTTCTAGAAGATGGGAGGCAGAAGGAGAAGAGGAAAGATGCGGAGATTGGGGAGGAAGTTAGTAGGTTATGAATGTTTTAATAATGAGATTAGATAAAGGCTTGCCTAGACTGAAAGCGGTTCGCGAGCAGTTATTTCGTAGACATAGATTTTTGACAGTGATTTTTTTAAATGTTTTTCCTAGCCTGGCCAAAGGTTTTATCAAAGTATCTTTTCTTTTCGAAGATTTTAGAACACTCTAGAGACTAGAGTAGGTCATGCTTGATAGTTGTAGCACTCGTTGACCAATAATAATCACTGTCCGGATTCAGACAGTGAGGTTAAGCAAGGAACCAGGCAAGGAACCTGCACCCGTATTAGTCACCATTCTTTTTTTTTATCATAAGATGGGTTAATTCTTGACATCAATCTTGACGACGACGATGGAGCGAGTTAACCCAGAACATGCCTATACAGGCACTGGTACTCCCACGCACCGACGGAATACAGTAAGCTGCTTGGCGTCGGACTTTGGATTCGATTCGGCACAGACACTCGGAAAGTCTCACTCAGCGCATCCCTCTCTTGAGATACAGACCGAGTCACTTGAATAGCCTCACCCATAAATTTGTAATTTCTGTATAAATGTGCACGAATATTATTTTCATAATGGTCTTAATTTGACTTCACGCGCAGTGCATGACTATACAAAACAAAACATGTACGAACCTGCATTGGAACACCGCGCCCCGTGTCGGTGCGACATTTCGTCCGCGTCACATGATTAGCCTCAGTGCTATTCGAACATTACTCGCGTGCGTTTGTTTCGGTTTTTTGGTAGCAATTCTATATTTAAGCGTCGAATATTATGTATATATTGTTTTTGAAGTCTTATTTTTTTGTTTAGCTATCATGGGTCGTGGTCGAAAATTAACGGAAATCGAAAGAGAAAAAGTGAATTTTTATTTGGATCAGAAACTATCTCACCGTGAAATTGCAATAAGAATAGGCCGCAGTCCAAAAGTAGTTAATAATTATGTGAAAAATAAAGAAAACTATGGAAAAAACTATAAAGGTCGTACAAAATTGGCTACTTCGTCACGTGAACGTCGGCTTATTTTACGTGCAGCATCTAATTCTTTCAAGACAGCGCGACAAATCGCGAATGAAGTAAACACCAGCGCATCACTGTCTACCGTGCGACGCATTATAAAGTCATCACCATACCTTAAACGGAAGAAAATCAAGAGGAAACCTCATTTGCGCGATCAGCATCAAAAAGCCCGATTGTTATTTGCCAAAATGCATATGTCTTGGACAAATCAGTGGCATAATGTTGTTTTCAGTGACGAAAAAAAATTCAATTTAGATGGTCCAGATGGCTATTTATATTATTTTCACGATCTAAGAAAAGAAGAGCAGGTGTTGTCACGTCGTCATTCAGGAGGTGGCTCAGTAATGGTATGGGGGGCGGTTTCTTATAACGGCGCTATTCCAATTTCAATTCTCAGAGGCAAACAAAATTCAGCGTTATATATTAATCTATTAGAAGAGAAGAAAAAAGATATTCGTAAAATTTTAAAACACCGGAACTGGATTTTCCAACACGATAATGCCTCTATACATGCGTCACAGGAAACAAAAGCTTGGTTTCAAAAAAATAAAATTAAGGTTTTAGATTGGCCATCGAACTCTCCGGACCTGAATATTATGGAAAATGTTTGGGGCTATCTATCTCGCCAGATATTTTCCGGTGGACGCCAGTTTAATAGTAGCACAGATCTTGAACAAGAAATTCATAATTACTGGAATAATTTGGATCAAAATTACATTCATTCATTATATGACTCTATTCCCGGACGTATTTTTGAAGTTATTAAAAGTAATGGAAAGTATACAAAGTATTAAAAACAAATTATAATATTATTTATTTGTGTTTTATTTCACTGAGGCTATTCAAGTGACGCACCCTTTTCACTACTTCAGTGTACAATTAGTACTATTTATTTATCTTATATTTACTTAATATGATTAAGCTATAGTACTACGCTAATGAAGTTTATTTATAAAATCAAACAGGTAATATTGAATATCTAACAGCATTTATATTAATTTTGGGGGTGAGGCTATTCAAGTGACTCGGACTGTATTTAGATGACAGTGACGAGTAGGTATAGTCTTGTTGAATATCCTTTTCGAGTCGAATGATGTTAGAATACGGGTGCTGTATGAGTATCTGTAGTGGCAATTTATCACGAGCGTTTCCGTGCTTTAGAGGGCACGTAAACCGTCGCATTGAACCCGCCTGTTGTCGTCAAACCAAGGTCTGATTTGAATATCATTCGATTCAGTTTCTAGATCGAATAACTGTACAAATCACGTACTTACCTGTACTTATTATTTCTTAGACAATATATTTATTAAAAAGCAAGTGGTCATTAAACCTTTGTCGTAGACTAACGCCCAGCAGCTCGAGTAGGATGGTGATAGCGCGCGTAATGCGCCGTGGTCCTGTGTCAAAAGTTCAATGTTACGGGCAACTTGAGAAGTCCGGTCACTACGAATAATGACCGGTCTGTATACATAACGCCCGTATCAAGTGCGCAATCTAATTAAAACTGCATGACTACCTTATCTCAGGCAAAGTAATAAATATATTGCTTATCCTCTTGAATCCATTCGTGGGGAACGGCAATAGGTCCAAGACGGTGCACCCTGGGCATCATATAATAACTTTTCCTCGGAATTCTTGTTATCAGGAGGTTTACCATGATCGCTTAGCGCGATCCAATTTAGGACCTAAACAAGTCTGCAACGCTTATTCGTACCATGATGGCTTATAAGCGATTCAATTTTGGCGCTGTTGCGATTCAAAGGCAGACCAGCGACAATTTATGTAGACATTTAATATGGACCATAGACAACCGAGCAGTTCAAAAGCAGCGCCGTCATGGTACCATTTTCAAAAACATCCCAATTGCGAAGCAGTTCAAAGTTGGATCCTAAACAGAAATGCTTTTAAACGATCGTGGTAGGTACCCTGATGGCGAATAATCTTACACTAGCGCGGGATGAGAACGTTTTCGTTAGACCATCCCGCGCAGAGCTCTCTACGCACCTCTCTGAGTGTCGTGGACGAGCGAGGGGGAGGAGAGCGGCACGGGGTGTTCCTACCTCGATGAGGGTGGCGTGCGCGCCAAGCGCAATTGGCACGAGCGAATGGGGAAATTGACGCCGGGTCAGTGTAATAAATGTATAAAGATCGACGCTTTAGTCATTATTCATAATGATCGGTCCATATTAATACTGCCTGGTTAATAAAGTTACCCGTAACATCAACATTGACAACGCCAGAGGGCAAGCAAGCCTTTGCGCAGGGCCCTCGCGCATTCAAAGTGAAGTTTTAGCGTCAGCCTAGTGGCGTCCCGTGCGAGTTTGTCGCCATCGTGCTTGAGGCCGAGTACGATAGTGACAGTGCCGCGACAACACCGCGGTCCTATGTCAAAATGTCTACATTGACAACGCCATAGGGCGAGCAAGCCTTTGCGCGGGACCCTCGCGCAATCAAAGTAAAGTTTCAACGTCAGCCGAGCGCGAGTTTGTCGTTATCGTGCTAGAGCTGCTGTTGCAGAAACGACAATTGATGTTAATGCTTCGTTAAATATCATAATATCACTTTCCGTCTAGTTAACGTAAGCAAGGACGGCATTACATTTAAAGAGCTTTAACTTTAATTAACATTTCTACAACGAAGCGTTAGTTATAATTATTAATGTAGTAGGAATTTATTGTACTTAAAAACATCCGTTAAGGAATCTATAATCAACTTTTTTTGTGTACTTAAATCGAAGTATGGTTTCTAATTATTTTGAATATAGTTACAATTTTTAACAAAACCAATGTACATTACAATATAAACTAATCACACATGTTGCTTAGTATTGTCACAAATTTCACGATTTTTTTTACTTCTTGTTTGTGCCGAATTACTTGTATTGACTTATTTCTATGTAAGAAGTGCGTGGCACTTTAAAAATAGGTACTTAATAGTAATAAGTGGAGTTGTTGATTATTTAAAATTTTATCTGTTTTACCACAAAAAATTGCTGAGATTAGATCTGCACCCGTATTCTACAACATTCGATACCGACGCTCGGAAAGTCTCAGTGCATCTCTCTCTTCCGCTATATAGATGACAGTGATGGGTATAGTCTTGTCGAAAATCTTTTCGAGTCAAATGCTGTAGGATACGGGTGCTGGATTTTTATATGTATTTTAAAATAATTTTCCACGTTAAAAACGTATGAGTCACCGACTTCAATCCCAACAATGCCTATTTGCAGATAACCACAAACGAAAATGTTACTCATTTATTTAGATGATGTTCTGGTCTGTAGTATTTTTTGTTTTTGGTGATTTTTTTAAAAACGCTGAATCATTTTCAATAAAATTCCTCTGGAGTATACTCTTTCTAACAAAAAAAGGATTTTGAAAATCGGTCTGTAATTGGCGGAGAAATCGGTGAACATAGAACCTCCTCGTTTTTTGAAGTCGGTAAAAATGTTTTTATGGAAACAGACGATAAACAGAGTTTTACGGTGGTCTCAAAGTTTTTTGTAGTAAGACCGTAAATGTTTGAGTACTTATTGTGATATACAAATAATATGTTGTGCTCTTTGTATGTACAGACAGCAGCAAATCAGGTTACCATTTGCACAACGAAAGTCGGCTCTATTACGAGCGAGATAAGGGCGACGTAAGGGTCAACATGTATAGCCTGATGTGCTGCCGTGTGTACAAGAAAGTAATTTAATTTTCGCGCCTTCATGGACTATTGATATTTTGTTTAAAGTATAATTTAGTTTAAAGTTATTCCAGCTTAGCAATAACATATATTTGGTTACTAATATTATCCCAGTGACAGCTGAAACTAATATATGTACATATATTTGCAATATCACATCGAATTTTAAAATGATTGACTTCAAACTATGTGCGAAAATGTTGCGAAACGAATGGGCCTTTTTATAATACGAAAACGGCACGGCATGTATTACCATTGCCTCCTATGCACTAGTGATATTAGAAGCTGGTTAAGGATAAGCTACAAAGCCTAGCGCATAGACGCAAAGTAGCTTGCCTATGTGTTTTTTATAGGATGTACTTCGGAGAGTGTGCTCAGAGGCTACATGAGCTCATTCCGGCTGCCCCTTTTTTCCATCGGACGTCCAGACGCACTGCGGGGTACCACCCTTATCTTGTCGAGATCCCTCGGATACGTACTGAGCGCTATTCTTCATCTTTTATATTGCGCACTGCCAGGGAGTGGAATTCCCTGCCGGCGTCTGTATTTCCGAGTTCATACAACCCAAACATCTTTAAAGTACGAGTGAATAGGCTTCTTCTGGGTGAGCTCGCTACATCCTCGACCACATCTTTGCCCTAAGCTAGATTGTGGTCAAGAGCGAACCCATTTTTAATATAAAAAAAAAGCTGAAAACATAGAAGGCAACGGTAATACAAATTTTGTCAAGTCGTGTCGTGTCGTTCGAATTATAAAAAGGCCTGATATGGCAGAATTAACAGCGTTGTGGCAGTGCTACAACATTTAAGCTGAGCTAAATCCATTCACCGGTACAGTACATATACGTGTTTTTTTTTTCGTTTTCATTTATTGTTGTTCGCGTTGCGTTGTACGAAACGTAACCAGCCCCGGATCTAACCCCTTAGATATCCCCCTGCGGCAGTTTCATGGGGGCGCCAAATCCTTAAGACAAGAGTTCGAAATATCGAACAAGTGAAGCCTCTTTTCCTACAATCTCATAATAATCGAATATTAATATACGTAGTAAACACTCGTAACACACACACACACACATTCACACACACTTACACTCTCTATCAACTTTTACTAACATTATGATATATATTTTTATTTTGTGTTAATTTGTGATAAGTACCTTTAGATTTAAAATAAAAATTAAGAATAGAACAGAATACGTGGTCTCACGAAGAGCGGTGGCTCCAAACACAGGCGAAAAGCCTAAATGGAGATACTAGCGACTCGCTTACTTTTAAATTGTTTAAAGTGAAATAAAGTTTTTTTTTTTAAGTATGGTTGAAAAAAACTTTTGTATTTCCCAGTTAGTTTTTGAACACACACTTATCTTAACAGATCAAGTAAATTTGAACGCGTGCATAGTGTGCGTGATCTTTCTGCCAGAGGAATCCAGTCGTATTATTTTCACAAATGGTCACAAAAATGCTACTTAGTTTGAACAGTTTTTCTGCCAAAACTAACTTTTTTTAACTTTTAGTTTTAAAACTGTTAAAACTAAGAGGGGACGCCACTTTTTGCCCCGGTTCGAAAAATTCATAGATCCGGGGCTGAACGTAACATGTATGTATGTACCGTGATATGAATAAATGCATTTATCTCGCTCTTTCCGTGTCTCTCTCTCAAGCGGTTTTTTAACCGCATGGCGACCGCTTTTCGTCTGAAACATGCCATAAAAGTCCGTGGAGGGTGCGTTAGTGTGCCTTTTTAACCTAATTGTGATATCTTGACGAATTATTGAATGTATTAATTTAGATGATAAGTTTAATTATATGTATATTGTTTAAGATTGTCGCAGTTATTTTCACAAGTCTTAAAAATATTATAAAAAGTTCTTAATCGTGATAAAAACCCGTTATAATATGTTAATATGTTTAATTATTAAAGTATTTTATTCATAAACGATGTTTTTAGGGTTCCGTACCTCAAAAGGAAAAAACGGAACCCTTATAGGATCACTTTGTTGTCCGTCTGTCCGTCCGTCCGTCCGTCTGTCAAGACCCTTTTTCTCAGGAACACGTGGAGGTATCAAGCTGGAATTTATATCAAATACTCAAGTCTACTGTCCCTTGGAGCTGTGAAGAAATCAAACTTCTAAGCCAACGCAATCAAAAGATACAGCCGTTTATGCCGCAAATTTCCGCAAATTTTCGACACTCGCAAAGGAATCAAAACCTACAGGGTACTTCCCGTGAACACAGAATTTTGAAATTTGGTACGAAGCAACGTCTTATAGCACAGATAAAGGAAAAATTGCGAAAACCATAAATTTTTAATTACATCATATCATAAAAATATTTTTAATATTTTTAAACTTACTACCCCTTTCCTCATGAACGCGTTGAGGTATTAAATTGAAATTCATATCGAATACTCAGGTCTACAATACCTTTAAGCTAGGTTTGTACGGAACCCTCGGTGCGCGAGTCCGACTCGCACTTGGCCGGTTTTTTTATTTATTATTCAAACAGAGATGCCGTAAAAAGTTTATTTTTCGACCAATGCAAGCGTAGCATGATGACTATGACCAAAGGGCGATTTCCACACGCTATGGCTACAGGAGAAGCGATAGCTCAGTTGGTAATGAGCCAGACTTGTAATCGGAAGGTCGCGGGTTCAAATCCTGGTGCGGGCCTGTACCACTAAATTCGTCTTTTCGGATTTAAGTACGGATTTCTAATTATCACTTGCTTAACCGTGAAGGAAAACATCGTGATGAAACCCGCCCGTCTAAGAAAATTCATTTTCGAAAGATGAGCGGTCCACCAACCCGCATTGGGCCAGCATGGTGGACTATGGCCTAAATCCCCTTCATGTTTCGAAGGGAGGCCTGTGCCCCTTTATGGGGATGTATGGTAAAAAAAATGGCTACAGGATGCTTGAGTGATCGTGATCATTAATCTGTATATCTCTAGTAACCAATAGCACCAGCTGCCTTAGCATGAGCAATGAGACTTTACTCTCATGACAGTTGATCGCCAAGGAAAACATAACCTTAAACATATGATGAGAAGGTTGCGTTTCTTTTGCATTCAATTGACGCTGACACATGATCTTGAATAGCTAAAAGGACGTATGTCCAAATCAAAACGCAAGAGAAACTAAAACTTCTCCATATCCAAATAAAGTCTATTTTCCTTGTGTTGATTTGGAAGTCGATATTCTCATGAGAGGAGTATGCGTATCCTAAGGCAGCAGAAAAGGGAGACGTATAACAGAGTGGTAGTGGCGCTGCATCTTGATCGACAGGTCCTGGGTTCGAATCCCAGTCGGGGAAAATATTTGTGTAAAAAGTAGCAGGCCGAATACAATAGTGACAGCGCCGCGACAACACAGCGGTCCTATGTCAACATTGACAACGCCACAGGGTGAGCAAGCCTTTGCGCGGGACCCTCGCGCAATCAAAGTGAAGTTTCAGCGTGAGCCGAGCGCGAGTTTGTCGTTATCATGCTAGAGCTGCTGATGTTTGTTCTCGGGTCAGGGTGTTTGTGTCTGTCTCTATGTGTATTCCAAGGGACCCACGACACAAGGGAAAACCTTAGTGTGGGCCTTTGAGTGTATGGCGTTTTATTTTATTTTTATAACGGAGGGGACAGAAGAACTCAAGAACAAGACTAGAGCAAGTCGCGATTCGGTGGATGATGTTTGCCAAGGTCGGTACTCAGGGCTCGATCTAGCTATTTCGCCGCTCTCAGGGCAAAAATAATATTCACCACCCTTTATGAGAGACTAGCATTCAGCCCGGGACTTCGTTCCTGTGGGAAATTGGGAAAATTATGTAGCCTATGTCCGTCGGGGATAATGTAGCTTTCTAATGGTGAAAGAATTTTTCAAATCGGTCCAGTAGTTTCGGAGCCTATTCAATGCAAACAAACAAACAATCAAATCTTTCCTCTATATAATATGCATAGATAGACTATCTAACCCAACAGACATTGTCCTGTCAAACAACTGACAGGTATGTGAAATTAATATTGTCGTTATTTTTTTAAGGTTCCGCACAATTTTCTTAATTTTTTCTTTCATAAGAACCTTCTCCTAATAAAAAGAAACACAACAAAAAATTTATTAGGGGTTAATTTTTATTTATATAGATGATCATGAGCTAGTCATATGTAACTATTGTATCCTATAATCAGAAAATATCAACAAACTCTAAAAAGTTTAAATTTTCCGGAGGGAAGTTCTACTGGAAAATTATTCAGAATAATGGTCCGTATTCAGGGTTTCAATTTTTTGATAAGTTATACCATGTTTAATCTTTTTGACCTAGTGAAGACCCTCTTCGGTGAAGTTAAGGTCAAAAAGGTTATTTGAACGTTATTCAAATCAGAACGTGTGGCATTAAGAGATAATTTTGTCATTTCTATGTCGTTCTGCCTGTTCCGTGCTGACTCTATGTGATAGAACGAGAAGGCGGAACAAGATACATACGACAAAATTATGTCACGCGTCTATGTTAGCTGTGCAGGTTTAGAAACTCTTCTTACTTACTCATACCTAGCATGTAGCCTCAAACAAAATTAGACTTCTTCTTCTTCTTCGATCGCTCGTAGCCCTCAGGCTCTCGCTGATCTCAACCGATCAGTGAGGTTAAGCAACGTACACAGAGGCAGGGAACCTGATGGGTGACCTAAGTGGCAATTTATCACGAGCGTTTCCGTGCTTCGCAGGGCGCGTTAAGCTGTCGGTCAGAGGCCATTGTATGGTTTGAAAACTCTGACACCGGGGTTAGCCAAGTTCGCCACACACTTGACTATACCTGAGGCATATACGCAACAATGAATGAATATACTCAAGTGAAAAAATACAACAATAAATAAATAAAAAATAATAACTTAAGTATAATAAAATGAAATGTCTTTATCAACAATTCAATTCTTTTGCAATTTCAAACAATATTTATATTTTATTTTTTAAATTAAGTTAAGATTTACTACCGAGTATCAATATATGGTTTTCATATAACCGTTTCAAAAGTACTCAATATTTTTTATTTTTCCTATTATAAAATGTCAGTGAAATTTCAATACATATATGTTGTCTTTGTAGTGTTATTAAGTGTAAAACTAATCAGATGTAGGTTGGTACGATTATCATAAATATTCCCTTACTACCTCTAAAATATAAAATATACATATATGCGAAAGTAACTCTGTCTGTATGTTACGCTTTCACACCTAAACTACTTAACCGATTTTGATGAAATTTGGTACAGAGATAGATTAGACCTTGGAAAAGGATATAGGCTACATTTTATCCCACAGCTGGACTCCACGCGGGCGGTGCCGCGGGTGGAAAGCTAGTTGTAAATATTTTAATCTGATATTTGTATGATATTTAGCTCTTAGTCTAGAATAATACCATTGTACAACCGTTTGATAACCCAAATAAAAAAAAACAAAAAAAAAACATCTAATTACTTGATTTGAACATTATAGCAGTAAGATGTTCTTAAACACATAATTTGCGTGCTATAGAGCGTCTAGTCTTAGCGAGCCTCTTACTTATATTGTTTTTAACACAAAATTTAATTCCCGTGATCCCGGGATCAAGAACGGCATTATTCCCGGGAATTCTCGTACCCGAGAACCCGGTACCGAAACTCTAGTTTATACACTTAAACTTTTGATGTTAGTTTACAAATATATAGTACCATGTTAGCGGGCGTGCGTCTGCGACGGAATCTCAGTTGGGTCTCTGTCATCCCAGCGAATGACAGCTAGAAGTGTTCAATTTCGAATTTGGATTAGGAATGCCAAAACTAAAGAGTAAAAAGGTTGCAAAAAGAGAATGGAAAAGGAGGATGAAGACGAGACGCATGCCGCCTCGTTACATAGTCTTGAGTAATTTCATTTACCTAAGGGGGCGTCCATTAATTACGTGAGGCGTTTTGGGGGGGGAGGGGGTCGGGCCGGATCTCACTCCATCTCACGTGGGGGAGAGGGGGGGTCTCTACAAATATCACGTAATATTTTCCCCCAAAAGAAATAGTGTTAAATTGTGGGAAAGCTAAGTTAAAACAACTAAACCATGTTCTTCCAGTAGCCACTCTGAGTTCCCGAGGACTGAATTAGAACAATCTTTTTTTTTTTCAAAATTTAAATTGGTAAATCATAGCTGTTTTTTATTGTTCGATTATTAAAAGTAAAAAAAATAATTAGGCAAATTATGTAAGTTTTCTAAATAAATTACCAATTAACGTATTTACACTAAAACTAAGCATTTTCATAAAACTCACGTGAGATAAAAGGGGGAGGGGGGGGTGTCGAGCCGAATCTCGCGACATCTCACCAGAGGGGGTGGGGGGGTCGAAAAATCGCCAAAAACACCTCACGTAATTAATGGACGCCCCCTACCTAACCGATTTTACTCGTTACTTGAAGCCGACAACTTCGATCATAGGATCTTTATCTGGCAGTAAGTAAGATCTTATTTTCTCAACAGTTTGCCTGAGTTCATAAGATCAGAGACCAAGATAGGCAGATTTAAAAAATATTTAAAAAAGCATCTGCTCCATTCACTTGAAGCTGAATAGATTCTTAACTCATTTGAAATTAAGTTTATACCTACTTACTATGTAATTAGAGACTCTTGCCCTCGCAGACAAACTGCTCAAGCAGTTTTGTGGGGCTTTATTTTTAAGAAGCAGTGTAATTTTTATGTTCAATAATTTAAATAAATAATAATAATAATATTAATGCGACGGCTACGGTTGACAGCCGCTTTATCTAGTAAATCATTTTAAAATTGTACAACGATGAGTAACAAATAACAAAGCCGTGTGGTGATCGGTTGAGAATAACACCACTCCATCTCTTTCCGTGGGTATCGTAAGAGGCGAATAAGGAAACACAAATTAATGAGGCATGCCTCCTATCAAATCATAGCGGTGTGGAAGGCTTTGTAAAGCGCCGCGCCGCGAACACCTTCGTATCTAAGTCCGACGCCAAAAAGCTTGCAGTGTTCCGTCGGTGTATGGGAGTACCAGTGCCATAATAGGCATTTTCTGGGTTAACTCGCTCCATCGTCGACCTCATTTATGACCTTGGTCTAGGGTTAACCCTTTACATTTTTTTTTTTTTTAAATATCGAATAATTTACCATACTATGAAAATAGCAGCTACGTACCTTCGGGGAGGCGATTTGGAGACCTAGGCACGGATGATGGCCTCCGCATCCGGCTGGACACTGCCAACCAGCAGCGGTACCTCAGGATCAAGGGGGGCAACATGTCCGACACCCTCAACTACCCTTACATGGCAGCTATCATCATCAACGGCCGGCTGTGGTGTGCCGGGGCCATCGTCGACACCAATTGGATCGTCACAGCTGCTCATTGTTTGAACTAGTAAGTGTTTTTTTAACAGACTTAAAAAAAAAAGAGGTGCTTCGACTATACAGGATAATGTTTTTATCACCATCCAAATTTTTCTTACGGTGTCAGTAACGTTAATAGAACGTAAATAAGGAGGAAAAAAAAATCATTTTTCCAAAATTTTCAGATTTTGATACCCCTTTTTAACGTCTTAGAGGATTAATTTTGTAAAACGCAGAAACACGAGTCTCACAAATTGTGTTGAAGAGTACTATTACAAAGTTTCAAATCAATTGGACGATGTTTTTTTTTTCATACAAAAATTTTGATTTATTTTCATGCTTCAGACGATCTAGCTTGAAATATTTATATGAAACGTAGAAACAATAAAATACGGGTCTGTTAAATTTTCATAAAGTTTACGTGCAAAAAATTTTGATAGTGATAAAAAAATTACCCTGTATATTTGTTATGATATAACTCCGCCAATTATCGGCCAATTTTCAAAATACTTTTTTGGTTGTAAAGAGTATATACTCCTGAGATGATCCCATATACATTTTATCGAAATTGGTTTAGGACTTTCTAAAAAAATCAACAAGCACCAAGTGTTCAGAAACCCTGCTTAATATTTTACACTGTAGGCCGTAGGTTTATTGAATAGATTTTTATGTAACAAATGTTTTGTTAATTATTTACCTATGCTAATCGTTAATCTAAATCTACAGTTTATAATATGTTAAACTGGATTTATAAGCTATGTAGTTAACAATAACATAAATAAATAATTTTCTATTATAATTATATTCTGTTCCTTTCTAGCGTACTGCACGTGTCTCCAATGAAAACTCTGTCTAAGTTCGTGAAGGTGCGCGTGGGCAGCGCGCGGCCCCACGAGGGGGGGCAGTTGGTGGACGTGGTGGGGGCCATCAGACACCCCAAGTTTGAGGAGGAGCCCGTTCCGCATGCCGACGTGGCGCTGCTTAAGCTGGCTGAGGAGTTGGGTCCGTATTTTAGTGAAAGGGATGCGGAATATTTTTTTATAAACGCTACACACTCAAAAGCCCACCATAAGATTTTCCCTTGTGTCGTGGGTCCCTTGGAACATACATAAAGACAGACACAAACACCCATGACCCGAGAATAAACATTTGCTTTTTACACAAATATTTGCTCCGACTGGGAATCGAACCCAGGAGCCGTAGATAAAAGGGCAGCGCCACTACCTCTCGACTAAACCGGGTATCAAATACCACCGAAGCTATGGGGTAATTTACCCACCCTCCATTCTTGCCGAGGTCCCTCCCTCTATAGGTACACTGTGTTCCTGAGAATACGCATTAACTTTGACAGTTGAGTTGGTAATTTCTCTTTATTTTATATGGTTTAAGGTTCTCGCAGTTTACCGTTTTTTTCATCTGTCGTTCATTCTCCAGGCGACGGATGCGCTTCTATTTTTGCCAAAATAACCTTTCTTCCGTAGTTGTTACGATTCATTTTACATTGCCGTTGTCTCGTCGCTTGTGTATAAACAGCATCTAAAATTTTATTGTGATAAACTACATACAAAGCAACGTAAAATGAATCTTAACAGCTACGGAACAAAGGTTTTTTGCCGAAAATAGAAGCACGAAGAGACATCCATCTTCTATAGACGGAGCGAAGGACGAAAAATACCTTTGTTCCATAGCTATTAAGATTCGTTTTAGGTTGCGTTGATGGCCGCGTGGCCGTCGCTTGTATATGTCGCCGGAAATTAATAAGAATCGTAAGTTGATCAATTTTCGAGGTAACTTTCGGCGCATCATACACGGCAGTTCAAACGCAATACATTTTAGCTAATTGATCAACTTACGCTGCCTAGCTGTAAGTTTATCAATTAGCGATTTCGCCACACGTCAAATCATACACGAATGGACCAATCGCTGCTCAGTGTACATTTTTACGTTAAACTGACATCCGTAATATAATACACTGTTCTCTGATTGGTTGATACGACAACCTCTTAAGGCAACTACAGTCGAGTCGTTTCTGGCACTTCGCCGGCCGCTGCCGCGGCACGCTTGCTACGCTCGCTCGGCTCGCGCGTTGAGGGTCGCAGTTCTAACCTAACCTAACCCAACCAACCCTAAACGGGTTGGTTGGGTTCGGCTACTAACAAACCTACTTGTCGCAGTTCTAAGTGAGACATTCAACCAATCAGCGAACACCTCGAGTTTTCAACCAATGAGCGTACACATCGCGTTCGTCGGATCATTTTACCGCGAGACGCCGTAAATTGATCAGTTACCGGAAATGTATACGTTAAATAATACATTTCAACTGCCGTGTATGATTCTCCGAAAGTTGATAAACTACCTCGAAAGTTGATAAACTTACGATTCTTATTATTTTACGGTGACATATACAAAGCGCCTAAGTGAAGTTTTGTATTCCAGAATTTGGTCTACACATCAACTTGATCAAGATTTACGAGGGTTTGAAGGAGCCGTACGCACAGAGCTTCGTCGTAATAACGGGTTGGGGTGCAACCAGAGTAAGGATACATACATACACTCACGCCTATAACTCCTAACGGGGTAGGCAGAACGCATGGTTCTAAGAACCACTGATGCTCTGCCTACCCCCAAAATGGATTATACGAGTAGGTGTGAGTGTATAATTTTTCTCCAATTCAGAGACTTAGCTTTGTCGATCGTTGTCACAAGTAAACACTCTATTATTCTATTATTATTTATTTAAAAAATAATAATAAACGCTATATACTCAAAGACCCACACTAAGGCTTCCCTTGTGCAGTGCCGGATTTATATTTTTTATGAGTGTAGGCCATTTTATTTCCGCCACCCTTATGTACGAACGGCCGCACGTTAGGTTACCACAAGCGTGCACTCTGTGCTGTTGTGATAAGAGCGGTTTTGCAATGAAAATGGAATAACCTGACGCGCTGGCCTCTGTACCTTTCTAAAATAATAATTTTACATTTTTTAGTAGGTAAGGATAAGCCACTAAAGACATTTTAGAGGATAAAAGTCAAACAAGTTCACTGGTTTTCTCATGTGCGTTCTATGAAATCTGCCGCCCCTAGGCCGCGGCCTTTACGGCCTATTGACAAATCCAGGACTGCCCTTGTGTCGCGGGTCCCTTGGAACACACGGCAGCACATCAGACTACACATGTTGACCTTGAGGTCGCCCTTATCTTGCTCGTAATAGCGTCGGCTTGCGTAGTGCCAATGGGTAACCTAACTTGCTGCTGTCTGTACATAAAGACAGACACGACCACCCATGACACGAGAACAAACAATCTGCTTTTCCACAAATATTTGCCCCGACAGGGAATCGAACCCAGGACCCGTCAATCAAGAGACAGCGTCACACTACTACTCGGCCGAATCGGTCGTCAGTTTTGCAATTAAGATTCAAACCTAAACATTGTTTTATTCTATTCCAAAAAAATATATTGCATTTTAATGGAAATGTTGATCTTATGAGCTCAAACTTAAGTACTAATTCCAGGGGTCAGCAACAGCGTTCCGCGACACGACCCCAGACTTGCTAACAGCCCGGCTGAAGGTCCGCACGCAGCACTACTGCATCGACGCCTACCAGCTCGTCAACGGGTTCATCTTCAGCGACGACTTCTTCTGCGCCTCGCTCCGAAACGGCACTAGGGATGCTTGCTTGGTAGGTCTTTTCTAGGAGATTAAGGCCCGTATTACAAAAGGAGACTCAAATCTTGGTCTATCTTAAGTATTGATTGTCTTTTTTTCTCACTATCAAAATGACACAGACAACTGCTATAGAATACGGACGGACCTAAGTCTATGAGGAAAAGAAAAGTTTTGTCACCGTTACCCTAACAGGTTTTAACCGTTTGGTGATCGATTGAGAATAACACCACCCCATCTCTTTCCGTGGGTGTCGTAATAGGCGACTAAGGAATCACAAATGAGACCTGCCTTCCTAGTAATCCATCCCAGGCAACGACACTTCATTTTTTTCTGAATCTGAGGTGTCGTCTTATGGTCTCATGCGGTGTGGTAGGCTCTGTAAACGGCCGTCTGGTTCGCGACCACCCTTCTACCGAAGTCCGACGCCAAACAGCTTGCTGTGTTCCGTCGGTGCGTGGGAGTACCAGTGCCTTTATAGGCATTCTCTGGGTTAACTCGCTCCATCGTTGACCTCATCTTTGACCTTATGGTCAAGATTGAGGTCAAGAGTTAACCCATCTTATAATAATAATATAAAAGGTTCGCTAAATGGCTGAAGAATGATGAGCATATTATACCTTCAGGTGGCAGAATTGTGATCAATCGAAAGTAGGTCATTCACGGCCCATACAATCTTGGGCCCGAAAATCCAGTGCGAAAAAAATGTGTCTTTCTGAATGGGTAGTTATATCCAACTTTTCTTACTATGGCCGGCATCGGTTTTTATAGATTGTGCTATTTTTCAAGATGACTGCCATACAAAAAGTAGTAAGGCGAGGTCAGAGGCTGAAAATTCTGTTGTTGGTGTTGTTTTTAGTGTTTAGGACTGCTCATTCCGTCAATATTTTCGTTCTCTGACCTCTCTCCAGCCATCTTGAAAAATGACCCCTTCAAAAAAACGACCCCATAGTCGAAATCTGTGTCCCAAACACACCCCTAAATCGAATTTCGCTGCCTACGCGGCGCCACATCGCCCCCACTGAATGTTAAGAATGTCGTAACTTAACTTTCAGGACGAATGTTCACCAGACACTTGACTATACCTACAAGATAAGAAGAAAAAAGGCAGCCGTCATAAAATTTATGAAATGTTGAAACGGTGTTAAGTTTTCCGAAAGATACTTACTTACTTCGCTGGCTCAATGACTCAAAGTGGATCTTGGCCTTCGAAAGATATAACTATTTATTTGAAACCTCCTCAGTTTGACGCTGGTGCTCCAGCAGTGCAGCAGAACAGGCTAATGGGGGTGATGAGCTTCGGCCCTGAGCGCTGCGGCCACGAGTACCAACCAGCTGTCTTCATCAAGGCTTTCTTCTTCAGGTGTTCTTCATTTAAGTTTTATACATTACAACTCCCTAAAGTTTGCTAACTTATTTAAAATCACAGACCTACGAGTATATTAGTCGAAAAGAGCGCTTCAAACTGTATGAGAACCTAGCGTGTCAAACCTTCGTACCTAAAATGACGTCACGAGCGAGATTAATTAGTCATGGGAAATCAAGACCGCGCGGAAACGATTCAAAGGCGCTTAATTAAGTAAAACAATAATGTAAGTCCGATTAAAATCGATTATCATTTACGGCATAGGTCTCAAGCGGACTGACTTAAGTCGGACACAACTGTGACAGCAGATCACACTTTTCTCACGCGAGGTAGGTAAACGTTTACCGTCTGTCTCGATATAGGTCTGTGTTTAAAATATTCACCAAAATAAATGTGTCACCAAAATAAATAAATGTGTCTGTCTTTGTGTGTATCCCAAGGGACACACATAGCGGCAGATAATTGAGGCCAAACAACCTATACAGAAGCAGGGAGCTGGTGGGTGACCAAAGTGGCAATCTATCACGGGCGTTTCAGTGCTTCTAACTCTTAATTGATCCTACACCTTTATTGTGGGATACAATACAATACAATACAATACAATACTGTTTATTGCACACAAAAAAAAAACATAACATTAAACAAAAACAAATGTTCATAATGTAGTGTACAATCCGGCGGCCTTATTGCTATAGAGCAATTTTCTTCCAGGCAACCGGGGGGTGAAGGAACCGATATTTTTAACCCTCGACAAAAAGAGGGTTGTTATAAGTTTGACGTGTGTGTATGTGTATCTGTGTGTCTCTATGGCATCGTAGCCAGTGGCATAGCTACCTAGGGGCTAGGGGCAGTGCCCCGGGGCCCTTAAGCTCAGGGGGCCCTCAAATGCTTACCAGAAAATATCGATCAAACTGAACTTTTGAAAATGTCTCCCATTTTAAAAATAAATATGACAGGTTGCAACCCGACTTTAATCATGGCAACTCAGTTGAGAGTATTTATATATTTAATATTTTTACTTGATAAAACCTAACCAGTTTAGATAGCAGTGGGGGCCCCATTTTTGATTTGCCCCAGGGCCCTTAGTTACCTAGCTACGCTACTGATCGTAGCTCTGAGGATCGTCTCTGTGTTTTTTTCCATACAAACGGCGTCAATGGATTCCATCCCCTAAACGCCAACGGATCCCTGGGAAATTTTTGTATAGTATCAGGAACACCAAAAACTAGGTCTGTACGTTTTGATTTTTGTGATATTTTTAGTAGACAAAAAGATATTTGAGACTAAAATTCAGCATTTTTCGCCAAAAAAATTCTCAACATTTAAGAGGTGACTGATGAAAAACTAAGAACAATTTTGGAAAGAACAAAACGCACGAGCCTCGTTTATACGCTAACGAATCAATAGAGACCAAAAACGTACGATTTCATTAAGTTTTTGTTGTAGGAATTCATTGACGCCTAAACTCATAATTTTGAAAATAAAACTCGGCATTTCGCCGGAAAGCTGCAATTGTCCCTTTCGCACAAGTCTGAGGTGGGTGGTCGACATCGAGACAGCATGAAAAACAACTGAGACGCTAGTCCAAACTGAGACGCTCCTCTTAAAGGAATGGACCAGTTTCGATGCGGTTTTTTTTTTTCAAAGCTGACGTAATCGTGTGACAGTTCTTTAGCTATATTTCATGAAAATTGGTTCTGTCATTTCAGAGTTATAACAATTAACTGCTTTACCCGAAAACATCAAAACACCACTTAGACAATGTCTGCTGACTTGTATCATTTTGTTGTTTAATTTATCCGTTTCGAGTAATGGTAAAGAAATACAGCAATTTTTAAACATTTTCTAAGTTTTAGTTTTATTTTTTGTTGTAAGGTCCTAAACGTCGGGGGTTATATATTTTTAGGGTTCCGTACCCAAAGGGAAAAAACGGGACCCTATTACTAAGGCTCCGCTGTCTGTCCGTCTGTCCGTCCGTCTGTCACCAGCCGGGCTATAATGATCGCAACGACATATTATCTCACGCGTTATCTCGTAGTCACTTGACTGTTTTGACCAATGAGATTACGAGAAAGCGTCACGTGACCACGATATAACGCGTGAGATAACATGTCGTTGCGATCATCATAGCCCGGCAGGCTGTATCTCATGAACCGTGATAGTTAGACAGTTGAAATTTTCGCAGATGATGTATTTCTTTATGTCCTATAACAGCAAATACTAAAAACCAGAATAAAATAAATATTTAAAGGGGCTCCCATAAAAAACGTGAGTTTTTTGCTCGTTTTTATAGATAAGTCTGTCCAAGGCTGTATCTCATGATCCGTGTTAGTTAAACAGTTGAAATTTTCACAGATGATGTATTTCGGTTGCGGCTATAAAAACAAATACAAGTTGAATAAATTAAATATTTAAGGGGGCTCCCATAACATAAACGTGATTTTTTACCGTTTTAATAGAGATAATGGTTTTTATAGAGTCCGACTCACACTTGGCCGGTTTTAATTAATTTTAGAGTTATTACAAGCGTTATTATCTATCCACAGGGACTTTGTGAAACAGACAATATCGCTTTACAAGTCAACTTCTGACCTGATCGGAGCTATGGACGCCATGGAACCCACTGGGCCAACATCACCCGTGGTGAATGTATGTATCATATCTTTCAGGTTAAGCTACGTACATAGGGGGAGGGTGGGACATAGCCTTCATAGTGAAACTAGGAATTTAAAAAGGCTTAATATGAATCAATATGCAGGAAGATTTTTTTATCACCATCCAAATTTTTTGTATATAAACTTTATGAGAATTTAACAGACCTGTTACGTATTTTTTTTTTGTTTTATATCGTTTCATATAAAAATTTCAAGCTAGATCGTCTAAAGCATGAAAATAAATCAAAATTTTTGTATGGAAAAAAAATTACATCGTCCAATTGACTTGAAACTTGGTAATCGTACTCTTCAACACAATTTGTGCAAAATTCATCCTCTAATACGTTAAAAAGGGGAATCCAAATCAGAAAATTTTGGAAAAAAAAATTTTTCCTCCTTATTTTCGTTCTATCAACGTTACTGACACCGTAAGAAAAATTTGGCTAGTAATAAAAAAGTTTCCCTGTATATTCCATATAAGAATATGGAAGAGAACTCATTTTTAGTTAAGCTCGCCATTGTGTGTGCTGTTCTTTGTAAAATGTTTGTTTAAAACTTTTGTGTACATTAAAGAATAAAGTAAAATAGATTTATAAACTCCGCGTTAGATAAGAAGGCAGAAAGTGGCTTTTTTCCTTTTTTTTCTGAAAATGAAAATGAATGGAAATGAAAATTTATTTATTTCTAAAAGTAATTTTTACATTCTCACTTGAGGCCAGCCCAGTAAGCATTAATTTGCTTGTGTTGGGTGTGCCTCGCACAATCCCAGTTTAAATAACAAAATTTATTAAACAAAACAAAAATGTGTGTGTAGCGTCCTTTATATCTAAATTTACTTAAATCATAAGTGTGTGCATTGCATATGTGTATGTGTGTACGTGCATGTGTGTGGGTGTGTGTATATATGTGTGTATGTTTCTAAACGCTTATAATTTCAGAAGTATGATTAATATATTTTTTATGATTTTCTGGCACTCGTGCAATTAGCGGTGATAGCGCAGTTGGCAATGAGCCACAGTTGAAGGTTGCGAGTTCAAATCCTGGTGCGGCCCTGTACCAATAAATTCGTCTTTTCGGATTTATGTATGAGTTTTTCGGCGGTGAAGGAAAACATCATGATTAAACACGCACGTGAAAATTTAAAAAGAAAAATTGTTTTCGAAAGGCGCGCGGTCTACCAACCCGCTTTGGGCTAGCATGGTGGACTAAGGCGTACATCCCCCTATGTTTAGACGTATATGGGTTGATAAATTTAAAAAAATTGTAGTTAAGAACATAGGTATAATCATGCTTTTTTTCCAGATGAAAAAAGATAACAATGAAGAAGAAGTGAGGCCGTCGGGCAACCCAGACGAAGTGACTCAACCCGACGAGAGACACGATTGAATTAAAATCTGTTTAGTAAAATTAATACTATTCTCTACTTAATTATTATAATTTTGTTTGTAATCAATGGATTTCTGTGTTTTATTCGTACCCTCGGAAAAATGTAAGCCTTATTGGAGCATTTTTAACTGACTGTCAAAAAGGGGGATGTTTCAAGTCAACTAGGTTTTTGTTTGTATGTTTGTAACGTAATTACTCCGCCAACTATAGAATATCCAAAAAAAAATATCAATTTTTATTTCGTTCTTTTTTTCACCTAACGCGGGTTATATAAACCTTATCATTTTTCTTTTTTTTTAATAATAAATCATTTATTTCAGTAATCACTGTTACAGACAAATTAATGAGACTTCCCAGAAAGTAGTCCAAGGACACTTGTGTTGGGAATGACTCGCTACTTCCCATTGTTTATAGGATCTGATTACAGAAACGTTAACAACTTACATATATTAACTTACAATTTTAGTTTAGTAATTTGCACTTTCAAGAAAATTTTAAACAGAAATAACAAGATATGAACAATAATTACTAGTAAAAATGTTAAGATTAATTTAGGATGTTAAAATGTGTGTGTGTGTGTGTGTATGTATGTGTGTGTGCGTGTGTGTGTGTAGATGTGATATAATGTAGATATATATGACTTACACAAAAAGTAAAGAAAAACTGCAAGATGATATTTATAAGATTAGTAAAATTATTCAATATTTATTTATATAATTATCTATATCCTTACATTAAATTAGCTAATTTCAGACAATTCTTATTAGGAGATTTTCAACCTCATCATAGGTGAGCGTACCCAACCATTGCATCAGCTTATTCTTACACATGTATAATTGTAAAGGGGTATATTTTAAGTGTTTTATTTAATTTATTATATAAGTAAACAGACTGGCATGGGTACTGCCTTCTTGCAAAGACGGTACGCACAAAATGAGGTGGAGCAACAATATCGTTACGTCTCTTTCTTTGTAGTGATTCATCGTAAGGCAGGTGTTTGTGGAATGTAAGGGTTATATTAAGAATATATAGTTTCCTGACAGATAGAAGATTACTAATCTGATATAAGGTGTTTGTAGGGAATCTGTAGGGTTTGTAGTACATAACCTTAATGAGAGATCTCTGCGCCCTTTCCAAGTCAAGAAAGTTGGTCTTAGTAGCGCCTCCCCGTATTGGTATACAATAGGAGATTACAGATTGTGCTAGAGCTATGTAAATTCTGTTCAATAATGATTCAGACATTACTGCCCTTAATGATTTGAACACCCAGATTAGCTTTCTAATTCTACTTATAATAATTTCTAATTGAGGGTGCCAACTAAGCCTTTGATCAACAATAATGCCAAGGTATCTCACTTGGCTAACCTTGTTTATAAGCGGACAGTTACATGGACTATTATTAGGATCTAGGCAGCTATGAATTTTGATATAATAATTATTTCCTGGCTGTGACGATGAATAAGGAGCAAAGCAGATGTAGTGCGTTTTTTGCGTATTTAATGTTAAAAGATTATTTTTCTGCCAGTTAGACACACGTGCCAAACCCTTATTATCATTTTAATTTAATATACAAGGTGTTTCAAACAAACCCAAAAAAAAAAAGAAATTCCAAAATTTAATTTTAAAAGTGAAATACTTGGTCGCAACTCTAGTAATCAGTTGCACGGTTTGACATCTTTCAAAATGAAAGTTTCATATAATTAATATGACATACTTGTCATATTTGTAATAGAGCTGCGCAATAAGCTAAATTTTAATTAATTTTGAGTTACCTATCTTTTATTTGGGTTTTTTGAAACACGTATAAATGTAGGTCCTGACTCAGTGTCTCCTCATCCCGAAACTGGACCCAAAAAGCTAAAATTTAGCCCAAAAGTTCATTTTATAAAGTAGGCAAGGAATAAGGGATACTTTCACGAAATTTCCACAGTAACTAAGTTACGGACATCCTCTAGTAAGACTATAAAGTTGGGTTTTATTAGAAAACTTGCGTTTTACCACAGCATTTTTCTTTTAATTACTGAATGAAAGGGCTGAAACTGTTTCATACAATTTTCTGAATACTTCAACATGGTTACATTAACATATTGTAGCTTTCTGGTTCCACGTAAATAATAGATGATGAAAGAACATCGAACATTAGAAAACTAAAAAAACGCTTCTAAGATTCTTGATAATGGAACACATTAATTTAATATTAATCGTAAAACTGCTATATATGGTTTCTTAAATTTGAAATCAGCATGGCAAGCACAGCATGCGACAAACTCGCGCGTTACGTAGGTAGCTCCGATTACGGTAAAACTTAACTTTGATTGCACGAGGACACCGAGCAAAGGCTGCAAATCAGCAAAGGAGAGACAGAAAAAAAATTGAATTGAAGGCTAGCAAAGGGTTGCTCTGGCGTTGTCATTTCGATACTTTTTTGACATTCAACCGCGTAAACGCATTTGACCGCGTAAACACGTTTTGTTTGAGCTGCAGCTTTTAATTAATGTAAAATTTAGTTAACTTGGCCAGAAAAAGCAATGAAAAATGAGCTAAAATCAATTAAATCAATCAAAACTCTTTCAGTAAGAGTCATGTTAAGCATAACTAGGTGCTAATCTTACATTTTATTTACCCCAAGTATTGTAATAAAGTATACAAGTACAAACTACAATTACCAAGACTAATTTCGTATTCTTCATACGAACACGATTGCAAAGACAAATAAACGTTTTATTTATCTAAGTATGTTTTTCATCTTATTAGTTTCCCGCCCGGGACTTCGTTCCCGTGGGTATTGCAGGAACGAATTATGCACATAAACCTTCCTCTTGAATCACTCCGTCTATTGGTGAAAACCATACGAAAATCCGTTCAGTAGTTTTTGAGTTTATCTCGTTCAGACCGACAGACAGAAGCGGCGGTGAATTAATTTTTATAATGTAGTATGATGATATGATATTTACTGAGTCTTCGACCATGTTAGGATGGTCAGCAGCCGTGCAAAGTATTTGAATGTCTAGTTACGTACACTTGGTGAAAGCGGACATATTACGAAATGGCTAGTAGTGGCCACCTCTTACGGCACAAGTGAGTATTATTGTGAAAAGATATACCTACTGATCTAAAGTAGCAATGGGCCGGCCATATTACTCGAAGGATTGAAGGATCATGTGGATATCAATGGACTTCTCCGAAGGGCCCCAAGGATGCCTATGTTTAGCAGTCTTCTAGCTAAGCAATGATCAAAGAACGTGCAAGAAGTTATCTTCTTCCACTAAATTGAACAACTTTCCTTCATAAACTTTGGTCAAAATATGAAAAAAACGGTTATTGGGTTACTAGCGAAAAATATATATTCATTCGTGTATTCTGTACTGTGCTGAGACTGCTTCCACAATCGTCAGTGGCCGTTTGTCTCTATGCGAGTTGCTGCTATCTAATCACTTCGATGTAAAAAAATGGTATGTTCTTTTCCTGGTTCTCCTCTTCAATAAATAAACTCATTGAAAAAATTTACTCAAGCGCAGTTATTGATTTTCAATAGTAAATATTATCTAGGTATAAAAAGCACGTTCGCCTCCATCGTCTCATTCAAACGTTATCTACCTAAAATGCAGTAAAAAATATTCATCTACGTTACCGAACAGTTTGATCTATGAGTTTATATACAAGCTATTTTAAACTTTATTCTTTTGTGCTAAAATCTTCAATGCGGTAACATTATTTTTCTTGCCGCACTTGGTTGATATAAACATGTGTTGGCTAAACGGGTGTTCGTATGTCACTGTTAAAATAGATATATCAGTTAAAGTCGAAATGTCGAATTCGATTTTCTTACTCAAAAAAGAATAAGGCTGGACGCTTCTAAATTCTTATGAGAACGAAGCGAATATATAATTTTTAATTATTTTTATAAATGTAGTAACATATATCATTTTACTTTCATATCATTGTAATTTGAATTTGAGTTCATTTTATTTTAAAAAGGTGTATAAGAGTAATTAAAGCACCTATTTCTAAATTTAAGCATAATAAATCTGTCATCCACTAATAACACAAGTAGTGAGGCACACCCAACACAAGCAAATTAATGCTTACTGGGCTGGCCTCAAGTGAAAATGTAAAAATTACTTCTAGAAATAAATAATTTTCATTTTTTCATTTTTTCAGTGTAGACATACAAAACAACCAACTTGAGGCGTGGCACGGTTACGACACAAGACACTTCAATCAAAGTCAGAGTTAGTGCCTTATCAACAACACAACAACATAATGAGTAAGGTTAGGTTAGTTTAGTCGCGTGAGCACTCAGCGCGCACGCATCTTATCAATATAAAGCTGAAATACATTTAGAAAACATAAAATTAATTCATAAAACCTCAATTTTTATCTTCCACTATTAATTTTTATAAGAAAATGCATTTGTTTTACAATTGAATGAAGTTTTCAGAGTTTCCGGGAAAGATAACCTTAAAAAGATTGCAGTGTTTATTTTTTTAATTGCTGTTTAGTGTTGTGCAATGGAGAACAAGAAAAAACATCGCTGTGGGGCTGCGAGACAAATTATGACGGCTCTATTAGGTAATTTAATATACTAAATTACTTTGGTTTGGTTGCATTTCATAAGTATTATTTATTTATTTCCGTAGATACAAGTATTTTTTTACTTTATTTTGTAAAGTATATAGGTATATTCATAAAATGAAATAGAATTATAAAAAGTCTTGATTTATGGAATATTCAGCGAAAAAACCGCCTTTACACAATATCTCTCTATGTAGAGAGCTACCGATCTATTTTAATTATAGGAAGGGCAGGTCTTTGCCCAGCTGTGGGATCTTTATCAGTTTGGGGATACGGGGGTAAGAATAACGTATGAGTTTAGTTTAGTAAAATAAATAAGAATGTAATTTGTTTTTTTTTAATTTTTATTATTTCAATGAGAGATTTTTTAATAGAAAATATCATCGTCATAGTCATTCTCTACGCATTTAGCTAATACGCTTAGCAGTGGGATCTTATACTTAAAAAAATTAACGTTTGTATGTCTAACCAATTTTTACTAAAAATATTTCTATTTATCAATTACTTATATATGAATAGACAAACGGATAGAAAGATAGATCGATAGATAAAAAATATTATCTTCGTACTTTTATTTCTAAAGATAATCTTTTAATTCGTCTATTCTTTAACCAAGTTATGCACAATATTCCAGGGTGGGAAATTGTCTGTAGGTCCATTTTCATAGTGTTAATAATACGGGACTTCGTTCTCGTGGGAATTTCGTAAAATCCTTTTTTATTCCTTGCCTTTTTGTTAATAAATAAATCCATAGTGTGGGAAAGAGTAGTGCTAATCCATACTAATATTATAAATGCGAAAGTAACTCTGTCTGTCTGTCTGTCTCTCCGTCTGTCCGTTTTCACGCCTAAACTACTGAACCGATTTTGATGAAATTTGGTACAGAGATAGATTAGAGCCTGGGGAAAGGACATAGGCAACATGTTATCCCACAGTTGGGCACGATATAACCTGTAGTCCACACGGGCGGAACCGCGGGCGGAAAGCTAGTAAAAAATAAATATGAATTTCATCTTTCTTGGTTCAGGGTTTGGGCTGTGCATGGATGAGTCAGTGAGGACCTGCAATTTTATATACATATTACTAGCTTTCCGCCCGGGACTTCGTTCTCGTGGGAATTTGGTATTATGTAGCCTACGTGTTATTCTGATGTCGAAGCTACATTACCGCAAAGTTTCATCAAAATCCGTTTAGTTGTTTTTGCATGAAAGAGTAACAAACATCCATATATACAAACTTTCGCGTTTATAATATTAGTAAGGAAGTAAGGATACAAAATAAGGAGATAAAAATAATAGATTAAATAGTTTAGCTGAATTCCTTGCTGGTTTTGATCTCTATTTTGCAATTGTGTATTATCAGATAAAGTTAATCTAAGGTTATATTGTTTTAACGCTCAATTTATTTTTAGAAAACCTTTTTTAGTTCTTTGTTTCTTATTATTATGTAACATCATACATATAAATTCAACAAGTATATTATTTTAAATTCTTTAACAACACATTTTTTTTCATCATTAACTGTAGTTATTGTTAAGGCTGAATAGAATAAAATTAAAAACAAATAATTTAAAGAGTCTCTACGAGTTAGTTTCGGCCCCTGGCATGCCTTCTAAAGGTTCAGAATATTAATTTACCGTGATCCTAGCGTAATAGTCATACTTACATAATACTAATAAAATAACTGTAAAAGGACCATGGGCAAAAATGTATGGACTCCGTCCCCACCCTCCAACACACCTTTTGTGTATGTCGTCAGTTTCATACGTATTTTTAAAGAGATTAATCGAACGTTCAATGTCAAAATCCATGGGGTTTAGAAATAACACATAATTAAAAATTGTTAAAATACCTATCGGTTTATATTTTTATATGTGTTCTAAATGTATACCTGAGATGATAAATATGAATATAACAATAAAAATATTATGAATATGGTAATAATCAAAGAATTATTAAATAACATACTGTTACTTTTGTTATCGATATTAACATTAAAGTAATATTTTCCCAGAATATTCCACACATTTGAGGAATGTCGCAATAGTAAAAAGTCATCACTACATTGATATCTTTCATTTGAGATACATTTCAAATCTGTTGGTCGGAGTGGGGACGTTTTGTCCTATCGTCCTTTAAAAAAACGTCTTACCCCCGAAATTTGACGCTTACTCTTCAACGGCTGAAGCAATGATCAAATACAGCTAAGAACCATCACGATTACGTCAGCTTTCAAACAAAAAACCCGCAGCGAAATCGGTCCAATCGTTTAGGAGTTACGATGCCACAGACAGACACAGATACACAACACACGTCAAAGTTTTGTGTCGGGGGTTAATAATTTCCTTCCCCCTGGTCCCCGACCTAAGCGATCCTGCATTGCTAGAATGCTAGAGTTTCCTAGGTCTAACACCAATTTCCTCTTCAACTCCTTTTCTGTACGCGCTGTTCAATTGTGGAACAGACTCCCGAGGAGTGTGCAGGACAGTCCAACAGTCGTTTGTTTCAAAAAGCGTTTAAAAGAGTACTATCTTTCGAACGAGTCATCATAGGCAGGTATATTGTATATATATATATATATATATATATATATATTTATGTTGTATGTATTTATATTGTGTTATTGTATTTTATATAGATATTTGAATGAGTTAGTGTAGTTTTTTTTTTGGTTATTTAGAGTTGTTTTATCAAATATGCACTTTTGTCCCGCGTTTTTAAAACAATATTTCTTACTGCACCAGGCTGGCTGGAAGAGATCACTATTAGTGATAAGTCCGCCTTTGTAAACTTTTTTTCTTTTATTTTGTATCCTATGTAATCTAAGTCCAATAAAGAATATATTTTAAATGACGTGATAGCCCAGTTGATAATGAGCCAGACTTGTAACGAAGGTCGCGGTTTCAAATTCTGGTGCGGGCCTGTACCACTAAATTCGTCTTTTTAGATTTATGTACGGATTTCTAATTATCACTTGCTCAACGGTGAAGGAAAACATCGTGATGAAACCCGCCCGTCCAAGAAAATTCATTTTCAAAAAACGAGCGGTCCACCAACCCGCATTGGGCCAGCGTGGTGGACTATGGCCTAAATCCCCTTCGTGTGTCAAAGGGAGGCCCGTGCCCCTCGGTGGGGACGTATATGGGCTGGTAAGAATTAGTTTAATAATTACAAATTACAAGAATGAGGTTTTTGACATTGGCTTTCAATC
Source organism: Aproaerema taeniolella (assembly GCA_949987775.1). Lineage (NCBI taxonomy): Eukaryota > Metazoa > Arthropoda > Insecta > Lepidoptera > Gelechiidae > Aproaerema > Aproaerema taeniolella. Next base: position 9,275,142 of record OX465264.1, read on the forward strand.
AAACACCAGCAATACCATACCTAGACAATAAATATAATTGGAAACTTACATTTATTGAAAACACTAAATGAAATCATCATCTGTGATTGAGGCTGATTGATCAGGTTGTTCTTATTGTTGTTCAGTAGTCATTAGCTCCAAACTGCAAGAAAGTATAGTCAACGGAAAAAAATATGAATGAATGAAGTATTGCAAACGAACGATTTTTTATTATTAAATACGTTCTAAAAGCCTCACTATGGGAATCAGCGTTTTCACATATGACAATAATTAGTCCTCGAAATAGTACTACAAGGAAATAAATAGTACCTCAATACTTTCAGAGATATACGTAGGTAGGTGAGGGTGCTGGGCTGAGCTAATTGCATACTCTACGATACAATACGTAACTAAGACCACCTAAATTTATTTGATTTTGTATGGACTTTTTGCGGAAAAATAACGTAAATCCTCACCTCTCGTACAGGGAAACGAATAGAGTTAACGACATGCTGTTGGTCCCAAAAAATACTACGCAAATAGTACTTCTACGGTGCCAAATCTCGATAATAGTACTTCAAGGAAACCAAAGATATGAAGGTACTTCGGTGAGTATGCTGGGCTGAACATATTCTAGCATACTCACCACTGAGATCTCGACAGACGCATTTCGACTTATGATGTAGGTATTTCTAAGTTCTCTCTCTCTTTTCTTAAGAAGAAATTTAATGGTGTGGTAGGGTCTGTTAAGGGCCGTCTGTTCGCGACCACCCTCCTACCGAAGTCTAAATATCTTGCTGTGTTCCGTCGGTGCGTGGGAGTATAAGTGCCTTAATTGGCATTTCCTGGGTTAACTCGCTCCATCGTCGACCTCTTTTATGATCTTGGTCAAGATTAAGGTAACCCATCTCATAAAAAATAATAATAATAATTAACATTTCTACAACTGAGTGTATATCTTTTACACTCCGCACGTGTTAAAGAGATAAATCGGTGGACAAAAAGCGGGCAACCGTTGATTAATATGAGGTGACTTTTAATTAGGAAGCGATAATTAAGGATGCGAATCATCCCCTTAAACTAAACTGAACAACTCACCTCATGGAACATAGGTCAAAAGATGAAAGAAATCCATAGAACTAAAGCGATCAGCTGACTGACTTTAGTATGAGAAGACGACATATTTTTTTTGAGAATTTCATAAGTTACCTTGGAAAAAATAGTTTATTTTACTGTACTAATTCACATCCTCAATATTCGTTTAAAGTCACCCCATATTTCAATAACCCTCCTTTTTGCTTCGCCGTAGTCGGGTAAAAATGCGATCGTATTACTGGTGGGCAAAACCCTATGGGAATAAATTTAAGAAAACTGCAACAGCGACCCTGTATTTTTGTCTGATGTTTTTAATTATGTTTAATGTTGCATTAATCACTTGTTCCATAACATTTATATTAGACATAGACACATCAGACAACAATATTTATTAGTGTCAATATAAATCTGCAACATTATTTTTAAACAATACTCATGCAGCGACTATGTTTTTTTTGTAATGTGAAAACGTAATCGCAGTGTTATGAGTAAGTATCTCAATGAACCTGAAGATTCATTTTTTTTTGTTTTTCAGAGAACATGAAATATTACTTAAATAGCTCTATAATTAAAAACATTATATTACCCCCGACATTTATAGCTTATTAATTATAATTTTTAAACGGCTGAACCAATTTACATCAAATATATAAAATTAAAAACCATCTTGATTACATTAGCTTTAAAACAAAACAGCATCAAAATCGGTCCATCGCATTCGTTTAGGAGCTACGTCAATGGGCGTTTCCCCACTGGACGGCACGGCGGCCGTCGCCGGCAACGGCGAGAGTGACAGAGCTATACTAGGAAGCAAGAAATCGGTAGTCAGTCTCTTTTCCTAGTATAGCTTTGTCACTCTCTCCGTTGCCGGCGCCGGCCGCCGTGCCGTCCAGTGGGGAAACGCCCAATCATATGTAGGTAATAAACAATTTTAGCGAAAGAACAATGTTCGGCGCGATTTGTGAATATACCTCACGCGGATAAGCTTTTTAAAAATACTAAATTAAACTTATAACACTCCTCATTTTTCGTCGGGGGCTAAAAATAGTTCCATTGGTTATCTAGCATCTTATTTAATAGTCCCAGCAGCACCATTTGATTATGAAACTCTACATCATGAACATACACAAACATCGTAACAATTGCAACATGAAAACTGTTGAAGACGTGTGTACTTACTATGTTGTGTGAAAAATAACAAACAATTTGTGGGTAATATAATAACGACTCGCGGGATTTGTTTGCATATCTGCTAGTTAAACATTATAAAACATTGTCTGAATTTGTAATTGTTTTAGGTACACTTCAGCAGCTCTAGCACGATAACGACAAACTCGCGCTCGGCTAATGCTGAAACTTCACTTTGATTGCGCGAGGCTTGCTTGCCCTATGGCGTTGTCAATGTTGACATTTTGACATAGGGGTGTTGTCGCGGCGCTGTCACTATCGTACTCGGCCTGCTGCTAGTTAAACATTATAAAACATTGTCTGAATTTGTAATTGTTTTAGGTCACTTCAGTTCTTAAAATATGGTGTGGCTTTGAATTAGCTAGCGGAGCTTAAGTGAGTCATCCTCCCCATGATACTGAACAACTTTCACCGATGAACCTATACGAAATCCTCAAAAAAATTTCGAGATCCCATACAAAGGCAAATAAACTGAACAAGTTGTAAGGAGAGGCAATTTTTTCTTTGCTGTTTCCCAAATTTTTTTTTTTTTGTGTTCCTTGGGGTTAGTTGTTCAGTTTCATGGGATTTTTTTTATTATAAGATGAGTTAACTCTTGACCTCAATCTTGACCATAGAGGTCAAAGATGAGGTCGACAATGGAGCGAGTTAACCCAGAAAATGCCTATAAAGGCACTGGTACTCCCACGCACCGACGGAACACAGCAGGCTGTTTGGTGTCGGACTTCGGTAGGAGGGTGGTCGCGAACCAGATGGCCCTTTACAGAGCCTACCACACCGCATGAGACCATAGGATGACACCTTAGATTCAGAAAAAAATGAAGTGTCGTTGCCAGGGATGGATTACTAGGAGGCCGGTCTCATTTGTGTTTCCTTAGTCGCCTCTTACGACACCCACGGAAAGAGATGGGGTGGTGTTATTCTCAAACGATCACCACACGGCAAGGCTAACTGCATCCTTAATTTTCGTTAACTAATTTAAAGTTACTCATTAGCAAATACATGTAGTTAAGAGGTAGATAGATAGATAGATAGATAAACTTTATTGCTTCTTAACAATTTGTAACATTGTACAATGTTCTTATACAATTAAAAAAAGGTTAGCGAAATGTGTGACGTAGATTGTAGAAGCAAATAGGACACAGAACTCAGCATACTTGCTGTCTATGACAGACAACAAACTGATTTTCAGCTGTGCCTAGAGTTTTTTTTTTTTTTAGGTTGCGAGTACAAGAAGCTATTATTGACAAGATTCCCCATTATCACTATTATCGAGGTGAACCAAACCTTTCGATAACAATCCCGACCCAGTGGGCACTATACCATTAATAATTTTTTTTGCAAATAAATTTTTATTTTATTTATTATTTATCAGAATTAACATAGCATATTACAATAAAAACTGTTCCACGAAAACCATGAGGTTCATCTGGGTAACTGGCGAGTCGTACATACTTATGAATATTTACTTCTACAATTTATGCGTAACTTAGCTGTGTAATATTTTTTTATTGTAGTCCTATACTTGCTGTTATCTATATACATTTTTGTAGTTCCTTTGGCAAATAGAATCTCATAAACATCAAATAACCAAAGTTCCGAGAAAACAAAATCCCATACAAAAAAAATACAAAATCAAATAAACTTTATGATACTTAAGTGGTCTCAGTTATAGTTATAATATTTGCGTTGTTATCGTAAACAGTTTACAGTTAAATATGTAATTTCAAGGTAATATTGTTAGTTAGGTAGTTTAGTCTAAAACTACAGTAAACCAGCATGCTTTGACGCTTGTGTGGGCGTTATTGTTATATTTGCTAACAAAGTGACTGTAGATTTTTATTTGATATTTTAACATAATATTGAAGAGCCACTGTGGTTAGCATCATAACTGGGAGGTAACCAGGCGCGACTCCATGGGGGCTGACTTCTTCTTCTTATCGTGCAGGTATAGTTGAGTTGGCTAACTTGGCGAACTTGGCTAACCCTGGTGTCAGAGTTTTAAACCGCATAATGGCCTCTGACTTGGTTTTAACAACTGTGTAGTCAATCGACCGCAGCCGGGACCAACAGCTATTTATGCCCTCCGGAACACGGAAACGCTGATGATAAATTGCCACTTTGGTCACCAATCAGGTTCCCTGCCTCTGGTAACGTTGCTTTACCTCACTGATCGGTTGAGATCAGCAAACGCCACTGGGCTACGAGCGCTTCTGGGGGTCACGACCCTCCTCATAAGTCCGTATTACAGAACGTGACTCAACTCTAATCTATACTTGAGTAGCAGTCGTCTTTGTCATTTTGATAAACTTAAATATAGATCAAGACTTCAGCCTTTTTCTGTAATACAGGCCTAAGACTTCAAACACGCGACATTTAAGACATCTTTTTTCTTTTTCTCGCTCCATCATCGACGTCAATAGTTAACCCATCTCATAATAATAAAAAAATATTTTTCTCCGTTTTTCCTACACAAATTAAAAAAAAATAACAAACAGCATTCATGATCAGGGCTAGGTACGGTTCTGACCCCCCAAAATCTTTGACTATGAGTAAGTAGAGTCAAAAGAACGAATATTTATTTTAATCTTTTAATGCAACATCCTGAATGAGCGAGTTTGTTTGCATGTATTCAGTGGCGTAGCAAGGTAGCAAGGCCCTGGGACAAATCAAAAAATTGGGCCCCACTGCTTTCAAAAGTGGTTAGGTTTTATCAAATAAAAATATGAAATACTAGCCTTTTCCCGCCGCTTTGCTCGCGCACAAAAATATCTTGACTCGAATTCACAATAAAACGCACATCGATGAATAATAAAACGCACATATCGTTATCCGCCAAATTGACAACACTGCCAACCCACAGGAAAAATTTAGGGAAATTCCCTAGGTATAACTTTCGAATTTCTCTCAAATTAGTTGCCATGATTAAAGTCGGGTTGCAACCTGTCATATTTATTTTGAAAATGGGAATCAAAAGTTCAGTTAAATCGAGATTTTCTGGCAGAGTTCGAAAGGATAATTATCTACTATATAAAAATAAGTCGGGTTTTCCTTCCTGACGCTATAACTCCAGAACGCACGAACCGATTTCCACGGTTTTGCATTCGTTGGAAAGGTCTCGGGCTCCGTGAGGTTTATAGGATACTTTTTATTTATTTTTTAATAATAACGCGGGCTTAGCCGCGGGCGGAAAGCTAGTCACTGATAATTATCACGATAGTTATCATGATATAGCTTATGCATCAGAATAACACATAGGCAACAAAATTTTCGGAACGAACGAAGTCCCGGGTAGAAAGCTAGTCGTAAATAAATTAACTTAGATTAACCAAAGAAGTCAAAGGAATATCTTCATCCGATGATGATTCTATTTCCATTGGCTTTGTTAATTATCGTGATAATAACAGATGGATAATTATCGATCGATAATAACAAGCAACAAAGCCAATGGAAATAGAATCATCATCGGATGAAGATATTCCTTTGACTTCTTTGGTCAATCTAAGTTAATTTATTTACGACTAGCTTTCTACCCGGGACTTCGTTCGTTCGGAAAATGTTGTTGCCTATGTGTTATTCTGATGCATAAGCTATATTATTGTAAAGTTTCATTAAAATCCATTCGTAACAGGAGTAACAAACATCCATACAGCCACACTCACAAACTTTCGCATCCCTACTAATATTATAAATGCGGAAGTAACTCTGCCTGTCTGTCTGTCCGTCTTTCACGCCTTAACTACGGAACCGATTTTGATGAAATTTGGTACAGGGATAGATTAGAGCCTGGGAAAGGACATAGGCTACATTTTATCCCACAGTTGGGCACGATATAACCTGTAGTCCACGCGGGCGGAAAGCTAGTTTATAATATAAGTAAGATATTAGAAAAGGATATCTAATTGGACGGAAACTGATTTCAAACTTAATATACCTTTGATTCATGCTGATCACTTGATTTGTGTTCGATATCAAATAAAAAAATTACAAATATTTGTTTTTAATAATATCTTGTTACAATTTGTTATGAACCAATATAACAAATGAATTTCTTACACTGGTGATAATTATCGGATAATTATCAAGAAGCGTAATTATGTTGTTAATTTCGAACCCTGTTTTCTGGTAAGGATTCGAGGACCCCCTGAGCTTGAGGGCCCGGGGCACTGCCCCGCCTAGCCCCTATAGGTAGCTACGCCACTGTATGTATTACATCATAAGTATACATCCTGAATATTCTATGAAATAAATCTATTTTGACTTTGACTTTAATAGCGTTTTGTTGCAGCAACCATGCCAACCTTCACATACGGCATCCAAATCGGCTGGCTATCCCCAATGGGACCGATCCTCAAGTCTGCACATTCTCCTGCTCCATCGCCCCTGTCTCCTGGTGCAGTGTCCTGGTTGGCTGCTGCTTTACCCCTGGCTGCCATCCTGGGGATACCATTCTTCAGCTACACTACCGACGTCAAGGGACGGAAGAATTGTATTGTGTTGATCTCTATGCTTAGTTGTGTAAGTTTCTGTTCTTTTCTTTTAAGTTTCGACGGCCGGTTTGGTCGAGTGGTAGTGACGCTGACTCTTTATTGACGGGTCTTGAGTTCGATTCCCAGTCGGGACAAATATTTGTGTAAAAAGCAGATGTTTGTTCTTGGGTCGTTGGTGTTTGTGTCTGTCTTTGTGTATATTCCAAGGAACCGATAACCCAAGGGAAAACCTCACTGTGGGCCTTTGAGTGTGTAGCGTCTAGCGCCTATACCTACTAATGTTATGTCTAAAGACGGCCCTGAGAATATTTGTTGGGCAATTATGACGTCACGATAGACATCTATCAAATGCTGAAATGCTAACCTCAATATATCTTGATGATCAAAGAGACGAGACTCTACCAACCTAACCAGCAATATTTTATAGGCAACCTTTGGGTGTGGAAAAAAGTACCAAATAACACCCAGTGTAATGCCGTCCTTGTTTACGTCAAGTAGACGGAAAAAGTGATGTATGATATTTATTCATGTGTGTTTCATTCATTCATTTAAAAAAGCATTAACTTTAATGGACGTTCCTGCAATAGGTTGTTGTATTTGGGTGCAAATATAAATATAATAAATGACAGTAAATAACAGTATAAAGACCGATCTCAACTCTCGAAGGGAACATGAACAAGTTTGTGTGTACCCATTGATACCCTTTTTTCAGATATCCTGGTCAATCAAGCTGTTCTACGTGACAGCATCATCCCTAATAGTGGCCAGGGTCATAGCCGGCTTAGCAGCTGGAGGTTGCTTCGTGGTGATACCAGCTTACATCAAGGAGATATCAAAAGACTCCTTAAGAGGCGCGCTTGCTTCTCTAACAATGACTGTGTGTAAAGTGGGCGTGATCTTCGTGTACGTAGTTGGAATGGTCACATCGTACTCTGCAAACCAGATCGTTTACTTGATGATAGCTGCGTCGCATGCGATCGTGTTTTGTTTCATGCCGGAGTCTCCGAATTATTTGCTCAGGGTGGGAAGGGAGCAGGTACGTTTTTGATGTATTTTTAGCCCTAATAGTTTCCGCTCGGGACTTCGTACCCGTGGGTATTCTTGTAATTATGTAGCCTTCTAATGTAGCATTCTAATGGTGATAGAATTTTTGAAATCGGACCAGTATTTTTTGAGTTTATTCGTTACAAACATACAAATCTTTCCTCTTTATAATAATAGTAGATTATTTCATTTAAGTGTACCATTACTGCCCAAACCCGATTCTGCCATATGGTACATAAGAATAAAATACCCATATTTTCCTGTGGGTGCCATAAACGTCAAAGAGAGGGACAGCATTTGTCTGCGTCTTTCGAGATGTGATCATCGCCTAACGGCAACTTCAAATCATTTGTGTCATGAGTCAAATTTCTATCACCAATTTCGTAAACATGTAAAATGAAGACACCGCACCGGTTTGTCACAATGGTTACGGTAGGTACTGTAGTGGACGCAAGCTGCAGCACTACGTTTCCTACTTTGAGGCTGTTAGCTACTAGTTTCCACGGTTGCTTTTAAGCCCTAACAAAAAAGAGAAGTTTTATCATTTTGACTTATGTCAGTATCTCTGTGTCTGTGTGTCTTTGTATCTGTGACATCGTAGCTCCTAAACGAATGGATCGATTTCGATGCGGTTTTTTTGTTTGAAAGGGGCCATCCATAAATTACGTCACACGTTAAGGGGAGGGAGGGGGTCGACGAAGTGTGACATTGTGTGACAAGGGGGTAGGACGGGTCCTAAATTTCGTGACGTCACATTTCAAAATCTATTTTAATCTAAGTGTTAAAACATGAACTTTGAACTATTAACGAAAAGCTCAAAAACATTTGCAACTCTATCAGTAAAAATAGGTTCAAATTGTTTTGTCGCCCACTTGGTCTACTAGTGTTACGTGATGTTATAAAAAAAAATTGAAATAAAACTAATTTCGGAACTGCTATTTTCATTCAATAAAATTACTAGATGTATAATTGCAAAATATGTGACGTCACACTAGGGAGGGGGGGAGTCTCCCAAATGTGACCAGCTGTGACAAGGACGGGGGGGAAATTCGTGTGACGTAATATATGGATGGTCCCAAAGCTAACGTAATTGAGATGGTTCCAGGAAGCGATAACGACGATATCCTGGCTGCGCAGCGTCCCCAGGAGCGACAAGCTGGTGACGGACGAGGTGTCCCGGCTGAAGGAGGAGCACCGCCAGTACGACCAGCTCCCGAAGGTCACCCTCGCGCAGTGGACGCAGACAGTCGGTAGTGTATGTCTCACTCTTGTTTCAGGGTGACTTATGGGTCGGAATTTGTTATTAAGTGGTTAAGAATAGTTAAAAATCAACTTTTTCTGATTGAGATAAATCAAGAAAAATTTAGGATTTACCAGCTATCAGCTCTTCCCAGGCGATTGTAATTTGGTTGCTATATGGAGTGACTTTAAATTAGATAGCAAAACATTAAGGGGTATTCTCCTGTTGATAAACTTTCCCGAAGGAATCCATATGAAATTCTTGAAAAAATTAGAATTCCCATAAGGCGATCAGCCGATCAGGTCAGGTTCCTTGGAGAAAGTAGTTCAGTGTTATGGAGAGGCTCACCCGTTAAAGTTTCGCTAGCTAAAGTCCATATATGAGCGATATGTAAAGTAAAAGTAACTTTACCTTAAACAAAAATACATTTTACGGTTAGTTTTAGTCGAGAATTAACCTTTTTAGCGCCAAGAGCTTTCGTCAAAAAGGTTCACCACACGCCACGACATTAATAATTAGAAAAAATACAGTTAAGTTGGTAATTTTATTTGTCTGATATATCAGACTTTGGCGGCGAGGGCACGAAACTTAAACGACTGATACATCAGACTTTGGCGATGAAAAGGTTAAGCAATAATAATAAAATAACAAGGTTTAAAGCATTTTATCATAAATCCTAGTAAAGAGAAATAGATGTTTCATACTTACATTATTGTATCTCTGAATTTTATAAAACTTACTAGCTTTCCGCTCGGGATTTCATTTCTCGAGGGAATGTAGCCCATGTGTTATTCTGACGTCTAAGCCATATTACTGCAAAGATTCGTCAAAATCCGTTCTTGACAAATAGTTTTACTTGAAAGAGTTACACTTCAACGCCATTAATTATTTTGAAAAACATTTTGTCTACACGAATCTTACCTATTAGCAAAGATCACATGTTTTTTATCTCCCGCCGCCGTTTTATCTTAACAAATCTTTATTATCTTCTCAAGAATTAACAATTCCAAATTACCATTGGATTTAAGATGCGATTGTATGTTTATTATGGCCGTACTTTAAGTACTCTGTGCTATTGTTACCTCGGTGGTGTTATACCTCAGTCGGAGGATTTGCTGAAATGTGACGTCAAGTTGCGCCGGCTGGCTGCGGGAGCAGGGTGCGTCGGAGCACGAATAATAAGAAGATTACATTTAGACTGGATTATATTTATTATACGAAACACTTAAAACGGTATAATGCATAAAACTGTATATTATGAGCGGGCGTGCTCCTGCGACGGAAACTCAGTTAGGTCTGTGTCATCCCAGTGAATGACAACTAGAAGAGTTCAATTTCGAATTTGGATTAGGAATGCCAACATTGAAGAGTAAAAATGTCGCGAAAAGAGAATGGAGGAGGATGAAGACGAGGCGCATGCCGTCTCATTACAAAGTGGTTTCTGAAACCACATGACGTACTGACTACCCCGAAAGGGATTGTAGGCGTGACTGTATAGATACCTAGATAGATACATTTGCTCAAAATCTCAACGTTGAATTAGGCGGCGGGCTAGCGATCGCTGGTGCTCCTTTAATGATAATAATAATAATATAATAATAAGTAGTTTATTTTCTGCCACAAAATTTGCCTATATATAATAGTTATATTAAATACATAAAAATGCACTTTAGTTGACAAAATTTTGTGGGAGACTGGTGCCTAAACTAAGCCGAAACTTGTATTTTAGGACACCAGGAACTCCCCAACTCGGAAAATTGACACTTATATAAATGTGATGCTACCCATTATCAGTATGTGGTAGTTAATTGCACATTTTAACTACATCCTATTGTAATATTATAAAAGTCTGTCTGTGAATGAATGCAATGAACTCAAAAACTACTAAACGGATTTTCATACGGTTTTCACCGATGGATGAAGTGATTCATGAGGAAGGATTTTGTGTATAATTCATTCCCTACATTCCCACGGGAACGAGACGAAGCTTATTAGACTAAGAAATATTGTATTTTTTTATTAAAAGATCCCTTAGTTGCCTCACAACATTAAGGAAGAATCGGGATTGTCACCACACGGTACTTATTTTACTTACAAAGAAGAATATCGATAAAAAAGTACTAATGTGAAACTTTCCCCTCAGTGCGCGACAGAGCAACATTCGCAGCTGTACGGATGACTCTAACCCTGATGGGGATGCAGACGCTCTCCGGAGCCTTCGCTCTCATGAACTTCGCCGCTGACGTGTTCAAACGAGCGGGGGCCCAGTGGGACCCCAACACCCTGGCCATCTTTATGGGTTCCCTACAACTGGCTGGGTCTTTCTTTACTACCATGAGCATTGAAAAGTTTGGGAGAAAGGTATTTTATTTACAAAACTATCAGTTTATTTGAAAACGTCGCTTTTTAAAAATGTAAAGTGTTCGAGAACACTTTTAGCAAACTTCAGCAAAATATTGTTTTTACCCATGACTGTTAAGGGTTCAATTATTCAAAGCTATTGATCGAGAAAGAGGCGCCATCTTTTATCGATTGGAACACTCCTCTTCTTCCTTAGTCCCGTTTCTCATTCGGGGTACGCTCAACCACGATCCAAGATTTGGCAGCTAAGTCATTAAAGTGGAGCTACTGCCATTTGACCTCCGTGACCCTGTTAGGCGGGAAGTATAAGCTCCTTATTCTTCTCAGTAATTATGTATTGTGGTGCTGCATCCTATGCATATTGTTAGCAGTCACCTCAGGTGCTGGCTGAAAAACAGCCTGGCTGAGGCGGCACCTTTTCACCACATTATTTATTTGTATGTTTTTTGATGTCTGTCTTATATGGTGAATAAATTTATTTTTCTTTCTTTCTTACTTAACAATGGTAGGTACCTACTCTATCAACTCTAAGAAATTTTTAAGTGATTTAATTTTCTAACGGAGATGTGATTTAATTTTCCGATGATTTTTTTTCCTATTCCAGCCGCCCCTAGCGTCGAGTTCACTAGTAATGGCTGTGTGTATGGTGACCCTGGCCACTTGCTTCCTCGTGGACGTGACAGCGAGTTGGCCGCGCGTAGCGGCCGTGTGTATCGCGGTGCTGGCTTATGGCGTTGGGTTGGCCCCGGTGCCTATGGTTATCATGGCTGAGGTGTTTGCCTATCAGGTGGGGTTTGATTTTATACTAAAGCAATCTTACTGAGGCGAATTTGTCCCTTGGGGAAAGTTGTGCCGGTGCTACCGTACAACAAACTTAAATAATGATGAGGGGAACTCAACTGAACCATTACTGTCTTTTTGAGAATCTCTCCTTAGGCAAACAAAAGCAGTTTAGAGGGCTTATTCACATCCTTAATTTTAGCTGACTAATGTTTTTTAACCCCCGACTAAAAAAGGGATGTTATAAGTTTGACGTGTGTGTCTGTGTATCTGTCTGTCTGTGGCATCGTAGCTCCTAAACGAGAGGACTGATTTCGATGCAGTTTTTTTGTTTGAAAGATGACATAATCGAGATGTTTCTTAGCTTTATTTGATCAAAATTGGTTTAGCCGTTTAAAAGTTATGAGCAATCAAATGTGGGTCCTACAACCGCAATTTAATTGTTGAGTAATCTGAATAATCAAGTCTAATTTATTTTTGTCCACAGTTCCGAGCGAAAATGGCGGGAGTCTCCATGGCGTTTTCATTCTTCTGCAGCTCCATGACAGTATTATTCTACACGCCAATAGCGAACGAGTTTGGGGAGTTCGTCGTATTCTATATATTTGGAGGAGTGGCTTTATTTGGCGTCGTGTACACTGTGTTCTACGTACCAGAGACTAAAGGGAAGAGCTTACAGCAGATTCAGGAGTATTGGAAGAAAGAACCTGAACCAGTTTTTGTATAAGTTCTGGAATTTCGTTCTTATTTCAAGCGTTTAAGAGTTAAAATAAGCTGTTTGAAGTGTGCAGTGCAGGCGCGGTCCGAAGGGGGGGTCACAGGGGACATGACCCCCCCCAAAATCTAAGGTCAAATTGAAAAATCACAAAAATTTGCCAAATAAGTAATAAAAAGAAATTTCTAGCTATCCCCTAATAGCGATAAATTTATAGTTTGCTGACATCTAGTGGTGTTTTTATGAACTACGTAAAATAACTTTGAAATTACATGTAGTTTAGAAACAAGGAACCGAACGACGTAGTTTTGATAATCCTAGCAAAATCGATATGCGTCGTTATGATAAAGATTGTATAACAATATACAATCTTTATCATAATTTGTCGGTTTATTGTAAAGATTCAAGATAAAGGCTGTCTACTTAGTTGTGAATTAGGTGAGTGACCCCCTCCAAAATTTCAGGCTGCGACCGCGCCTGGTGCAGTGTCGCAGGCTACTCCAATTTATTGGAAAATCGGTTCTTCATGTATATTATTAATTATCGTACTATATTATCAAACAAAGTCCCTGTTTGTTTTTAGGGTTCCAAACTCAAAGGGAAAAAACGGGACCCTATTTCTAAGGCTCCGCTGTTCGTCCGTCCGTTCGTCTGTCAACAGACCGTGATAGTTAGACAGTTGAAATTATCGCAGACGATGTATATTTCTATGTGCCCTATAATAACAAATACTAAAAACCAGAAAAAAATAAATATTTAAGGGGGCTCCCATACAAAAAACGTGATTTTTTTGCTCGTTTTTATTGAAAGTCTGTCCGAGGCTGTAACTCATGAACCGTGATAGTTAGACAGTCGAAATTTTCACAGATGATTTATTTATATTGGTCCTATAACAACAAACACTAAAACCAGAATAAAATAAATATTAAAGGGGGCTCCCATACAACAAACGTGATTTTTTTGCCGTTTTTATAGAGATAATGGTTTTTATAGGGTCCAACTCGCACTTGGCCGGTTTTATAGGTAATGGTAGGGAACCCTTCGTGCGCGAGTCCAACTCGCACTTGCCCGTTTTATACAGTGTTTTTTTTTTTAACTGGGACAGTATGGGGAAATCTAAAACCATAGAAGAACAAATGGTTCCTAAGGCCGTTTCCCTGTATCTTCTATGGTTTTGGATTTCCCCATACTGTCCCAGTTAGAAAAAACACACAGTATAATATAGTACAGTAATTATAAACGGACTAGGTATTCACCGATAGACGGAGTGATTCAAGAGGACGGTTTATTCCCGAAATTCCCACGGGAACGAAGTCCGGGCGGGAAGCTAGTATAGTAATTAAAAATTTAAAAAACCCCCCCCGCAAAAAAGTAAAGCAGACATTTAAAAAGTTAAAAATAATACCTTTCGTTGAGCCTTCAAATTCATTTCAGAAATACCTATATATATTTTAATTATCGAAATCGATGGATGGCACGATAGGGTTTGCTCATTAAAATGGCGCTATAATGTCGCGTCGGGGTACCGCTTTAGTGAATCAGACCCAATCAAATGAAGGGTCAATCAAATGAAGGGTCTGATTCACTAAAGCGGTACCCCGACGCGACATTATAGCGCCATTTTAATGAGCAAACCCTATCGTGCCATCCATTGATTTCGATAATTAAAATATATATAGGTATTTCTGAAATGAATTTGAAGGCTCAACGAAAGGTATTATTTTTAACTTTTTAAATGTCTGCTTTACTTTTTTGCGGGGGGGGGTTTTTTAAATTTTTAATTTAATTTTTATTTCAAAATTTTTAACTTATTTCAAGGATGTGCTAGTGTTCTGGATATCCTGGCCGCAGCATCAGCTCACCGTGTTGCCACCATTGCATTGTATGCAGAATCAAATACTGAACAAAACGAGTCCAAACACGACATATCTGCTATTTTTTTTTAAGAGTGTGCTAGTGTTCTGGATATCCTGGCTGCAGCATCAGACCAAGAGTTCCATAATCCTGCATAGTTATTAAGCATACATGAGTGTTTCAAGTTTTAGGTCACATGTATGTTTGAAAGTAAAGTAAATACACATTAAGAGTCTAAGAACCCTACCGCAGCTAACAAAAGAGCTGATGACCTTGAAACGGCTGAACCGATTTTGATAAAACGTATCTAAGAACCATCGCCAAAAAACCTGCTTGTAAATAAAAAAAACCGCATCCAAATCGGTTCACCCGTTTGAGAGCTACGGTGCCACAGACAGACACACAGACACACAGACACACACACATAGCGGTCAAACTTATAACACCCCTCATTTTGCGTCGGGGGTTAATAAAAAGAGTACAGATGTAGGTAGATACCACTTTTATAAGAAGCATCGGCAATACTCTATAAGGAACATACTCATGAGTTTTCCGAAACTCGTTTGCGTAGAAAAACGAAACATAAGCCAACGAAAACCAAAAAGGAATACCAATAAAATGTGGGGTAACTTTAAATTAGTTAGCAAACGAACTTTTTCAGAATTTCATGTGGGTTTCTTTTGTACAGTTTTTAAGTTTTAAGGCGCAGACCCACCGCTGCGCACGCCGTGTGGATTAGATCATAATTTTCCACGTTAAAAACGTATGAGTCACCGACTTCAATCCCAACTACAGTTCGCACAAAGTAAGTAACTAGTATTTTTTGCAAACTACAAACGAAAATGTCACTCATTAATTTAGATGATGTTCTGGTTTGTAGTATTTTTTTGTTTTTGTTGATTTTTTTAAACGCGCTGCATCATTTTATATGGGACCACCTCTGGAGTCCCATATAAATTTTAGAAAGAATTTTGAAAATCGGTCCATAATTGGCGGAGAAATCGGTGAAGATACATATAAAAAAAACATCAGTCGAACATAGAACCTCCTCCTTTTTTGAAGTCGATAAAAATCTAATTTGTGCCTTAATGTCATACTCACTGAGTAGATAATTACCTGGCGTTTGTCGTGTATTCGTGCGTAGCGTGTTCGTGGGTTGCACTGGACACAATAACATACCTACATTTTCTTGCAAAGTGAAGCTTAAGACACGTGCGTAGCCTCTTCGTGCACCGCGGTGGGTTTGCGCCTTTATGCGGAGAATGAGAATCAACCCCTAACGTTTCGCTAGCTAAGGACATAATTCACGGCCCATACAAAAAATACCAAAATTTTTAAAGTGGCGGCCAAAAAAGGTGAAGTTATTATTTCGAAAGAACATATTATTTTAAATTTTTTTTAGTATGATAGCTAAGCTGTACGACCATTACTAGATTTGTTCTTGACACTTATAAATCTGAATTTTAAATGATCCGGCCATAGAAAACACTATTAAGTAGTTTGCTGAAAACATGATTCAGCACTTTTGGTTCGATAGAAAAAGCTCACAAAGTCACCTCCAAATATCAATATTGTGTATCTTTTAAGCTGTAAAAACGATGGTAAAATGCACACAGGAACTTGAATTTGCTATCAAAATGTTCGTGATTGAACACTCTCGATAAGTAGTTTACGCATTTTTCGATTTAAGCTGTTACCTTTCCATAAATCTCATTTTTCTAACTTTCGAACATGTTTTACGTACGCACGCTTTCATAGTCCGTAAACTTCGTGTATCGACACTGTTCGCACTGCCGGCCCAGACCTGTTGAGAGACGGAGATGGCACTATTCCTATGTGTGCTGCCTTTATCGGGTACAGTAGTCGCCTTAAGCTTGAAAATCTAGATTTTTAAGCTTAAAAAAGAAAAATTTGTAAAGGATTACAGCTCAGCTGTCTTAATAAAACATGTTAAGAATAATGTGTCCTTTTGAAATAATAACTACTTTTTTGGCCGCCACTTAAATTTTGGTACGTTTTGAATGATGTCCTTTAAAGTCAGCTGTGTGTGTTGTGTACGCATCTATTTATCCCGTACAGGGGTTGACTGTAGGTAAAGTACTTAAATAATCATTATGTACTTAATTATTATTAAAGTGATTCAACAACTTAGTTGATTGAAACACAAAAAAAAATATTGTATAAGAAAATATGTTTGATCGAAAAGCTACTTTTTTTAAACTGTACTTTTCTGACTCAGTAGTATTAAGTCATAAATAATTAAACAAATATTTTTTTTAAATGTCTTTTATTATTTATCATATCTAATCTCTTAGGGGCCATCCATAAATTACGTCACACGAACCCTCCCCGGGTCAAAAAATCATGAAATCCTTGTCACAGCTGGTCACATTTGTAAGACCCCCTCCCTAGCGTGATGTCACATATTTTGCATAGTTTCAATTTTTTGTAATTTTCTAATAAAAGCAGTAGGTACTTAGTAGTTGTTTTTTTTTTTGGGAACTCAAAACTCATTGTCGCAAACAAAGTAAAAACGTAAAAAGAATGCTTGGGACTGAGGAGGTTAAGTTTGTTGTTAATAGTTAACACGTTTTGATACTCATAACACGTTTTGAAATGTGACGTCACGAAACTTATGACCCCTCCCACCCCCTTGTCACACAATGTCACACTTTGCGGACCCCCTCCCCCCCTTAACGTGTGACGTAATTTATGGATGGTCCCTTATTGTGGTTCGGCAAAATATGTTGAAATGACAAGAACGAGACCAATTTATTCATCTGTGACGTGACGAGACAGACACTGTTTGCTGAGAGACATAAAGAAAATAGAAGACCAGGATGTTTCATTCACCAACCCGTATTAGGCCAGCGTGGTAGGTTTTTAAGGAGGGCAGTGCCCTTCGGTGGGAACGAATATGGGCTATATAGCCGAACATAGCTGAGTAAATTCCACCATTTAAATATTTGTTAAGCTGACCCTTACAAGCTGTATAAAGTAGCCCTGTGGCGCTGTTCAGTGAGGTTAAGCAACGTACACAGAGGCAGGTAACCTGATGGGTGACCAAAGTGGCAATTTTTCACGGGCGTTTCCTTGCTTCGGAGGGTACGTTAAGCTGTCAGTCCGGTCTGTTATCGTAGACTACAGTCGTTAAAACCAAGGCGGCCATTGTGTGGTTTGAAAACTCTGACACCAGGGTTAGTCAAGTTCGCCACACACTTGACTATACCTACACGAAAAGAAGATGATAATGATAATTATCTAATCGCTAATTAATTAAAGTCTGGGAGACTTTAACATTAAGGTTGACGGCCGGTTTGGTCGAGTGGTAGTGACGCTGCCTCTTGATCGGCGGTCCTGGGTTCGATCCCCAGTCGGGGCAAACCTTTTGTGTAAAAAGCAGATGTTTGTTCTCGGGTCATAGGTGTTTGTGTTTGTCTTTATGTGTTTTCCAAGGGACCCACGACACAAGGGAAAACCTTACTGTGGGCCTTTGAGTGTGTAGCGTTTTTTTTTTTTTTAAAAAAAGGTAATATGAATATTCAATGGCATGATTAAAATGGTTTTCAATAAAAGACGGCATTGTGTATTAATTATTTATTTGAATACATAACTACAGAGAATCATCATTGCGACGTCCGCCGCGGTCAGTTTTTGGTACACTTAACGTAATCAATACAAAACTAAAAGCTTATTTACTCTCACACATTGCGTTGTGGGTGATCAAGAAAAAAATACAGCTTCTTACAAGCTTTTATGTAAATAAAGCAAGCTTACAAGCTTTTATGTAAATAAGGTGAAAGTAATTTCACCTGTCCCGATGTCTGTAATGAAGTTTTGCAAGTTAAAGACCTACCTCCCGGTTTCCGACAGTGCTGAAATTTTGCATGCATATGTTTTTTTTTAACAGGCCATATACGTCCCCACCGAGGGGCACGGGCCTCCGTTCGAAACACGAAGGGGATTAAGGCCATAGGCCACCACGCTGGCCCAATGCGGGTTGGTGGACCGCTCGTCTTTCGAAAATGTTTTTTTCTTGGACGAACGGGTTTCATCACGATGTTTACTTTCACCGTTGAGCAAGTGATTATTAGAAATCCGTACATAAATCCGAAAAGACGAATTTAGTGGTACAGGCCCGCACCAGGATTTGAACCCACGACCTTCGGATTACAAGTCTGGCTCATTACCAACCGGGCTATCACCACTATCATGCATATGTATATTGCATGACAATTCAATATTATCATGACATGGAAGGAAGCCATAGGAAATCCGCAATAAAACGACACAACCCCATTAAGTTAGGGTTCGTTTGATTCGTATTGATGAGTACTTTGATCGTATATGGCAAAAAGGTTATTTTGGAAAAAAGTTTTTTTTTATTTTGAATACTTACACACACGCTCCCGCCTGTATACAGGGCTTTAGGTAAATCTCAACCTCTCGGGTGGTTAATCAGTCCATGAAACTGAACAACTTCCCCAAGGAACATAGGTCAAAATACGAAAAAAAATTGAGTTCCCATACAGACTTCAGCAGCATATAGCGCATTTTGTATGGGAGATCAATTTTTTTTTCGTATTTTGACTTATGTTTCTTGGGGAAATTATTCAGTTTCATGGACTGATTTAGCACCCGAGAGGTTGAAAGAGATTTACCTAAAGCCCTGTATATCAAGGTAGGCAGAACATCAGTGGTTCTAGCGAATCACTCTAAAATAAATTAGATTAAACTTGTCGTAAAAACTATGATCTTATAACTATTATTCGGGCAGCATGGTCTTTATTAGTACCTACCCTAATGGAAAACAGGCGTTAGCGTTTTGTATGTAAAATATGAAACGTAGGTAGGTTTTGCACCTAAACAACTACATAATGATTTCATTTGAATGTTGCGTGTTAAAGAAAAACTAAAACTATTTGGTAAAATAGTTTGACAAAAAGATCTTTTTTTTTATTATATTAGTTCTATAAGAAGCTGTATTTAACCCCTGCGTCGCCCACAACATACCCGTAGACGAGAAAGGGTTAACATTCCAAAAATCCTATCTAAAACCCTTTCTATATCAGTCGTAGTACAGTCTAGTCCACGGGTGACCTTAATCGTCATTTTCTGCAATTTACCACTTAAAATTGTCACCATTTAGTTTTATATATAGAACTGGGTTCTGATTTTAAGGCATTTCTTGTATTAAAGTCTGCAATAAGGCCGCCTATTGTAAGAAAACATAATATAGTGAGAAAATCTTATAGAAAAGGATAATAAATCTATTTTATAATATATAGCTATATCTGCCAACCATCAAGGTTGAATTATCAGAACATATTATAAAAAACGGTGGAAATTCTAAGTGGTATAAATATAGGTACATTAACCTCCGTAAGAACGAAGGTAGTTGAAATTATACAAACATTAAATTAATTAAAGACAAAAAAAACTCGACCAGCCGAATGAATTAAAACTAAATCAACGAATTTCGGGCGAAGAAAAAAGAATGAATTTTGAACCGTTTACATGCGAAGTTTAAAATTAAATTACAACTCTAACTCAACGAAATACGACCCTAGTTTCCAATGAGCAACACTGCTCTTTATTTTTTAATTATAAAAACTTTGAGTATAAGTATATGCAGAATTGCACATGAAAAAAAAAACACTTTTTAAATCCCACAAAAATAAACTTGGGTCCAAACTCATCCCTTCTCCTCGTTCCGAGCAACGGTCAAACAAATTAAGACTTAAAAATTAAATTTTATAATACAGACTCATTTCTCTAAAACTAGATTTTGTCGTTTCTGGAAAAATACAGTCGAATGATGCCCTTTTGACGGATGCATCACTATTCTTGCCCAAATCCAAGAATCATAAAACCAAATCCATGGTTTAAATCTTGGGTTTAATAGTTTTTTTAAATTTTGGGTTGTTCTTAATTTTCTGAGCCCACGTAACTCAAGGATTTGAACCAGATCTGCGGGGCTAACATGAGCGCGTGACATAATTTTGTAATGTCGATGTTCTGTACTGAACTGATGGTATACGATACAGCCAGAGGGCGGAACATTTAAGAAGGCCTTATGCCAGAATAGCAGATCATGAAACCATTTGAACTTTAGACAAAAAATCAAATTAATAATTCTCATTTTTCACAAATATAAGTATAATGTCAAAATTAGCGTATTAACGCATCCTTTTAACATTTATTTTTGGCGTTCTTTCAAAGGCACTAAACAAATATAGTTTAATTGAAAAGTTGTTCAATGCAGTGCTCCTAATTTCTTGTCTCTCGGCAAACTTCATGTTTCCAAAATTATAACGAAATAACAATAAAGTACGTCATTCTAAATTAAAATTGCTGTCGACGATGAATAGAATCCCGACTAATATTATAAATGCGAAAGTAACTATCTGTCTGTTACGCTTTCACGTCTAAAATACTGAACCGATTTTGATGGAATTTGATACAGAGATAGATTAGACCTTGGGAAATGACATATGCTACACTTTATGCCTACAGCTGGGCACGATACAATCTGTAGTACACGCGGGCGGAGCCGCGGGCGGAAAGCTAGTAAGTAATAAATGTGACAAATTAAACGAAAAACACAATAAAGTACGAAATTCTGCATCGGTAGCACGGCCCGAGACAAAATCACGCATTTATAATATTAGTCTCGAGAAATAATACGTCACTCAGATGACGGTAAAACTTCACTTTGATGCGCGAGGGCACCGCGCAAAGGCTTGCTCGCCCTCTAGCATTGTCGGCACTTCTTTGACATTTTGGGGCTGCTGAATTCAAATTATATGCGATAAATCACACGTTCATGGACAATTCGTGTGCATTTGGAAAAACGATGACTGCCGAAACACAAGAAATTGGAACATTGCTTCAGTTGATTCACACCTTTATTTCTCACTAAGAACAGTTTTATAATTAAATCAGTTTATTTTACGAAGTTTACATTGTAGGGCCAGCCCAAAAATCTATTTTCAGTATCATATTAAAAGCGTTAACTTTTTTCTAGTTTCCATGATTTGTCACTTTGAGGGTTGATTCACTTTAATAATTTTTGCTACAAGTATACCACTTTCATAATTTGTTTATAGTTGTTTCATAATTCATTGTCGATTTGCAAATATGTTGAACTATGATGATGATAAGATTATATAACCACGATTTTAACAGGTGATGTGAATGTATACTCTGAATATCGCGTTGGCACAAGCCATGCACAAATACAAGTTTGATTTTTATAGAAGAAGTATAAGAAAACGAAGTTAATTGTCCCGCTAAACACTGGTCGGAAATAATGAATTACCTAACTTATGAATGCAACCTTTCCTTTCTCATTTATTTAATTTCCCGGATACATATGTCAAATATTGTACATTATCCAGTGCGGTGTATGGGAGTCAGAGCCCGTACACCGTACTAGCATACATTTATTTTATTAAAATTATAACAAAGTTCATTTAAGATTTTCACCAATTCTGAAAATACTAATTCCGTTTTGTCAACCATTTTTTCATTTTTTTTAATATTAATTATTAATATTATTATCCTTCTTTTAAAGTAATAACGCCTAACGTCAACACAAGGGCGTCTTAAAAATATAAATGCATGTGTATACGATACAACGGATCCAATTTTTTTAAATCAGTTAATTAAAATATATAAGGGATTGTAACTAAATCTATTTCAGAAAGGAACCTTGACTAGCCCGTTAACGATAGGAATTAATTACTTTTATATCAGTGAGAAGTATTTGTAGTTTATTGTTATTAATATAATAGTAATTCCAAAGGTCCGGGACATAATTGCCCGTGATTCCAATGAATATACCTGTAGACAAATATAATTATAAAACATATATGTGACTGTGAAAATGGAAAGGTACAACTATCGTGATAGTCGTTAAGGTTCGCAATTAGTGTGATGAGCTATTGTAAATAGCTCTTAATGACTACTCCGAAAGTTGTACCTTTTACAAAACACAGTCACATATTACATAAACTTCTTCCGCGCGAACTTGTTACTTGCGGTTGTTTCGTATACAATACGTAAGTTTGTGTGCGTGCGTGTTCCAACGTGCTCCTAAAGTACCACAATATACGTGAATGTGTACCTGTTAATACAGCACTTTTTTTATGGACACTGCACATTAAAAGGCCCACACTAAGGTTTTCCCTAAAACTTGGTTTAAATTATGTATATTATAACGGGTTCTTACCACCATTTTTATTTTGAATAAAGTGGTGGTAAGAATGGTGAATAAAATGGTGGTATCCGATGCATGCAACCCACAAGTGCTGTACAAATAAAACTCAACTTGTAGAAAATCCTTATTATAAGTAGAACAAAACAATTACATTTAATGTGTTCGTACGTTTGCAAACGCACGCACGCACTTAATCTACTTTTGCAGAAATTGATGTTCTATATATTGTGGTACGTTTAAAAAAGAGGAGTTGATGTTCATATCATAGCAAGTCTGAGTATTTAATGGTGCAGCTAAGAAATCTAGCGTCCATTAGGTGTGCTTCAGCACAAGAATGAGCCTCGCGTAATACCGATTTCGCGCGAAAAATAATTTAGTAAGACCTATACGAATGTATCTGTTATGGCTAATACCCGAAGTGCGGCTACATCAAATTTTAGCCGGCTAAACTTAACATAACCTAACTCTAGTCGGCTAATCACTTATGTTCACACCTACCTTCAGCCGTAACATATCCAAACATAAAACTACAAATACTCCTATAGATCCATGAGCACTCACAGTCAAATCCGTGTAAAAGTCTGTCAGATCACTGCACTAAGCGGAACACAAATCCTGTTTCTTCGAGGTCACTCCTCACTCACGATCCGTTTCGCTGCCGGCTCGTCATCGGCTGTGTCTGATTCCTGGTCTGCTTCTAACCCTGGGAGCTGGATCTGGGTTGCTGATGCTTCCGCTGGCTGTGGACGGAAAGAAGAGTTTTTTTAGGCCCGAATTACAGGAGACTCAAGTCTTGAGCTATACTTAAGTGTTGATTGTCTCTTTTCCTAACTATCAAAATGACAGACGATTTCTACTTAAGTTTGGATCAGTCTGAGTAGCGTTTTGTAGTACGGGCCTCAGCCTCTCGTATACAGAGATGTCAAATTACACATCGGGTTACGTTCACATTATCTTAATTACATACTTACTAAAGTCCGTATTACAGAACGCGACTCAGACTCTTATCTATACTGAAGTAGCAGCCGTCTTTGTCATTGTGATAGTGAGAGAAAGATACATTCAATACTTAAGTATAGATAAATACTTAAGTATATTCTACTTCCAAGAAAATTTTTTAAGTTGACATTTTTTTATCTAATCTGATACACTGGGGCTTGACGGAGCGCCTCGAAGTATTGGTCGCCGGGGTCTAACACGGTTGTAAATAAAATCAC
The DNA here is from genome assembly GCA_949987775.1 of Aproaerema taeniolella. NCBI lineage: Eukaryota > Metazoa > Arthropoda > Insecta > Lepidoptera > Gelechiidae > Aproaerema > Aproaerema taeniolella. Next base: position 9,299,326 of record OX465264.1, read on the forward strand.
CTACTCGCTTGACTTTTTAATGGTTGTGGCTTTGACAGTGACATAAAGAAACATGAGCCCCAAGACTTTCGCGCTTAAGTAGCAACGTTTGTTGTTATTGAGACAGAGTGTTAAGTTTTAATCTGCATTAAAAACAATCAAAACCACAACATGAATTGTCACGAAAGCCACAAAAACGTGTGATGTTGATGAACTTATAATATATGAATGAATCTTGCTACCATAGAAGCTATCCTAGGAAACGAGACTGATTGATTGATTGCTGATTGATTCTCGGCCTCATTATTTAGTATAGCTCTGCCCTCTCAGATTGGCAGACAACAGCACGCCAGCTGCCCTAGCCGACGCAATGAGACCACTTTCATGAGTTGATTGCAAAAGAGAACATAACCTTAAATATAACAGGAGAAATTTGCATTTCTTTTGGATCCGATTGTCGTTGGCTCCTTGTCGTTGGCAAATGATATTGAATAGGGATGTTAACTATTTTTTTTTAATCGTTTATCCTAAATAAAATAAATTATTTAAAAAACAAAAAACCCCGACTGCAAAAACATCAACAGATAAGTAACGCACTAAAAAGAACGAAACAAGATTGATAAAACAAACTACTAAAACTAAAACCCAATAAACTCTACTATGGTTTAACAGACTGAATTATGAGTTGAAAGACTAAGTTACCTAAATAATTTACATTATATTTGGCACCAGGCGGGACCCATTATTTTTCTTTCGGTTTATAATTAGCGAATGGGTCCCGCCTGCTACCAAACATAATGTAAATTATTTAGGTAACTTAGGCTTTCAACTCATAATTCAGTCTGTTAAACCATAGTAGAGTTTATTGGGTTTTAGTTTTAGTAGTTTGTTTTATCAATCTTGTTTCGTTCTTTTTAGTGCGTTACTTATCTGTTGATGTTTTTGCAGTCGGGGTTTTTTGTTTTTTAAATAATTTATTTTATTTTAGACTTTTTAGTGTTCCGGCACACTTTTCTGAACGAAAACGTGTACCTACCTACTTTTATGACCTATGTAAATCGGACAAGATGTAGAATTATTGATAGTGATAGTGTATCAAACAAAACAAAAACCGGCCAAGACCGTGTCGGGCTACGCGCATTATAGGGTTCCGTAGCAGCATGGTTCAAATATGAGCATATTGAGTTCTCAGTAAACCGCTAATAACGTCTAATAAAAACGAGCCTTACATGAACCACCTCGTATAGTTTAAGAACCACCTCGCGTGGATACAAACGTTTGTATAAAAATCGTTAACATTACGTATTAATTTAAAAGTGTTATACTATCGTTATGGTTATAGTCGTCGTCAAAATCTCCAAATACCTATTAAGAAATATTTGAATAACAGAACGAATGATTTAAATGCGCGAGCGAAGTGAGCGCGAATATTTTTTATTTTTAGGAGGTTTTTTTTAGAGCTTCACATTACTTAGTTCCAGCGACGTCAACTGAAGCTCGAGCACGATATTTCTGCGCGCATGCGCCGCGGTCCTATGTCAAAATGTCAACATTGACAAGGGCAAAGGGCGACCAAGCCTTTGCGTAGGGCCCTCACGCGATCAAGGTGAAATTGTACCGTCGTCAGTCGAGTGGCGTGCCGCTCGAGTTTTCTGTTGTAATTGTTGGATTGTTCTTGTTGTAATGTAAAGTAGGCATTTTTTAAATAAAAATACATTTGTTTGTTTTTTTAATTTCACGAATATTTTGATTTATAATTTTGATGTCATTTTCGTAATAAGCACCCAAAAACGACACCTATGTCAATATATAAAGCTTGGCTTTCGCCCCGCCTTACTTTTAACGTGGAACCTTGTATTGGCGAGTAAAAAAATACATAACCCTTTCACGTGTATGGGAGACGCCCGAAAAAAAACTTTTTCCAAGTTTTTATTTTACGCATCTGTGGGATGAATATGAGCATTGAGCATGCCAAATTTCAGTTCTGTAGTACCAAGGATCTACTATTAGTAAATACATAATAATCTTTATATCCCATCAATGTTTGGCACTAAGTCGACTATTACTCGTTAACTTGAAGGGCCAATTTATCTGTGATAGTTTTCCTTTTAATTTCGTCGCATATTCTACCACCGTGAATTTATCCACATTTTAACAACAACAGTTTAGCTGGTAGAGGGGGGGACACACTTGTGTTTGACAAAAAATTTCACTTTAAAAATTAATGTTTTGAAAAAGGAGTGCTGAATCGAAAAACGTTATTAGTAAGCCCCTACTATCTTTAAAAAACCGACCAAGAGCGTGTCGGGCCACGTGCATTGTAGGGTTCCGTGGCAGCATGGTTCAAATATGCAGCTGGCTTCTTGATTCTAAGAGCATATTGTCATAGTCGATGTTAAAATCACCAAATACTATAGTATCAAAAAAATGCATTAAAAAGTTTGTAGTTTCAGAAATAACTGTAGTTTGGCCTAATTATAACAGAATGAAAGTATTGAATGCGCGAGCGAAGCGAGCGCGAATTTTTTTTTTTTGCTATAATATTATTGTTAGGAATAATATAATAATATCGAGCTGCTGCTAAAGCAGGTCGCGTGGTGATTGTGTATAATTTTGATGTCATTTTCGTAATTAGCACCACCAAAAACCTATTAAACGACTTCTGACATGTCAATACGTTACAGCTTCGCTTTTGGCTCGCCTCACTGTTAGCGTGAAACGTTTAAAAAGCTATTCTATGATATCTCACTCGATGATATCGGCGAGAAAAAAAAATCCATTGCCCTTTCACGTGTATGGGAAACATCCGAAAACTTTTTTTTTACAAAATCTTATTTTTTCAATCTGTTGGCACAATCAATATGTATGACCATGCCAAATTTCAGCTTTCTAGTACCAAGGATCTAATATTAGTAAATATATTCTTATTAATCCCAACTAAGTTTGGCACTCGGTCGACTATTATTCGCAAACATGAAGAGCCATCTTATGTGTAATAGTTTTTCTTTTAATTTCGCTGTATATAGTACTACTGTGAATTTTTTCACATTTCTTAAATTAACCGTTTAGCTGTTAGAAGGGGGGAGGGGGGACCCCTGTGTTTGACAAAAATTTTCACTTTAAAAATTTATGTTTCGCAAACGGAGTGCTGAATCGAAAAATGTTCTTAGTAAACCCCTTCTGTCTTTTAAAAAGCTGTCCTATGACACCCTATTTGATGATATTGGCGAGAAAAAAAAATCATAGCCCTTTCACGTCTATGGGAGACACCCGAAATTTTTTTTCTAAGATTTTACCCTACAGTTCTGACGGCGTAGTTTATATATATGACCATGCCAAATTGCAGCTCTGTAGTACCAAGGGTTTCTTAGAAAACCCATGGACAGACGGATATGGAGAAACTATAAGGGTTTGTAGATTACTACGGAACTCTAAAAAGCTATCCTATGTCACCCAATTCGATGATATTGGCGAGAAAAAAAAAGTCCGTCGCCCTTTCATGTGTATGGGAGACACCCGAAAAACAAGTTTTCCCAACATTTTATGTTAGATCTGTCGGCGCAATTGATATGTATAACCACAGGTATAACCATGCCAAATTTCAGCTCTGTAGTACCAAGGATCTAATATTAATAAATATATTATTCTTATTAATCTTAACAATGTTTGGCACTTGGTCGACCATTATTCGTTAACTTGAAGGGTCAACTTATCTGTGATAGTTTTTCTTTTAATTTCGTCGTATATTCTACCATCGTGAATTTTTCCACATTTTTAGAAAGAACAGTTTGGCTGGTAGAGAGGGGGGACTTTTATGACCTATGTAAAATTTTCACTTTAAAAATTAATGTTCCGCAAACGGAGTGCTGAATTGAAAAACGTTATTAGTAAACCCCTTCTATCTTTTAAAAAGCTATCCTATGACACCCCATTCGATGATATTGGCGTGAAAAAATAAATTAAGAACTTACAATTTGGTGCCAAAACTCCGCCATATTGTTTTTTTTTTTTAAATCACCTACCTAAGAACATTCGGGTGTTTGAGACGAATCAAACGATACCTTAATTGTCGAAATCCATTCAGCCGTTTGGAAGATATGAGGTAATAAAGAAATTTACAAACATACATACATACAAGATACGCGCGAAAAACATAACCCTTCCTTGGCAGTCGGGTAAAAAGGAACTAAATCCAAAACCAAAAACCGAAATAATTTTAGAAACTATTGAGAAACAAAAAAGTTACAAGCTATTATATTTCAATAGAGGGGGAAACTGGTTAAACAACGAAAAAGAGATGCACTTACTGGCATGTGACGTCACCGCCATTTGTTTGCGTAGGTAAAAACGAGATAGCTAGCTCTCCCCACAAAACGAGATAGCTAGTCCTTAAGTTAATATAAATGCTAATAACTTGTTCATTTATACACCAATTTTAATGCTGTTTTCGGATATTAATATATTTCTAGCAATATTTTTGTTTCACATACAATAATTCATAAAATCAAACACTGTCAACATCCCTATTGCTAAAAGGACCCATATCCAAATTCAAACGCAAGAGAAATGATCCAAATAGGGTCCATTTTCTTTGTGATGATTCGAAAGTCTATACTGTCATAAGACATAAATCTCATTGCATATACTAGGGTAGATGGTTACACATTTGCACTAGGAAAACAGTCTTTATTACAACAGACATAAAAGCGACGCCAAGGTCAACATGTATAGCCTGATGTAGTCTGATATGCAGGCGTGTTTACCAGTAAATGGACAGTGAGTGAGGTCTTAAAAAAATCGGGTTCGGTCAGTACTTAGACGTGTTTATGGTCTAAGGGTCAGTAGGTAGATATTCATAAAATGCTACACAGATAATAAATACGTGTACAAATGGTGTTCAGCATTACCTTAACATCAATGCTCCCAGCTCGTCCAACGATTAGCTTGTAACAATACAAGTGCGTTGTAGCGGACGACACAACAAGACTAGCAAGATCGACTCTACGGCTTTGAGTTATGGTCACTTTTCGCTCATCGAGCACTTAACTTGTATAGGTGCTTTGAAGGTATATTAGTTATAGACTGAGATCCCAGGGCCGCCAGTTCTTACTTATTTTCTCATGAACCAAATGTGTGGGAAATAGTAGAGCTAATATGTACTATTAACATATGAATACCAGCGAACCTGGGCCGACGGCCAATTTTCAGCTACCAGGTTCTGAAGGTACTTCCAAAAATTACTCACTTGTCTTGAAGTCTGGCTGCTGAAATCTTATAGAATATAATTAATTAAATATATAAATTAATGATCAACACCGCCAGACGCTCTTCGTTGGCTGTAATTTCTGCCAGACGCTTCACAGTTCGCAAGTAAATTATGCGGTAATACCTACAATCTGAGCCGTGATTTTTTTACATGTTCAGGGAACTATAACACTACTTTTTATAGCACCCAGACTTCAAGACAAGTGATTAATTTTTGGAAGTACCTTCAGAACCTGGTAGTTGAAAATTTACCGTCGGCCCAGGCTAGCAAGTATTCATGTGTTAATAGTACATATTAGCACTACTCTTTCCCACAGTTTTGGTTCATGAGAAAATAAGTAAGGTCTGGCGGCCCTGGGATCTTGGTCTATTAGAAATAAATTCTCCGCAATATCTGAGGCAAGGGGGGGGGATGTGACATATCTTACTTGCGAGAGAGAGATCGAACTAGTGGAGTGACCGCACCCCCTCCTTACAAAATTTAAGTAGAAAATCACTAAAGTATTGTGAGAAACGATCGACCTAGATTGCACCTTTACTGGTTAAGTGATCTGTTTTTTTGCTCAATTTCTTTTTAGTTATAAAAAAGTAGTTATAAAACAGTTATAATATAAGACGGTAAAATTTTAATTCTTGATACATCTCCATTTTTTTACATAAAATGCTTGCTTTATTTTATTTTATAAACTTAAAACAGACCTTCGCGAGAGCATAATAGATAATTCTTAACTGAACTCAGTACAAAGCATTCAAAAAGCCATAAATTGCCCGAAAACCTATGATTGATTTTTTATAAAGAAAAATACAAATTAAAGAAAGCATTCATGTGTCGCAAGGTCGATCTTAAACTATGCAAACTGCACATTGAACATAGAAGAAACACACATTTAGGAGTTTAAAGCATATGAATTTACGAATAATGAAAATGATGAACATGCTGGGCTAACATGGACGCGTGACATAATTTTGTATGACGATGTTGTTCTGCCTGGTCCGTACCGACGCTATGCAATAGACGAGAGGGCGGAACTATGTCACACGACTATGTAAGCTATGACAGACAATAGTGATTTTTCTTTGAACACCATAACCTTTGTGACTTTCAAGCCATACTAAAAACGACCACGTTTATTTTGGAGCGTTATCCATCTAATAATGCACATACATACTTAAACTCACACCTGTAATCCCTATCGGAGAAGGCAGAACTTCATGTGGTTCTGGAACCATCAGCCTTTTCTCTGATAAAGATCTTTGTATAGAATCTTTGTACACAACTTAAAGAATTTTTTAAGTAAAGACTTATCATTCATTCGTGAGACGGTTGCACAAATGAATGAAAGATTCAAGCCGAATTGAATTTATTCCTTTGACATAAAGCATCTATCTATCTATCTATGGAGGGGACGCCCTTCAGGTACAGGCGGGTATCAGTCCACTTGTTTGGGACCATTTCACCCAATTCCCCGTAACAGCGCATGAGTTTTACCTCTGCACTGATATAAAGCATACAAAACACTATTAATTTGAATACTTTTGAACTTGGGTGCGATGCTAGATGGAATGGAATGTGTATATGTTAGTAGGTAACATTTAAGAATTTTAAAGTAAACCGACTAATGATTACGTTTAACATCAACATAATAAACTAATTTTTGACCATTAATAAAAAAAAACAATAAAAGCTAATTATGAGATGATAATGTAATTTTGATTCTCAAACGATTCATAAAAATTAAGTAGTCACCAAACATGGTATCAAAATAAAGTGTTTCTTACACAGAAATAAAGCGGAATTGACCCCGAATATTTATGGTCTTCTTAGTTCCCGATCAGTGTCACTCTAAAGAAATAGATAGAGATAGACAACACCATATTACAAAATTATACAAAACTTAACTTTAAGACCATATTTATACAAACACTTATTAAAAAGGGCTGTTTGGCTTAGAAAGTTGTCTTACGCAGACACAGAGAGTATCATCAAAAACAAAAGCCTCAAACTGTTTTTCCTACATTTACCCGTTGCTATCCATAAATTAATTTGTACATATTTTGACTGCCTATCGGTATAGAGTGGCTTAAAAACCGATCCCAAGACCTTGTCATAGGGTTATGTAGATAGGCAGATCACCCATACACACTGTTATACACATTAGACGCCACACCACTCTCTCTCACACACACACACACACAGACACACACACACGCACGCACGCACGCACGCACGCACGCACGCACGCACACGCACACACACACACACACACACACACACACACACACACACACACGCACGCACGCACGCACGCACGCACGCATCAGCTCTAGAGTTACCTACTGCAGATTTAAGTCAGTTGATATTGGAAAAATATGGGGAAATACAAATATGGAAAGAGATTTAAAAAGAGCACCCCTCGGAGTTTCTAGCATATTCTTCTCGAGTAAAGACTGCACCTTTGCGAATAGGCGTAGAATTAAGAGAACTACAAATGTCTGAAAATCAATGTTGACAAAAAAATCGCTGAGCCCAGGCCTTTTTACTCACTGCAGCATCCATACGCAAATTAATCAGTTTATATTGTATGTATTTTTGTTTATTTTAAATGTGTGTTTTTATGGCATTTCTGATCGTCTAAATGTTTGTATCTGTGTGCTGCAAAGTAAAATAAACATTTTATTATTATTACTTAAATAAAGCTATTTTGACTTTTGAAATTGTTTAGTTTAAGGTCACATTTGCACGTCTCAGTTAAAAGTACTACGGCACAATCACAATATTGATTTAGGAGATCAAAACACAGATAATCCGAAAACAAAATCATTCTCCATACATTATGTTCTCGTAAGTATACATCATCTGTGCTATGACATTCAAAACGAAAGGTGACCAATCAGTTTAAGCCGCAGCGTTAAGCTGCAGCGCTGGTATTCTGTTGACAGACAATGAATATGTATATGTCGCAAGGATATGTCAGACCCATCCTTACTAATATGTATTATAAACGCGAAAGTTTGTATATAATCTGTTTGTTACTCTTTCACGCTCAAACGGCTGGATCAGTTTTGATAAAATTTGGTATGGAAATAGCCGACACCCTGGATTAACACATGACACATAGTTAATCCAGGCTATATAATGTTATAGCCTGGATTAACTATGTTAATCTAGTGATATTATAATTTCAGTTGTGAAATCTTGACATAAAACGAAACTTTGTCGACGGCCTTCATTAAATTAGGTTATGTTAGGTTCATTGTAGGTACGGTTAGGTTAGGATACACTAAGACTATAAAAAAACGTTCAAAGTATAAGAAATGGAGGCAATTGACAAAGTTCACTAGATAAATTATAATATCACGGGTTTGACAATATCGCTGCGAGATATACATACTCTTTTCTTATTTCTTAGTTGTTGTTAAGATTGAAAATGTTTTATTGTGAAATCTTGTAATTGGTGAATGCAATGTGTTATAGAGAATATTTACCTTTATTTTATGCTGTAAGATTTCCTAAATTAATAACATAAATAAATATATCCCTTAATATCCGTTTTATACGAGTACAGTATTCATAAATACCCAATAAAATGAAAATCCAAAATTAAATGCAAAAAATTATTAACTAAAATGATTATTTACACAGTTTGGCGTTTTCAAAATGAAAGTTTCATATAATTAACTTGACGTGCTGGACATATTTGAAATAGTGTTGCGCATTCAAAAATATTATTAATTTTGGGTTTTCTTTTTATTGGTTATTTATAAAACACACTGTATAATCTCCAGTGTTGTAGTTTTTTCAAATGTAACCTTTTGCTAAGCGAGCGTTTAAACAGGCAACAAAAAGAGATAGAATACAAGTGTACAACTTTTATAAGTCAGAAAAGCACAACCGAAGCCAAAACCCTACCGATTAAATATAGTCCTTATTGCTTTATGTTAAGATTTTAAATACAAAAAAACAGAGACTCGTGTCATTTCGCTCATAGTACTTCTGACACTCGAAGGATTTTTTTTTAAAAATTGACAAAAAAAAACCAATGATTACAGAGGCATTTTCACGCAATTAAATTATAATATTTCTGCGCAAATACATCAGCATAACTTATAAAAGTAGTACTACTGTATCCTAATATTCACATTGTTTTTTTAGCTACTTACCTCACAAACAGTTGAATGGTCCTTATGAAGCAATTTTTAAAAATAAAGATTAAATGTGTTGGACGATAAATTGATTATTACTTAGTGAGAATTGTGGATCAATCATATATTTTTTTATGACAATAGTACTATTAAATTTAGTTATTAAATTGTTAAAATATAGCTTCAAGTCTAAAAAATCGCGTGCATGTGGTTAAGCGGTATATGTGTACAACTCATTAAAAAAATGAATCAAATACGTCACAATTTCATTTCTATATTAGGTGATTTTAGCGCAGTGATAGTCCAGTTGGTAGTGAGCTAGACTAGTAACTGAAACGTTGCGGGTTCAAATACTGGCGCGGGCCTTTACAACTAAATTCGTCTTTTCGGATTTATGTACGGATTTCTAATTATCACTTACTTAACGGTGAAGGAAAACATCGTAATGAAACCAGCCCGTCTAAGAAAATTCATTTTAGAAAGACGAGCGGTCCACCAAACCCGCATTGGGCCACCGTGGTGGACTATGGCTAAATCCCCTTCGTGTTTCGAAGGGAGGCCCGTGCCCTTCGGTGGGGACATATATGGGCTGGTATGATTTTTAGATAAATAAGGAATATGATTTCTTACCTCGCATTCGTTTGAATTCTCGCTGTTAGCTGGTCGCACCCTCTTCCTGGCTATTTTGGTGCTATTTGTTTCAATCGTCTCCTGTCGTTTAGGTTGGAACTGTAAATAAAATAAAAATAATTAGTTTTTAAATCCTTCGCACTAAACTTAAAACTTTAGCGCAGTTTTGGTGCGAATTTAACGTTCACTTGTTTGTTCCTAGGTTTGATTCCCGGTCGGGGAATTACTTAAGAGTATAGGTAGGTACAAGTACGCCTCAAAGGTATGAATATGGGTGTGAGTATTGATTTGAGTATGGGTATGAGTACCAGTGCTATGAGTACGTATGTTTCTTGGGGACCTTAGAGTATAGAGTATGAGTACGCCTCACAGGTATAAATATGGATATGAGTTTTGTTATGATGTTACGAGTGTGGGTATGTATGACTATTGGTATGAGTGCGGGTGTGAGTACGAGTATGGGTATGTATGAGTATAGGTACGGGTATGAGTGCGGGTATATACCTGTAGCGCGGGCGGTAGGAAGACGCGCGTGTTGACGAAGTACTCGTTCTGCGGCGCGAAGTACATGGTGGGGATGCGGATGTCGGCCGGGAAGTCTCGCAAGTCGAACCGCGCCGACCGAGCCCAGAGCACCGACATCGCCAGGTCACATACTGCCCATAGTTTCTGAAATAGTTTTCCACGTTATAAAAACGTATGAGTCACCGCCTTCAATCTAGGGCATGAATATCGGAATCTCGGAATATCGAAATATCGGAATCTCGGAATGAAAGTTCCGATATTATATTTCCGATACTGAGTGATCCAATATCGTAATATCGGAATCAGACTAGTTTTCCATTTGAGTAACGAAATTAGGGAAAATTTCTGATAACTAGCCGGTGGTGTTTAGCAAAACTGTTAGGCCAAGTAATGACGCAACTCAATCTGTCTGTTTCACTCTTTCACTGCGTATGTCTCTCTTGCTTATTCACTCGCACAGAGAAACAAATCTGCCTGGCTGTCCTGAGTCCTGTCAATCAGTTGTAGTCTAAGATCCAGCTGCGGAATTGTTACGCTTATCGAGTTTTTGCTAAAAACCTTATTTTTGCGTATGTTAATGATAAGAAGAATATATTATGTGTGCTGGGTTGCCTGTCAAAGTCTGGCCACTGGTATTTTTAATTAAAAATGATGACATTTTATTGAACTAAATATTTTAACAGAAGAAAATTAGCTTTAATTTGATATATAAATCATAGATGAACGAAATACTATACCAAAATCATACCTGTTTACACCTGGCTGCGAAGACGATGTGCAGCGGCAACCGTGATTTTCATGAAGTGGATGACATTTTATTAAACAGCAAGTGAACGAAATATGATTCCGAAAAATCAATTAAAAATAATTTAATTAAAAATACTAGCGGCCGGATTATGACAGGCAATTTAGTGGTTATGTATTCTCCTAATCATAAACATGCGTAGGAATTGGGATTTTAGCAAAGGATCATGAGCGCACTGATTTTGCAGCCGGATCTTTAGCAGTAGGCAACCCTTATTTGCGGCCAGATTTAATAAGGCAACCCTATATTGTAATAAACAGAAAAAAAATAGCTTTTTAAATTATACTTTTAAATATTCAGTTTCTTTGTGAGTTGGTTTAATTTGTATAATTTTGCGGCAAAACCGTTTGTCTCGTACCAAATTAAAGATTTTGATTTTAAACCTTCTTTATTATATACAGTAAACCTTTATGAAGAATATGTGGAATTCCGATATTAATATCGGAATTCCGATATTGATGTCGAATATCGAAAATCAGTATCGGAATTCAAAACCTTCCGATATTACATGCCCTACTTCAATCCCAACAACAGTTCAAAATGTCACTCATTTATTTAGATGATGTTATGATTTGAATATTTTTTTGTTTTTGTTGATTTTTTTAAAGCGCTGAATCATTTTCAATAAAACTTATATGGGACCACCTCTGGAGTATACTCTTTCGAACAAAAAAGAAATCGGTGAACATACTATCAACCCCAGTTCCGCCTGACCAGTTTCAAATTTTTATCCCTTGTAAGCTAAGAGCGAGACAAGCCCCGCCCTCATCTTAAATTGAACAGTCACAGGACTGGACATTTTTTTTTGTTGCCAAACAAAGGAACTTCTCGTTTTTTTGGTGAACAAAAAACAATTAACAAGAAAGGAATAGTTTTTTCAACCCGCCTTTAATGATCTGAGCAAAGCGCTATTAGTTGCCGAAAACGAGGCAAGGCGCCGAACGCTGCAAACAAAACTGATCCTTAAGGTGGTCAGGCGGAACTGGGGTTGATAGTACATTATAGCTCCTTTGAATGTGATGCCGTCCTTGTTTTCGCCAACAAGGCCGCTTTATCGAATATTCACTCTGAATCTAGTTTAAGTCTTGATATACTTTTACTTCTCATTTGTGTACAAGAGCCTCATCAATCTTAGCGAGCTTCATAAAGTACTAATTAATACTAGTATCTTCAACCCGCGACGATTTTGTCAAATGTCGTTCTAACGAGTTAAAGTTCTAACGAGCTACTTATAGTATTGTCATATAAAATGCAATCGTCTCAGGTCCGAAATACTAGTAGCTATTTGTACTTTTTAAAGTACGCTAGGACTGACAAGAAATTATGTACGGAATTGTAACTAATTAACACTTGCTTATTTTCGACACAAGATGATTTTTCTTAGACGTGCGGTTCACCAACCTACATTGGGCCAGCGTGGTGGACTATGACCTAAATCCCCCTTCGAATTCGAAAGGAGGCTCTTGCCCCTCGGTGGGGACGTATAAGGGCTGGTTATTAAAACCCTTACGCAGGTAAGCGTTTTAAAAATACTAATAAATACTCACATAGTTAACATTGTCGTCTGTTTCGTTGAGTGCGTCCTTGTGGTTCTTCATTCGTTCTATAAGCGTCTTGTAGAACCCGTAGCAGTACAAATCATTACGCGTGATCAAAGGCTCTAAGATAAACCATAAGCACTGTTTTATCACCTGTAAACAACAAAATAACACATTAGATGTTGCGACACTTTATTTGGTTTATTTTTTTTTGCGTCACGCTGGAAAAACTTAGATTGTGCAAGCTGCTAAATCTTGCCAGGCATACCGCAGAAGCTAATAAATGGGACGCGAGGATTTTTCTGTATCAGATAGATAGATAGATAGATAGATAAACTTTATTGCTTCTTAACAATTTGTAACATTGTACAATGTTCTTATACAATTAAAAAAAAGGTTAGCGAAATGTGTGAAATGTATCAATGACAACCTTTTACCAATAAACTCATGTTCCAATTATTAATGTCAACAGTTAGTTAAGCGGTCCTAAAAGTATATGGGGTTGACTTTCAATTTGTTGGCGAAACCTTATGGAAAAGTTGATCTGTTTTTAGGGTTATTGATGATTCACGTCCTAGGTCTAAATAATTCAAAGTCACCCTGTAAAGCTTATTTTCCGTTTCTCCTAACGATCCTAAAGCAATTAATTTATTTAAACTCATGTCATGACAAACATTTTCTTCATTTCCATTTTGTATTTTTATTATTTTGGTTTTATATAGACAATGATGTCAAATTGAAGGGATAGCTACAAATTAAATTATTTTGAAACTACTTAACATAATGGCTAAGTCAATTACTAACACCAAATGGATTGTAACTGTCGGAATAAATACTTTTTCAATTTCCTAAACGTAAAAAGCAATGTTAAATAATCTTAAAAGCTACGGAGCAAAGGTTTTTTTTTTTTGAGTCCGTCACTCCGTCTTCAGGCGGCGGATGTCTCTTCATGCTTCTATTTTAGACAAAAAAAAAACTTTTGATCCGAAGCAATTAAGATTCATTTTACGTTGCTTTATTGCCGCGCCACGTCGTTTGTGTATAAACAAACCTTAATATTCTTTTAAGACATGGCTCATTCTCTCTTCTCATTATCATGTTGTATTGACAATATTAACACGCCCTAACAATGGACATACCTTAAGTTGTGATACATCTGTGTATTTAGTGAACTCCGGGTCATGAGTGAGAACAGGCACGGCGAACACGAGCATGTAGTCGGGTAGGATGTGCGGCAGTTGAGCTAACGCGCGTTCCACTGAAATATTAAAAAAAATACACAATAAACACCACACACTAAACCAGCGTTGTGGCTCTAAAGAACACAAACTTGTTTGTTGTCGAAGTACTTTTTATTATTTGGTAGAGTTAAAATTGTAAATGGATTGGTTGTGTGAGTAAATATTATATTACTAGCTTTCCGCCCGCGTGGACTACAGGTTATATCATGCCCAGCATGATAAAAGTGGCCTACGTCCTTTCCTACGATTTTTTTTTTCTTATATAAAATTGGAGGTCCTGATTCACTGACTCATCAATGCCCAGACAAACCCTAGAAAGCTGAAATTTAGCAAAAAGTTGTCTTTTATGACGTAGGCAAGCACTAAGAAAGGATTTTTCGAAATTCCACCCCTAAAGGGGTGACATGGGGGTTCAAAGTTTGTATTGAGAAAACAATGTTTTTGGACATTATGACTCGAAACTCCATCAAGATATACATATATGTATACCTTGAAGCAAATAAACGGACACGTATTTCGCGATTTTTGGAAAATCATTCCCTAAGGCCAAAGGGTTAAGAATAAAATGGGTAACCAAGAGTTTTTTGCGCGAGCGAATCTCTATACCAAACGTCATCGACAGTACATTACCTTTAGTGCCGACAGTGATGTTGCGTATGTACTCCCGCCGCACTACGTCCGCTACATGTACTGCCGTATTTGTTTACCTTTAGTGCCGACAGTGATGTTGCGTATGTACTCCCGCCGCACTACGTCCGCTACCATGTACTGCCGTATTTGTTTACCTTTAGTGCCGACAGTGATGTTGCGTATGTACTCCCGCCGCCGCACTACGTCCGCTACATGTACTGCCGTATTTGTTTACCTTTAGTGCCGACAGTGATGTTGCGTATGTACTCCCGCCGCCGCACTACGTCCGCTACATGTACTGCCGTATTTGTTTACCTTTAGTGCCGACAGTGATGTTGCGTATGTACTCCCGCCGCACTACGTCCGCTACATGTACTGCCGTATTTGTTTACCTTTAGTGCCGACAGTGATGTTGCGTATGTACTCCCGCCGCCGCACTACGTCCGCTACATGTACTGCCGTATTTGTTTACCTTTAGTGCCGACAGTGATGTTGCGTATGTACTCCCGCCGCACTACGTCCGCTACATGTACTGCCGTATTTGTTTACCTTTAGTGCCGACAGTGATGTTGCGTATGTACTCCCGCCGCCGCACTACGTCCGCTACATGTACTGCCGTATTTGTTTACCTTTAGTGCCGACAGTGATGTTGCGTATGTACTCCCGCCGCACTACGTCCGCTACATGTACTGCCGTATTTGTTTACCTTTAGTGCCGACAGTGATGTTGCGTATGTACTCCCGCCGCCGCACTACGTCCGCTACATGTACTGCCGTATTTGTTTACCTTTAGTGCCGACAGTGATGTTGCGTATGTACTCCCGCCGCCGCACTACGTCCGCTACATGTACTGCCGTATTTGTTTACCTTTAGTGCCGACAGTGATGTTGCGTATGTACTCCCGCCGCCGCACTACGTCCGCTACCATGTACTGCCGTATTTGTTTACCTTTAGTGCCGACAGTGATGTTGCGTATGTACTCCCGCCGCCGCACTACGTCCGCTACCATGTACTGCCGTATTTGTTTACCTTTAGTGCCGACAGTGATGTTGCGTATGTACTCCCGCCGCACTACGTCCGCTACCGCACTACGTCCGCTACATGTACTGCCGTATTTGTTTACCTTTAGTGCCGACAGTGATGTTGCGTATGTACTCCCGCCGCCGCACTACGTCCGCTACCATGTACTGCCGTATTTGTTTACCTTTAGTGCCGACAGTGATGTTGCGTATGTACTCCCGCCGCCGCACTACGTCCGCTACATGTACTGCCGTATTTGTTTACCTTTAGTGCCGACAGTGATGTTGCGTATGTACTCCCGCCGCACTACGTCCGCTACCATGTACTGCCGTATTTGTTTACCTTTAGTGCCGACAGTGATGTTGCGTATGTACTCCCGCCGCCGCACTACGTCCGCTACATGTACTGCCGTATTTGTTTACCTTTAGTGCCGACAGTGATGTTGCGTATGTACTCCCGCCGCCGCACTACGTCCGCTACATGTACTGCCGTATTTGTTTACCTTTAGTGCCGACAGTGATGTTGCGTATGTACTCCCGCCGCACTACGTCCGCTACCATGTACTGCCGTATTTGTTTACCTTTAGTGCCGACAGTGATGTTGCGTATGTACTCCCGCCGCACTACGTCCGCTACCGCACTACGTCCGCTACATGTACTGCCGTATTTGTTTACCTTTAGTGCCGACAGTGATGTTGCGTATGTACTCCCGCCGCCGCACTACGTCCGCTACCATGTACTGCCGTATTTGTTTACCTTTAGTGCCGACAGTGATGTTGCGTATGTACTCCCGCCGCCGCACTACGTCCGCTACATGTACTGCCGTATTTGTTTACCTTTAGTGCCGACAGTGATGTTGCGTATGTACTCCCGCCGCACTACGTCCGCTACCATGTACTGCCGTATTTGTTTACCTTTAGTGCCGACAGTGATGTTGCGTATGTACTCCCGCCGCCGCACTACGTCCGCTACATGTACTGCCGTATTTGTTTACCTTTAGTGCCGACAGTGATGTTGCGTATGTACTCCCGCCGCACTACGTCCGCTACATGTACTGCCGTATTTGTTTACCTTTAGTGCCGACAGTGATGTTGCGTATGTACTCCCGCCGCACTACGTCCGCTACATGTACTGCCGTATTTGTTTACCTTTAGTGCCGACAGTGATGTTGCGTATGTACTCCCGCCGCACTACGTCCGCTACATGTACTGCCGTATTTGTTTACCTTTAGTGCCGACAGTGATGTTGCGTATGTACTCCCGCCGCACTACGTCCGCTACATGTACTGCCGTATTTGTTTACCTTTAGTGCCGACAGTGATGTTGCGTATGTACTCCCGCCGCACTACGTCCGCTACATGTACTGCCGTATTTGTTTACCTTTAGTGCCGACAGTGATGTTGCGTATGTACTCCCGCCGCACTACGTCCGCTACATGTACTGCCGTATTTGTTTACCTTTAGTGCCGACAGTGATGTTGCGTATGTACTCCCGCCGCACTACGTCCGCTACATGTACTGCCGTATTTGTTTACCTTTAGTGCCGACAGTGATGTTGCGTATGTACTCCCGCCGCACTACGTCCGCTACCATGTACTGCCGTATTTGTTTACCTTTAGTGCCGACAGTGATGTTGCGTATGTACTCCCGCCGCCGCACTACGTCCGCTACATGTACTGCCGTATTTGTTTACCTTTAGTGCCGACAGTGATGTTGCGTATGTACTCCCGCCGCCGCACTACGTCCGCTACATGTACTGCCGTATTTGTTTACCTTTAGTGCCGACAGTGATGTTGCGTATGTACTCCCGCCGCCGCACTACGTCCGCTACATGTACTGCCGTATTTGTTTACCTTTAGTGCCGACAGTGATGTTGCGTATGTACTCCCGCCGCCGCACTACGTCCGCTACATGTACTGCCGTATTTGTTTACCTTTAGTGCCGACAGTGATGTTGCGTATGTACTCCCGCCGCCGCACTACGTCCGCTACATGTACTGCCGTATTTGTTTACCTTTAGTGCCGACAGTGATGTTGCGTATGTACTCCCGCCGCCGCACTACGTCCGCTACATGTACTGCCGTATTTGTTTACCTTTAGTGCCGACAGTGATGTTGCGTATGTACTCCCGCCGCACTACGTCCGCTACATGTACTGCCGTATTTGTTTACCTTTAGTGCCGACAGTGATGTTGCGTATGTACTCCCGCCGCACTACGTCCGCTACATGTACTGCCGTATTTGTTTACCTTTAGTGCCGACAGTGATGTTGCGTATGTACTCCCGCAGCCGCACTACGTCCGCTACATGTACTGCCGTATTTGTTTACCTTTAGTGCCGACAGTGATGTTGCGTATGTACTCCCGCCGCCGCACTACGTCCGCTACATGTACTGCCGTATTTGTTTACCTTTAGTGCCGACAGTGATGTTACGTATGTACTCCCGCCGCACTACGTCCGCTACATGTACTGCCGTATTTGTTTACCCTTAGTGCCGACAGTGATGTTGCGTATGTACTCCCGCCGCACTACGTCCGCTACATGTACTGCCGTATTTGTTTACCTTTAGTGCCGACAGTGATGTTGCGTATGTACTCCCGCCGCACTACGTCCGCTACATGTACTGCCGTATTTGTTTACCTTTAGTGCCGACAGTGATGTTGCGTATGTACTCCCGCCGCACTACGTCCGCTACATGTACTGCCGTATTTGTTTACCTTTAGTGCCGACAGTGATGTTGCGTATGTACTCCCGCCGCACTACGTCCGCTACATGTACTGCCGTATTTGTTTACCTTTAGTGCCGACAGTGATGTTGCGTATGTACTCCCGCCGCACTACGTCCGCTACATGTACTGCCGTATTTGTTTACCTTTAGTGCCGACAGTGATGTTGCGTATGTACTCCCGCCGCCGCACTACGTCCGCTACATGTACTGCCGTATTTGTTTACCTTTAGTGCCGACAGTGATGTTGCGTATGTACTCCCGCCGCACTACGTCCGCTACATGTACTGCCGTATTTGTTTACCTTTAGTGCCGACAGTGATGTTGCGTATGTACTCCCGCCGCACTACGTCCGCTACATGTACTGCCGTATTTGTTTACCTTTAGTGCCGACAGTGATGTTGCGTATGTACTCCCGCAGCCGCACTACGTCCGCTACATGTACTGCCGTATTTGTTTACCTTTAGTGCCGACAGTGATGTTGCGTATGTACTCCCGCCGCCGCACTACGTCCGCTACATGTACTGCCGTATTTGTTTACCTTTAGTGCCGACAGTGATGTTACGTATGTACTCCCGCCGCACTACGTCCGCTACATGTACTGCCGTATTTGTTTACCCTTAGTGCCGACAGTGATGTTGCGTATGTACTCCCGCCGCACTACGTCCGCTACATGTACTGCCGTATTTGTTTACCTTTAGTGCCGACAGTGATGTTGCGTATGTACTCCCGCCGCACTACGTCCGCTACATGTACTGCCGTATTTGTTTACCTTTAGTGCCGACAGTGATGTTGCGTATGTACTCCCGCCGCACTACGTCCGCTACATGTACTGCCGTATTTGTTTACCTTTAGTGCCGACAGTGATGTTGCGTATGTACTCCCGCCGCACTACGTCCGCTACATGTACTGCCGTATTTGTTTACCTTTAGTGCCGACAGTGATGTTGCGTATGTACTCCCGCCGCCGCACTACGTCCGCTACATGTACTGCCGTATTTGTTTACCTTTAGTGCCGACAGTGATGTTGCGTATGTACTCCCGCCGCCGCACTACGTCCGCTACATGTACTGCCGTATTTGTTTACCTTTAGTGCCGACAGTGATGTTGCGTATGTACTCCCGCCGCCGCACTACGTCCGCTACATGTACTGCCGTATTTGTTTACCTTTAGTGCCGACAGTGATGTTGCGTATGTACTCCCGCCGCACTACGTCCGCTACATGTACTGCCGTATTTGTTTACCTTTAGTGCCGACAGTGATGTTGCGTATGTACTCCCGCCGCACTACGTCCGCTACATGTACTGCCGTATTTGTTTACCTTTAGTGCCGACAGTGATGTTGCGTATGTACTCCCGCCGCCGCACTACGTCCGCTACATGTACTGCCGTATTTGTTTACCTTTAGTGCCGACAGTGATGTTGCGTATGTACTCCCGCCGCACTACGTCCGCTACATGTACTGCCGTATTTGTTTACCTTTAGTGCCGACAGTGATGTTGCGTATGTACTCCCGCCGCACTACGTCCGCTACATGTACTGCCGTATTTGTTTACCTTTAGTGCCGACAGTGATGTTGCGTATGTACTCCCGCCGCCGCACTACGTCCGCTACATGTACTGCCGTATTTGTTTACCTTTAGTGCCGACAGTGATGTTGCGTATGTACTCCCGCCGCCGCACTACGTCCGCTACATGTACTGCCGTATTTGTTTACCTTTAGTGCCGACAGTGATGTTGCGTATGTACTCCCGCCGCCGCACTACGTCCGCTACATGTACTGCCGTATTTGTTTACCTTTAGTGCCGACAGTGATGTTGCGTATGTACTCCCGCCGCACTACGTCCGCTACATGTACTGCCGTATTTGTTTACCTTTAGTGCCGACAGTGATGTTGCGTATGTACTCCCGCCGCCGCACTACGTCCGCTACATGTACTGCCGTATTTGTTTACCTTTAGTGCCGACAGTGATGTTGCGTATGTACTCCCGCCGCCGCACTACGTCCGCTACCATGTACTGCCGTATTTGCGCGCGGATGCGTCGGTCTGGCTCGCGGCCCGCTAATGCGTACATCCCCATGAAGTCCAGTGGTAAGCATTTGTTTGGTATGCCCTGGAAAATAATGCAAATAGAGTTAAGAATTAGATTTGGACATGAAAAATTAAATTTAAATAACTCTAGGCCCGTATTACAGAAGGAGACTCAAGTCTTAATTTATAGGTACTTAAGTATTGATTGTCTGTCTCTCACTATAAAAATGACAAAGACAACTGCTATTTAAGTATACATCAGAGTCTGAGTCGCGTTCTGTAACGTCGTTAAATGACAAAATAACGTTATGCGAAAAAATGTTATGCGTAAAAAATTATGCGTAAAAAGATTATTTTATTTATTTATTATTTATTTACAGTTCTTTGCACACATGACAAATATATATAAAATCACAAACAGAAATACGACACAAAAGGTTAGCTTATCTCTAAAAAGAAATTTCTTCCAGCAAACCCGAGCCACGGAAAGTTTATGATCAAATCAAATCAATTTATTTGCGGAATGCGAGTCAATAAATATGTTTTATAATAATTAAAATGGAGTTCAATCACATCCTACGACTCGGCATGCAAATATTTTACATTCTTTTTTTTTCATATCTAAAAAAATTATAATCACCTTAGAAAGTCCCTTGTGTAGTTTGGCCGCGAAAGCCTCCCTGACTTGCGGCACCTCGTCGATCATTAGATGCGATAGGTTGTAGAACTGTTCAGCTGTGAACTGGTCGCCGACGCCTTTCTGCTCACATATCTTCAACATGGCCGCGCCGGCTGCTAGGCGGAGGTGAGCCATCTCCGCTTTTGATAGCTGGTTTTGCTGGAAATTTCAATGTATTGCTGTATTAGTATTACGATCTTTTTAATATTTAAACTTGATTTAGAACGCTGAATTTAGATTTAGATTTAGAACGCTGAATTTCGACTATTCATTATTTTTAGCAGGCCAATTGTAATTCCGCCCAAATCTTCGTTCCAGTGGGAATTTGGGAAAATTATGTAGATTATGTTTCTCATGGATAATGTCAACAAATAAAAAATATTTCTAATGGTGAAATAATTTTAAAATCAGTCCAGTAATTTTTGAGTTTATTCGTTACAAACATACAAAAAAAATATTTCCTCTTTGTAATATTATTGTAGATGTAGTAAGATTGCAGCCAACTCATGATTTCAACTGGCTCGTTTAATATATACACATCGACACGGTCTAGGGATATTGCACGATTTTTCATACAAAAGATGTCTGTTTGAGAAGCTACAAAAGCATTACTCGAGATACATGGATCAATTTTGTTTTACTTGAAATTTGTGAAAACGTGATGAAAATGAAAACAAAAATTGCGTAAATTCGACTATTTTCATAACAAAAGCAGGCAAAAAAAGCATTTTCGTTTTAGTTTCCGTCACGTTTTCACAAATTTCAAGTAAAAAAAAAATATTGACTAGAATTGAAAATTCAGTTTTAGCAATTGCTCGTCTGAAAATTATAGCCCTCCATGTATCTCGAGTATGCTTTTGTAGCTTCTCAAACAGACCTCTTTTGTATGAAAAATCGTGCAATATCCCTAGACCGTGTTGATGTGTGTATTTGCTACCATTCTATATTCATTCATTGTAGCCACTTTTAGATTTTATAAAACCTAATTTTTACCGGAAAATCAAATAATCGAAGATTTATTTTATCGCTGCCACATAATTTTATTATTAGCTGTTATTAGCCGCAGAAATATTTTTGCGACTTTTGAAATATCATTTAATAAATACCTGTAAAAGATCTCCTTTATGCACGATAAACGCATTAAGCATTCTGAAAGTTTTCTGCGCCGATAGCTCATCCTTCTTCAAGCCTAGTAGCCACCGAGCCATACATTTGAGTCCCTCTAACTTGCACCTCGTTTCCTCTGGTAATTCTTCCTCTGTACACCAGTCGCCTTGAGGAGCTCGGTTGCCGTTACCGCCCTCGCGCACTAACAGCTCTTTTACTATCTGGAATAATAAAAATGAACGCTACACACTCAAAGTTAAGTTCGAGTACTTTATTCATAAGAAAATACATTCTGCTTTACCACAAAACATTAAAATATTACTTAGACAGTACCTAAAACTGACTTAAGTCATTTTTTCCATACAAAAAATGACATAAACCGTGTTTAGACATTGTCTTAGTTTTCATTTTATTTTTTGTGGTAAGGTCCTGTGTGTCTAATTCATGCATAAAAAGTTAGTTAAACATTTACAATTAGAGACAAAAGTAAACGAAATAATTATAAATAAAAACAAATGTCAATTAAAAAATGATGACACTAATTATTGCAAAAAATGTCAATCGAAATATTCATTAAAACTACAAAAACACCTCTCCAGCAAAAGCTCACACTAAAAAAACTTTCTCGACAAAAAGATTTTCCCTTGTTTCGTGAGTCCCTTGTAACATACACAATGACAGACACGAACACCTATAACCCAAAAACAAACATATGCTTTTTACACAAAAAATTGCCCCGACTGGGAATCGAACCCACGATCCGTCGATCAAGAGGCAGCGCCACTAGCACTCGACCAAACCGGCTGTCATGGGTTGGAGATGGTCATTAGTTTACCTTGGAGAGGGCCTCCTAAAACAAGTTACTCAGAAATAACTACACTAAAAATTAATGCTTACAGATTACCCCTTTCAAAATACTGCTTAAAGGGCAACCACAAGGCAACCAACGATTGAAGACGATATTACCTTCTTGGAAAGTCCTGAAGGCAATATTACCTTCTCGGAGAGGCTTGAAGACAATATTACCTTCTTGAAGACGCTTGAAAACAATGTTATCTTCTTGGAAACACTTGAAGACGATATTACCTTCTTGGAAACAATTGGAGACGATATTATCTTTTTAGAAACGCTTAAAGACGATATTACTCTATTGGAAACACTTGGAGACGATAACACCTTCTCTCTGACGTTTAAAGACGATAATACCTTCTCTGAGACGCTTGAAAACTATAATACCTTCTATGAGACGCTTGGGGACGATAATACCTTCTCGGAGACGCTTGAAGACTATAATACCTTCTCAGAGACGCTTGGGGACGATAATACCTTCTCGGAGACGCTTGAAGACTATAATACCTTTTCGAAGACGCTTGGAGACTATAATACCTTCTTGGAGACACTTGGAGACTATAATACTTTCTCTGAGACGCTTGAAGACGATAATACCTTCTCAGAGACGCTTGAAGACGATAATACCTTCTCGAAGACGCTTGGGGACGATAATACCGTCTCTGAGACGCTTGAAAACGATAATACCTTCTCTGAGACGCTTGGAGACGATAATATCTTCTCGGAGACGCTTGAAGACTATAATACCTTTTCGAAGACGCTTGGAGACTATTATACCTTCTTGGAGACGCTTGGTGACTATAATACCTTCTCTGAGACACTTGTAGACGATATCTTCTCAGAGACGCTTGGAAACGATACCTTCTCGAAGACGCTTGAAGACAATAATATTTTCTAGATGACCCTTGGGGACGATAATACCTTCTCGAAGATTCTTGGGGACGATAATACCTTCTCTGAGACGCTTGAAGACGATAATACCTTCTCTGAGACGCTTGAAAACGATATTTTTTTTTTCTTTATTAGAAAACAAACAGTTATATTGATTACATATACTTTAGTAGAAACTTATTACTAAAACAGAAGCCAGTAAAAGCTTTCCCTAATGTGCTTAAACAGATAAAGTGTAACAAGTCGAGAGGTTTACGATGAAAAGTAGTGATTTAATAATTTAACAGATTCTATTACCTTGTAGGAGACGCTTAAAAATTATATTGCTTGACGACGACACCTGATCACGATTGAGGGTTGTTTTAAGTGCCTGCTGATGATGGACCTTACCTTCCTGGAGACGGTATTCTTGATTAGCACGGGGAAGTTGTCAGGCAGGTTGTGAGCGATGTGTCCGAGGGTGACGATGGCGGTGCGGTAGTGCTCTGAGTGAGGGTTGAGGGTGGACTTCAGCGTCTCCAGGATCTCGGTGAAGATAGCTGATCGCTGCTCCGGGACGTTCACGAATAGGCATCTGGAATCACAATCATCGGTCAGCAGGACAATTCTATTAGAAAACTGCAACTGCGCGTTTGCGGCTGTCATTAAATAGATACATAAAAACATTATTGCGCAAAGACGGGCCTTATCGCGAAACGTAAACTTCTCTAGGCAACCCTTGTTTTAGGGACAGCTATGGATCGAGAGTAGTACTTTACTAAATTATAGGATTTTTTATACGAAAATAAACAGTAGACTACATAAGTTTTTTATTTTTTTTATTATAAGATGGGTTAACTCTTGACCTTAATCTTGACCATAAGGTCAAAGATGAGTTCGACGATGGAGCGAGTTAACCCAGAAAATGCCTATAAAGGCACTGGTACTCCCATGCACCGACGGAACACATTAAACGGTCGCGGACCAGACGGCCCTTCACAGAGCCTACCACACCGCATGAGACCATAGGACGACAACTCAGATTCAGAAAAAAATGAAGTGTCGTTGCCTGGGATGGATTACAGATCTCATTTGTGTTTCTTTAGTCGCCTCTTACGACACCCACGGAAAGAGATGGGGTGAAGTTATTCTCAACCGATCACCACACGTCAGGAGAATTTGTTTCATATAAGTATGATGATATGGCGAAGTGTCAAAAAACCAGATCTAACAGCAACATCAGCCAGGAAAAATACTTGGAAAATATTGATTAATTACCGAACAGCATTCTTGGCCTGTTTAGCGGTGCCGACTTCAGCGTATGCTTTGCAAAGTGTTATCAGCTTCGGGAACATAGATGGACAAGCCTCACCTGAAAAGTATGGAAAATAAGACCTATTATTTTCGGTATTACAGGAAATAGGTCGATATTCCTTTAACTTGCTGAGTGGTCGGTATTTAACTTACTAAGCGGTCGGTATTAAACTTACTGGGCGGTCGGTATTACACTTACTAAGCGGTCAGTATATAACTTACCTACTGAGCGGTCGGTATTAAACTTACTAAGCGGTCGTTATTACACTTACTAAGCGGTCAGTATTTAACTTACTAAGGGAACGGCACAGTGAGCTTATAAATACTAGAGTAGTAACGTCTTACAAACGATTCTCAGAAATGCATAACCACTTGATAGTTCAAAAGACGTAGCTTTGAAACCGATATATTATGCCAAAGTAAACTATATTTGTCTCGTTTCTTCCACTGATTAACTAATTACCGGTGAAGTGAGATAAGATAATAGCTGTCATGAAAACGGACAAAGTTGCCAGTGGTGAGAAATGATTTCCTCAAAATGAATAAATAAATGTATTTAATTACTTTGGTGTGAAGGTGTGATTAATGTTGTATATTCTGAACACAATTTAATAAAATTTTCAATAGAAACTGTCATAAAACTGTAAGGGGAGCGTGTCTGTACATTGAAATATTTAGAAAAGCTATTAGTAGGAGATAGTAAACGGATTTTGATATGAAAAATGACAGCTTTTTTTAATTTAAAAAGCTAGTTAAAAAAAGATCAAATAAAATAGAAATTTTTATTTTTATGATATTTTTATAGAGATATAAATAGAAATTTACATAGTTACCTTGTTAATGTCTCAGATCTTTTTCCCTTAAACTCTCAAATAAGGGGAAAAATTTAAATCGTTTTACTGGCAACACCGATGGCAAAAATAATGCACGATATATTTATTGTGTTTTCTGATGTAATTTTAGACAATATGATCAAACTTATGCAAATTTACCTGTGAAAAGTAACGCCACTTGCTTTATCATCCTTTTCGGACCGTGATACACAATTTTTAACAGTAAATTTCACCATTTTGAATGACTTTAACGGACCCGTCACGCTCACCTAATGTCAAGCAGGCAACTGACGTTACATATGCCTGCCGGCATCTACGAAGTGGCAACGCGTCGCTGCCGTAAACTGCCAATCTAGTTACGATAGTAACATATAATATCATTGGAACGGCATTAAACTTACTGAGTGGTCGTTTGTTACGTTACTGTGTTGTAACTTAAGTGAGCTCGGCCAGTATGTGGGGTGCCACGCTTTCGTCGTCTAGCTTTAGTAACGTAGCGATTTGGTGTAATACGTCGGTCAGCTTTTAACTTACTAAGCAATCAGTATTTAACTTACTAAGCAGTCTGTATTATACTGAGCGAACGGTATGAAACTTACTAAGCTGTCAGTATTTAACTTACTGAGCGGTCGGTATTTCCCGAGGAAGGTGAGCGCGGCCAGTATGTGGGGTGCCACGCTTTCGTCGTCGAGCTCTAGTAGCGAAGTGAGTCGGTTCAATACGTCTTCGTGCAAGAAGTGAGCTGGGAATACGAAGGACAGCATCACTAACAGCTTTAGCCCGCGCTCTGCTGCTGTTTTTACGTCTGTGCCTGTAAAAAAAATCAATAGCTTAAAAAACTTTACAGTAAGTTGTCTTCGAAGAAATAAGTACCATTTGAGTTCGTCGTTAAATTCCAAATTGTGTTCTTTTTTCATGTGTAAAATCACGATAATCGGTAACGTAAGTTAAAGCGTTTAAATTATTTGTAAAACACTCACGAATCGTTGATTAATAACTTCATTTTTAATTAAATTCTTTACTGTGTAGTTATGTATTGCTTACCGCACTCGTCTGCAATAGTGGTGTCAGTTCCTTTAACAGCGCTCTCCACGTATCCAACGAGTATGAGCAGAGAGTCATGGTCGATCATTACGGAGCTAACTCGCTCTAACAACATCTTTACGGTATTGTAGTATAAGTTCGTCATTATCGGCTGGCCGAGCTTCTTTAGAACTGCAGACTGAAATAAATAAAAATGAGAATTACAATTTATGTCCTGATGGTAAAGTAAAACATCGTGAGGAAAACTGCATATTCAACACATGCGTAGAGGCTAATACTGGTTCAATAGAGTAACCCCTAATGTATGAAATTTACCTTTTTTTTTTCAAGTCTTTATTTTTTTATAATTTCTTTGATTTGACAGGTATTTCTAAGCCTCTTATTTATTTTTAAACTTGACCATATTAAGCAGATTTTGAATACAAATGATACATTTTTATTTTTTATTTATTTACTGATTGATATGGAATAGAATGATCTGTTTTTTGTTCATTTTAATGCTTATTTTTGTTTTACTATTTTTACAATAGCAGCTTGTTTAATGAAACAAAGACTGGCTATAATTTTCCAAACTTGCCTTCAACATTTTGTTAAATTAAAATAACACAGTCTAAAACAAACAATGTTAGAGTTAGGTCAAAGGAAAGCCTATTTTCCAAAAATTTATTGTTTTCTGAATGCCCCGCAAGTTTAGACAAAACATTTTTAGATTTTAATTTCTGAATGTGTAATTTTCCCTCAAAATGTCACAAATACTCACAGTGGTCCTAACACAGACTTCGCAGCTGACATTAGGGTTGAGGATGGTCTCCATCCCCTGCAGCAGTTCAGGAGCTTGCTTCATGTGGAGCGAGAACTTGTTCAGGAACTCCTGGGACTTCACCGACTCCGGAAGGAACTTTGAGCTTATGTGGAGGACCTGAGAAGGTGATACGGATTGAAATTATGGCTAAAAAATAATAATAGAGATCCCGTTGCCTCATCAATATCCCGGCAACCAGTCGAGAAAATTCCCTTCCATAGTCCCGGTATAATTTCCACTTTTTCTACAACAGTCCTTGCACTTAGCGGGTGCTATCTTTGGCTGTATCTCCTCAATAGTGTAGGCAGAGATAATATCCACTATCGGTACATACCCCAACACATGATGGTATCTCAAAGGGACCTCTGCTTTTTGGATTTGTGTCCCAACGTAAGCCTTCCAAAAGGACCTTCATTTCGTGCCGTGATTTTCCATAGGAGAGATACAAATAATAATAATAAAATTATGGCTAGCGGGTTCTGGGGCTCTACCTTGTACTATCTACGACCAAAGTTTCGAAGCCACTGGACTTCAAGCGCTTTGTCTCCAAAGTAAAATAACGAAAGGAATAGAACCCAATGACTTATTTTTCTTTTTACAATTTCCTATTCAAGCGCAAGAGAAATTAAAAATACAACAAATAGGGTAAATTTTCCTCATATCTATTCGGAATTCTATACTTTCTCGTTAGAGGTCTCGTTAGATTTTCGCAATCTAGGGTAGCTAGAATAAGATGAATTGCTTGCTTACCTTAGCAATCATCTCCTTTTGCACAGCCGGGGTAGGTGGTTTCCTATGCAACTCTACCCATTCAGCGACCGTCCTCCTCACAGCCAACTGATGTTTTTGTAGCTCTATAAACGCTTTCGTCGCATTATCGTCCACGTTTGACATTAAATAATACAGCTTCTTCATACGAATTTCAGGAGGCAACATATAAGGAACTAGAGATGTGTTGAGTAATCTTTCCACTAATAAGCGGTCTTCCAATGCTGTCATGTAATATCCGTGAAGAATTTTGTCTTTTATCCACTGCACTGCCTTTTCTGTCGCAGGAGGCACAGAGTCTGCTGTCAAAAACTTCTTGTATATCATAGCTAAGCCAGACATAGCTTCTTTACGGATTTTGAATTTCTTATCTAACGTTCTCTCTTTGACAAAGTGTAATAAGTCCTCAGATTCGGCGACGGCTTGGAAGTCTCTCTGCGCTGTTGCTATGATAGCCATAACCACTTCATAACGCACTTGTTCGTGGGCATCATGCTGTCTCATTTTCAATGTCTCTGTAATATCGTTTCTTAACTCCGGGTGGTGCACTAAAAAGTGCATACAGTATTGTACGCATTTGATTCGAACTGAGACAGATATGTCGTTAAATCGACCTAAGAACGCTCGCCATAAGGCAGGATATTGCTTGGCAAGCTCTGAACCAGGTTCGGAGAACATTCTAGCGAGTAATGCGACGCCGCTAAGTCTTTCCTGGAACTGTGATGATTTGAGTTTACATTCCAACTGAGGCAGTACAGAGTTGAGGACTGTAGGACTGATTTGATACAACTCGTAGATCAACTCGTAGACTTTTGAGAAGATGAGCAAGTTCTTCTCTTCTTTGCCGAGGATTAGGACGTGGTTGAAGAACTGTTGAAAGAAAAGTAGATAATTTAAACATGTGGACCGTGCCAGCGTGGTGGACTATGGCCTAAATCCCCTTCGTGTTTCGAAGATAGACCCGTGCCTTCCGGTGGAGAGGGGACGTATATGGGCTGGTAAGAAGCCGGTGGGGAGGGGACGTATATGGGCTGGTAAGAAGGCAGAGTTAGGGAACAGGGCCCAGGTACCAGTTCGACCCTTTTTAATTTACTTTAAGAACTGGTGGAAAAAAGTTTTGGGTCTTTTGCAAAAAACAACTAATTTCTTAGACAAATATTTATATGATTGTCCTTGTACTATTTTATCGTTTTGAAACGCAATATAAAACAAAAAAATGAATAAATATAAAAGCGAAACTACAGTAATGTAGGTTTCAATCATTGTAAGCAAATAAAAAAAAGATGATACCGAAAAAAGCAACTGCAAAAAAGGAAAAAAAAATCAAAGACATTAGAAATTCTACATGTTAACCACAGTATAAAACAATAAAATGTTAACTTAATTCATTATAAACAAATAATTGTTAAATCAAGAGTAGGCAACCATTGATCTATGTAAAATTGAATTATATTTACACTAGCTTTCCACCCGCGGCTCCGCCCGCGTGCTACAGATTATATCGTGCCCAACTGTGGGATAAAATGTAGCCTATGTCCTTTCCCAGGCTCTAATCTATCTCTGGACCAAATTTCATGAGTCGGTTCAGTAGTTTAGGCGTGAAAGACGGACAGACAGACAGACTTTCGCATTTATAATATTAGTAAGGATTTTATGTATTTAAACTCATATGGAGAGCATAATATTTGTTAAGTGATAAATAATGATGATAACACAATTAACTGTGATCAAAAACTTAAAAAACAGAGTAGGATCCAACCACTCAGCTTTGCTGCATTTTTCTGCTTTCGGAATACAACTTTGTACAGACAGCAGCATGTCAGGTTACCCATTTGCACTATGAAATTCGGCGCTATTACAAGCGAGATAAGGGCGACGTCAAGGTCAACATTTATAGCCTGATGTGCAGTCGTGTGTACCTCGAAAGAAAATTCATTTACTCCACTTGTATACTTCTTCTTATCGTGTGGGTATAGTCAAGTGTGTGGCTAGCTTGGCTAACCCTGGTGTCGGAGTTTTCAAACCGCCAAATAGCCTCTGACTTGGTTTTAACGACTGTAGTCAATCGACAACAGCCGGGACCGACACGCCCTCCGAAGCACGGAAACGCTCGTGATAAATTGCCACTTTGGTCACCCATCAGGTTCCCTGCCCCTGTGTACGTTGCTTAGCCCCACTGATCGGTTGAGATCAGCGAGCGCCACTGGGCTACGAGGGCTTCACTCGTATTGTATTGTAATCAGCTATTACTTACCGCTTGTATGTAAGGTTCGAGAGTCTCGCTAGTCTTTACGACTAGTTCCTTAGCGAGAGCGTACGCGTGTTTATGCTCCCTCTTATTAGGTTCCACTAGGTTCATCAGGATTACGTTCAGGAGTTCATTGGAGACGACATCAGACTCCGTTATGAGCGGGCAAAGGACGTCCAGCATGAATGACTTCACTTTTGAAGAGTGCTCCGTACTGTTGAGGAAGAAAAAGCGTAAGAATAAAATTTACTCTACTAGCTTTCCGACCGCGTGGACTACATGTAATATCGTGCCCAGCTGTGGGATAAAATGTAGCCTATGTCCTTTCCCAAGGTCTAATCTATCTCAGTAAAAAGTTTCATCAAAATCGGTTCGTAGATTAGCCGTGAAAGCGTAACAGACAGACAGAGTTACCTTCGCATTTATAACACTAGCTTTTTGCCCGGGACTTTTCGTCAAATTTCCAATGTATTTAATAGTTAGTCTGCTATTCAGGACGAAGACAAATACAAAAAATCAAAAACCATGTATATCGGTTGAGCCTTTCTCGAGTTATAAGGGACCATCCATAAATTACGTCACATGTTAAGGGGGGGAGGGGGTCGACAAAGTGCGACATTTTGTGACAAGAGGGTGGGAGGGGTCATAAGTTTCGTGACGTCACATTTAAAAATGTGTTATGAATATCAAAACGTGTTAACTATTAACGACAAACTTAACCTCCTCAGTCCCGAGCACTTTTTTTACGTTTTTACTTAGGTTGAGACAGTGAGCTTTGAGTTCCCAAAAAAAAACTATTAAGTACTGCTTTTATAAGAAAATTACAAAAATTGAAAATATGCAAAGTATGTGACGTCACGCTAGGGAGGGGGGAGTCTTACAAATGTGACCAGCTGTGACAAGGAGGGGGAGGAGGTCAAAAAATCATGAAATTCGTGTGACGTAATTTATGGATGGCCCCTAAGCGTTAGAACAAACCCGACTTTGTTTTATATATTAAGAAGATTAAAATTAAGATAGTACGTTAGGTGGGGAGGGGGTCAAAAAATCATGAAATTCGTGTGACGTAATTTATGGATGGCCCCTAAGCGTTAGAACAAACCAGACTTTGTTTTATATATTAAGAAGATTAAAATTAAGATAGTACGTTAGAAAAGGATGACGATTTTAGAGCAGTAAGAAGGACCCCACACACCCCGATATGTTGCTCCTAAATGACACTTACTTGACAATCTTGAACATGAGCGAGAACAGAGCACAGAAGATCTCCTGGCAGTCTTCCAGCTCGAAGCACATGTTGAACGACTTGACGTAGGCCAAGTTCTCAAGCAGGTAGAAGTACCGCTTGAACGCAGGATCCTTCGGGTCGCGGAGACCTTGCAGCTGGTTGATGAGGAATAGGAATATCGTCTTCACCTGGGAACGGAAATTAAATATATTTTTCAGTACTCATGCTCGGAAAGTGCTTGTTTGTGCAGCTTATAGGCTGCACAATATCGATTTTTATGTTCTAGAGCACAAAACGATCTACTATAGGCTGCACAAAATCGCATTTTGTGCTCTAGTGCACAAAGTGATCTACTCATAAATGGGTCTATATAGTAAGGCATAGAAAACTCCATACAGCCAAAATAATCAGAAGTTTAAAGATAAAATTTGTTATTATATGTTATTTCATTATTTTCTCGCAATCGAAGTGAAAAGCAGAGTTTATAACTCGTCCACAAAACCATTTTTATCCGAGACTTATAGCAGCCCGAGCCGAAGGCGACTTGTTTTGTGCACTTGTTGTAAAATCTACTATTTTTAGTTTCTCGCATATTTTTAGAAGTTTTAAAACAGTGGTTCTTAACCTTTTAGTAATGGGTAGAATTTTACAAAATATGCCACGGACCAGCAACTGTTTGGAGGTACAATTATTAAATGATCGTTCTACCTACAGTTATACCTACATGCACTGTTGTTCATATTCAATAGTTTTTTTTTTACGAACTTTTATTTCTCTTTACTCACTAACTTCTGAATCCCTGGTTCAGTGCTAACCAATGCCAAACACTTGAAGGCTCTGGCATCGAGTCGATTTCAGTGATTGTGTCGACTCGTCCCATTTCATATAATATTTTTGGGATGGCTTCGCGGACCACTTCAGGTGCTTCCAGGGACCACCACTGGTCCGCGGACCACCGGTTAAGAACCACTGTTTTAAAGGAATGACTATGGACTTCGAATTTGTTAGCAAAACTTTAGGGGGTGATTCTTTCTATTAAACTGAACAACAAACCTCTAGAAACATATATGAAATTCTCAAAGAAAATTTTCAGCAGTCAGCTGATTGCACTTTGTATGAAGGGGCGACATTTATATTTCGACCTATGTTCCTTAGGGAAAGTTGTTCAATTTACTTATTCCTTGGAAGGGTGCTTCAGGGAGAACTCATGAGTCAGATGGAGTGCCAACAGGATTGTCTTATCTACCTTTTTTTTATAACGAATGGGTTTGCTTTTGACCACAATCTAGCCCAAGGGGCTCATATGTTCTAATGTAGCTTAACCTCCGGAGCACATTCTCCGAAGTACATTTTGTAAATCAAATGTCTCTACTTAAATTGTAGAATTAGTTAAAATTTAATTTTTTTGTAGTTAATATGTGTAAAGAATGATACCACGGGGCTGGCATAACCACCTCGTTAAAAATTTTAAAAAAAACTACTCTAGCTCTCTCATCGGCTCGAGGTACACACGGCAGCACATCAGGCTATACCTGTTTACCTTGAAGTCGCTCTTATTTCGCTCGTAATAAAGCAGGCAGGCTTTCATAGTGCAAATGGGTAACCTGACGTGCTGTTGTCTGTACATCGGCGTATGCAGAAAATACCTTCATTGGCATTTTCTGGGTTAACTCGCTCTATCGTCGACCTTGGTCCTTGTGGTCAAGAGTTAACACATTTCATAATTAATTAATAAAATCTACTGTATTGCTATTACATACCTGTTCCTGATCTTTATAAGGGGCTTCAGGGGCATAGACTCGGAGGACGTCGGCGATGCAGCAGGCTATGAGGAGCTGGACGTCCTTGGATGCATGCGTCAGGAAGAACTCGTCTGCCAAGTGGAGCGCCAGTGGGATGTACTGCTGGTACATACCCTCATCCTGGCCCAACCCTTGGAGGGTGTGGGCCAGTGCCTGTGGGAGAAAAAGGGGTTGTTTAGGATTTTTTAATTTTTTTTAGGAATTTGACATCACGAAATTCGAACTGATCATCTTGAGCTAGATTGTGGTCATGAGTAAACCCAATATTTATAAATAAATAAAAATGATTAATTTAAAGAATAAAGCATCCAAGACTCCAACAGAATACCTGCGCTCATCCTTAAAGGCAGTGTACAACATGAAACTGATCAACTTTCCTCAAAGAACATAACTCGAATTTGATTTGCCTTTGTATGAGTCGAATATTTTTTTCAACTTCTAAAGTTTCGCTAACTAATTTAAAATCACCCCATACTGCAAAGTTTCATCAAAATCCGTCCAGTAGTATTTGCAAGAAGGAGTAACAACAAACATCCATCCATCCTCACAAAATAATATAAGTAGAATAGGATTTGTGCAACAATAATACAATACTAATTATTGCACACAAAAAACATGTTCATCTTTTAGTGTATTGTGGTCTCATAGTGCGCGACATTTTTGTATCGAGTAGGTATAATTTTCTTCTTCTATTATAGATTCTGATCGAAGAAGATTAGCTTTTTTTCTCATGAAAATACATGGACCAATGCGGCGGTCTTATTGCTATAGAGCAATTTCTTCCATGCAGTTTAAATTTACCATTCAAAAATCCATTACAATATCTATTTGGTAATTAAAGTGATAATGATTGCTACCTCAAAAGTTAGTGACTCAACTTGCTAATTATAGACTTAACATGTGAGATTTGCCTCCAAAAATGTAGGTCAATGTACTAAGAATAACGTAATATGTGAGTCCAACATGTCGTACTTGACCAAAAGATAAAATACTCTTCATCTACTCATCATCTTACTTTAAAACTAGTCAACTATTGGTCCCCATCTATGAAATTGTTGATTTTTTCTCGGTTGTAATTTTCTTCATACTTTCTTTGGTTCAGCAACTATTTCTAAAATTATTTTTAAATTGAATACTTCGTTATTTTATCGAGGTTTTGAGTACAATTTATTCGTTTTTGCTTTATTTATTTTTATTTATTGGCAGTTTAATTTGAACTTCCATGCTGGACTGGTACCATCTGCCTACTCTTCCCAGTCATACTGTAAAAGTCAGTAAGTGGGACGCGAGGGTTTTGCTGTATTTTGGGCAAAAGGATGACCACCTCTCACCATTATACAACTTGTTCCATCTGATAACCCTTGTTGGAACGTAAACCGAAACACAATGCAGAATGCAAGTTAGGCCTTTGGTTTAAAAAAGAATTGTCTGTCTCCTTGCCAAAACTCGTTTGTTAGCATTGTTTACTTTTTACCAATATATTTCTTAATCCTTTTAATCTGACTCTTTTTTCCCCCTAAACCCTTCAATGGTGAGACATTTTTGTGTCAAAAGAGGCATCTGGTGGTTCTAGAATCACTGATGCTCTGCCTACCCCATTAGGGATAGGTGATTAGGGATTAGAAGCAACTTCCTAATTAGGGATTAGAAGCAACTATTTCTAAAATAATTTTTTATTTGAATACTGGGTTATTTTATCGCGGTTTTCAGTACATTTTTTTTTTATTAAGAATGGGTTCGCTCTTGACCACAATCTAGCTCAGGGCATTTATTAGTTTTTGCTTTATACTTTGATGGGATGATTACCTTAAGTCTCCGCACCAGTTCATCAGGGCCAAGGTCATCGGTAATGGGTCGGCAGCCTTGCGGGTACACTATTTCCGCCATGCTGCCAATCTAAGAAGAAAGCATAGACAAAAATTAAAATAGACAAATATTGCTAACCACTTTTCACTTTCTTTCAGCTGAAAATCAATTACGGCATTTATTGTCACACACAACAACAGAAAATATCTCTAATTCTTATACAATACTATATTCCTGCTCGGGACTTTGTTCCCGTGGGAATTTTGAAAATAAATTTTACACATGAACCTTCTGATTGAATCACTCTGTCTGTCCATTTGATGAAAATAGTATGAAACTTTGTTCTATAATCGATACGAATATTATAAAGAGGAAAGATTTGATTGTTTGTTTGCATTGAATATAGGCTCCGAAACTACTGGCTGGCCCGATTTCAAAAATTCTTTCACTATTAGAAAGCTACATTATCTCCAATGGACATAGGCTACATAATTTTCCGATTTCCCACGGGAACGAAGTTCCGGGAGGAATGCTAGTTTATAATATACCTAATATGATGTAACAAATGAAGTCATCCTCTGAGCTGTCACATGTAATTTTTTTCAGTAGAATTGATCCGCTGCCTTATTCTCTGATATACTTACATTTTTTTTTCAATTTAGACATTTGTTTTTTAGGTTTTTTTTTCAAAGCTTCAAAAATAAGACAAAAAAGGAGCCATTTGTATCAACCTATTTGACAATACAATTTTTCACTACTCATGCTCGGAAAGTGCTTGTTTGTGCAGCTTATAGGCTGCACAATATCGATTTTTGTGTTCTAGAGCACAAAACGATCTACTATAGGCTGCACAAAATCGCATTTTCGCACAAAATCGCATTGTGTGCTCTCGTGCACAAAGTGATCTACTCATAAATGGGTCTATAGTAAGGCATAGAAAACTCCATACAGCCAAAATAATCAGAAGTTTAAAGATAAAATTTGTTATTATATGTTATTTTATTATTTCCTCGCAATCGAAGTGAAAAGCAGAGTTTATAACTCGTCCACAAAACGATTTTTATCCAAGACTTATAGCAGCCCAAGCCGAAGGCGACCCTTTTTGTGCACTTGTTGTAAAATCTACTATTTTTTTATAATATATGGGTTCGCTTTTGACGACAATCTAGCTCATTATAACTATTAACCCTTTTAGGGCCAAGAGTTTTCGTCAAAAACGCCCACCACACGCCACGACATCAAAAAATTAAAAATTATATATTTTTTTTGATGTCGACTTTGGCGGCGAGACTGGCGGCGAGGGCACGAAACTTAAACGTCTGATATATCAGACTTTGGCGGTAAAAAGGTTAATTTCAGTAATTTTCATAGGATAGAAGCGGACATAGTAATTAGTAGTAGCCATAATTTGTCTTTCCTTTGCCTACCCTATTAAGGAGAAACATCACAAGTGTGTTACTTCATAAACAAAGTGTTATTTATATTTTCAAAGAAAATGTCAATTAAATAAAAATCACCTCCACATACCTACCTCTATTGTTGAACAAGGCTAAAATTGTTTATGTTAAAAACAAAGCATTCAATATAGCAGTGTTAAATATCAACTTCTAAAGAATTGTTGAAACTTGAGACCTATTTTAGATTAGCAGTTTTGTTATATATCAGATAATATAGATAGTTGTAGATGTTATACTATATTATTTTTTCTTACAGTACTATTCTTTTGAGACATAAAGAAGTTAGATTGACACTAGATACTTACATACATACGCTCACGCCTGTATTGATTTTTATTTTATTTAGAATAGAATAGAAAAACATTTATTTGGTACTTTTACATTAAAGAAAACTAAGACTAAACTAATAATAAACTAAAAAGTAAGAAAAAGAGTACCAAAAAGGCTTTCACTCAGCAAAATGCCGCGGCTCCGAAGAGCCATCGACGCTGGTTTCCAGTGAACGCCTGATGGTTTTCAGTTTAAAACTGGAGAATGCCTGGGCTTTCGTTCCCATTATTGTAGTCTACACTATGGGAGCCTTTATACAAATTTTAACTGTTTAATAGTTTGGGCTAGGCATTAATGAATTACTGAGTCAAAACATTTGATTCTAAAACCTTCTGCCAGTGACTTTGTAAACATGGGACATAAAAAATATAAATAAAACAGAAAAAGTGAAGGATTCCAACCCTTGCCAACAGAGCCGTACTGCAGGCCGCCAGACTATGTGTTTTTTTTTAAAGTTTGTCGAAATCAAAGAACACAGCATACTACACATTTATTTTTCGCCGGTTTCCTCCGTTTCTCATTGGAATTTTAGATAGTCTTTACTTATCGGATGTCCAATTCAATTCATTTATTCCTTAACAATAAATTGTGTTGGAATGTCAGTACAAAATAGTATTAATTATAAAAATTCGATGTCATAAATTATAAACATTACAAATAAATAAATTAAATTAATGTCAAAATTACAATTTTACAGATGCCTACAATGTTTAAGGAATACGCCTTCTATTAGTAACAGTTTAGGTTGTACATTGATCTCTCATTCAGCCAGTCAGGATAGTGAAATGTGTGGCTATTCCATAAATCCTATATCTTACTGAATAACTTTAATTGTAGAATTTGAAACTGATTCAATTGGCTTCTGAGCAACCTGAGAATATTTTCCACATTTGTTGATTAACTTTGACCAGATCATTAATTTTGAAACTTCTTACTTGTCTGCTTGACCATGTCAGATAATTACTATCGATATAAGATAACTTTACAGATTTTTGTGATAGAGTGCCAGAAAAAAAAAGCCTACATTACCCTAATTGTAATTTATTTTTCCTAAAGTGAAGTACAGTGCAACACAGATACCTATATCTGGATAGGCAAGGCAGAACAACATTCTAAAAGTCAATAGATCAAAAAATATTTTTAATATGTGATGACTGGATTTCAGCATCAAGACTAAAAGCAAAACCTCTGAATCCAGAGAAACGAGAAACCCTTAGTAGGCCTATTTTATTTAAAAACATTTCTAACCTATGTGTTGTGACGTACTGTGATGTCATATGTGTTTGTGTTGTGTTACTTTCAAATCTCTCTGGATGCAACTAAACAAACCAGAACGTAACTGAACCAATAATCTCCAATGTGTATCCTCTTTGCTACGTGATACTGGTGGAATCGTGACTAGAGAGCCATTCATAAAGCATTGAATTGAATTGAATTCTGTTTAAAATCTGGGACTGCATGCTTGCGCCTGTAAAATTGTAAAGAAATGGATATATTCCGAGAAATATGCAAAGTTAACACATAGATGCAAAGTTAACACGAGAAATATGCAAAGTAAACAGGATAACCTGATAAGACTGGAAGTCAATAATTATCAATATTGGATATAGGCAAAATCACAAAATTAAAAAATTTAACAAATAAAGGAAAAGAAACATGCGAATTGAGTGGTTGTGTGGGTGATTCGGTGTGGGAGTGTACTGGGGTATGTGCTTGCATGTGCGTGTTTGTGTGTGTGTGATTATGTAAGAATAATATTAGTGTGTTTATTTTACAAGTAACAAGTTAAGATTTGATGTATTGGTTTTTGTATTGTGGAACTGTTTAGGCTCAGTATGATTCACAGAAAAGTATTTCAAAATACATTATCTACTATAATGATTTATTTCTATACTCAATAGCTCTGATATGTATATTTTAGATCTAAAATTCAATTGTTCAACAAAAATTGAAAGATGTTCTTTTAAAATGTAAGTAGGTCAAGTGTGACAAAATAAGTTAAGAAAATAACAGTTTAGCCAATGTAAGGCCAAGTCTAGCATTACAGTTAAGTTAATAAGTTATGACATACCTAGTCCATTAGATTCTTTTTTTTTTCTTTGAAATAGATTTTTTTTTCTTTGAATAGATATTGATCTGCCATGATCAACAAAATTACAGATAAATTGGAAAATATGGACTGTTGAAAAGTTTGTTTAAACGAACTAGGTAGCGATCAGTGGTCTCTGCCTTCCCTAACATGTTTGTGTTTATGTATGTTTGATGTACAAGAAAGATCAATAATCATGAGAAAGTAGGAGTGAAGTCAACCAAACAAAAATTACCAAGAGTTCAAAGCATCAATTGTTTGGCAAAGTAAATAGTACAAAGCTATTGCAACTAAACTCAATTCAGTGCATATTCTACAAGTAGTACCTACGCCATAACAACTGTTATCAACATATAACCTCATACACATATAAACTTCCTGCGGTAGCAAACAAGATCGTCATAACGTGAGCAGTGTACCTGCGTTTCAAACTATTATAAAAACAAACACTGTTTGACACGAATTTGATTATCAAACACCCATTTTGACAATTATTTCCATATAAGACATGTTAGAAAAGAATATTTAATAATTTTTTTACTTTACTTTCTTGAGCTCTATCAAGCAAAGCTCAATTCGATTATGGCAGACCAATTTTTTACGATCACCCAAACATCACATAACTTTCGAGGTTAATCCCCGTCGAGTATCCAAAATATAAACAAAATACATCGAAATAGCATAATAATGTCGAGTAATATAGAGATTATCAAGGGAAATTGACAAAATACGTACAAGAACTCATAGACGTGGTCCCTTTTTCCGATGTTTACAAATGCACCACGGCACAACAAACCACGCAAAACGATCACACAAACAACATTATAGTCCCATTAAAACACCACTAAATATCGAAACTTGATGGAAAATACAAGTGATAATGATATAAGTACAGAGAAAAATGTTATAACAATTTTTTATCAATTTCAGTAGACGCCAAACTGCGGGAAAAACTGTTGTGAAGTAAGCAGCAAAATGGAGTCGCATTCAAGGTCGTTCTATATTCTATGGTTTTTGACGTGTCGCTTGTCTATAGTCTATTCAAAATTTATTTAAATGCGATAAAAAATGTTAACAAGAAACAACACGATACAGAAAGACTTCATTTTGTCTCTGTCTTTTTTCGTAAAGTCTGTAGAGAACTTTGGAAAAAAGTGCGATTGCCGTAGAACGTAATATGTTCGGCGTGTAAAGAAGTTCTATCGTTCCATGAGAGAGTCAATTTCCATTCCATTAAATTCACCGTCTTGTAAAATTGTAATTGGGTTATAGGATCTTCAAAACAATAAAACCAATTTTAGAAAAAGAAGCACTCTAGTAAAACTTTTGAATAATAAGAGCTATTAATATAATAAAGTGATTAATTTGTATGTTTTAGGGTAAGTTTTATTAATATGAATGTCATGATGAGGGTGGCATTATAATATAATATTATGAATCCCTAAATAAATTGAGATTGAAAAAAAGAGCTGCAGGCCAATTCAACTAAAAAATTGCAACTGCACTGCGGTGACGTGTAGGTATATGTCGCCGTAAAATAATAAGAATAATAAGTTGATAAATTTTCGAGGTAGTTTATCGACTATCGAAAAATTATACACGGTATTTGAAATGTATTATTTAACGCAATAAATTTCAGCTAATTGATCAACTTACGGTGCCTGGTTGTAAGTTTATCAACTTAGGATTTCACCATACGTCAAATCATACACGAATGGACCAATCGCTGCT
This sequence comes from Aproaerema taeniolella, assembly GCA_949987775.1. Lineage (NCBI taxonomy): Eukaryota > Metazoa > Arthropoda > Insecta > Lepidoptera > Gelechiidae > Aproaerema > Aproaerema taeniolella. The sequence goes on from OX465264.1 coordinate 9,340,806, forward strand.
CAGTGTACATTTTTACGTTAATCTGACATCCGTAATATAATACGCTGTTCTCTGATTGGTCGATTGCATTGGTGGCAAGTGATTATTCATAGTGTTAACAACACCTAGACCTGACAATTTAATACTGATACTTTAGTTCTATAACATTAAAACTAATTTATAGGATGATTTTTAATAAGTCCATGATAGCAAAATATATGCAATGTACTCGTGATTACAAACAACTTTACTGTGGGACCGACTCTGAAATCGCGAAAAAGAAGTTTGAACTTCTATGGAACAGCAGATTTTTTTTCGCGATTTCAGAGTCGGTCCCATAGTAAAAGTTGTTTGTAGTAATGGCATATCTTTTGCTATCGTGGACTATTTAAAATTCACACGATATACATGGCTTTAGGTAAATCTCTTTCAACCTCTCGGGTGGTTAATCAGTCCATGAAACTGAACAACTTCCCCAAGGAACATAGGTCAAAATAAGAAAAAAAAATTGAGTTTCCATACAAATTTCATCAGCGTATACTTAGCGTATTTTGTATGGGAGATCAAAATTTTTTTTTCCTATTTTGACCTATATTCCAAGGGGAAGTTGTTTACTTCGAATGGAGGCAGCTGACGGGGAGCGGGACGAGCGAGATGAAAGCAAGTGAGACATTCAACCAATCAGCGTACACCTCGCGTTCGTCGGATTATTTTACTGCAAGACGCCGTAAATTGATCAATTACCGGAAATGTATACGTTAAATAATAAATTTTTAAGGCTGTGTATGATTTTCCGGTAGTTGATAAACTACCTCGAAAGTTGATCAACTTACGATTCTTATTATTTTCCGGTGACATATACAAATTGAGTAACACGATAACATCGTCTTTATAAAACGCTATTTCCATACCCAATTAAGGTGGTTAAATACGTATTATTTTTGTGATATAATTAGTGATATTTTAGGCTGAGAGTAAGCCACGTTACTCCGAGCCCTAAACGATAGCCAGGTGCAGTTACAGCCTTGTAATGGAATTGAGGGTGCATGGTTGGAGCACTAACCAAAATCGTAAAGAGGAACTATTTATTTTGTTTTTGTACTAATTACGCTCTATTCATGCGCTCTTTTACCACGGCAAGAGGTGAGTGGAGGCAAGCTACGACAAAGCGCACTGAGAAGAACGTCAATTTAGCCTAACTTTCAAAATACTTAATTTTTGAAAATTCTCAAATGTGAATACGCGAAATGTAAACAGAATCGCAAAAGGACCAACTCTCAGAATGTCCAAGCGGACGTATCTTGTCCGTTTTTTTTGGCAGTTAGTTTCTGTTATGAAATTATTATTATTAAATTATATCCTCTTAAGTGTAAAAAGTCACGATTTCAATGAAAGTTCTTAAAATAAATTTAGAAAATAATTTTATTTAAGCCTTGTATCCTAATGCATGTACAAAATGAAGTATAGATACAAATATGTACGTAAGGTATTTTACATGTAAAATAGGTAAGTACTTGTTAATATAACAGCTTTGTTGACATTTACATTCAAGGAGACGATAAACTATTAGAAGAAAAATAGTTATTTGGAAAAAACTTACCTACATTTTAAAGATATTATCATTTCTAGCGACGATTAGATTCTTATAAATATAATTAAAATAAAAGCAGCAGTCAGGTTGTCATGTTGCTGTATAATTCGTAATTTACATCTTATGGTCCATAATTTAGACTCATTTATGCCATATTTGTCAGACTTGACAATTTTATGTGGTATGGTAACGTGACACCACCAACGGCTGCCACCAGCTTACTAGACACTAATACAGAGTTATAGATAAGATAAATATTTAAATTGTGGATAAAAGTTTTATAGTTGTGAAAATGAGTATTTGTGACTGAAAATGTTGTGCTTAAAATGATGCAAGCTCTGAGATCTGCATAGTTAACTACATATGTCTTACAAAAAATAAACCATCACACATTTTCAATTAAATTGTTGATTTTTTTTCTTATAATAAAATTCTTTAATCATCAATGCATCTTATTTCTATTTTACTGATAAGAAAAGACTATTTTTACAGATTAACATCTACTTAACTAAATTTTAAGTTGAAAATGCTTGATGACAAATATTATTTCGATCAAAAATTTTCATCCTAAACATAAACTATGATTATAAATATGTAAACTTAGTGGCTTCAAGCGAAAGTGCCAGGCTGCTGTGGTTTTAATCTAATTCAAGTTTTCTGAAAGACCCAGCGGTTGAGTGTAAATCTTGTGTAAGGTCATTTTTCTCCAGAGCGTGTAAATCAATGCACATTTCATCCAAAGCCAGTAAGTCATCACGACGCTTCAGAAGGTTTCGTTTTAATTCTTCAATCATATCTCTCAATGGAACAGTTCCGCCGTATTCCTTTGGTAAAATAGCCGGGTCCACATGTTTCATTAGATCTTCTGACGTGCGATGGAACTGTAAAAATATTAAATCATGTTACAAAACAGTTACGTTCTACGGTTATTTTATCGTGCTATATTGGCAGTAGCGTGAAGTTAATGCCGGATGCAACTGCAAAATATTTGTTTGTTGGCTGTTCTGAATACAGCACCTTTTTTGATTGGTTACTTGTTGGGGCGGAAAATCCAAAAATAAAATAATGATAAAAAGTTTTGTAAGGTTCCTCTTCCTATCAATGCAAAGATTCTTTTACAGTTTCAAGATCCCAACATTATTTTTCTCATTTTTGCCACATAAACAACATTAGACTCTAAGGTATCTTATAAGCCACTCTGATTCAGGGAAGTTCTGCATTTTGTCCCGATACGTTCTATATTTTTTCTAACATAAATCGACGTGACACTCAGGACATAACTGCCACTGGCACTGGCAGTGGCAGTTATGTCCTGTTGGACGGTTGCCACTTAAAGAAAAATGAAAAAATAAAAAATCTAGAACCACCATAGAACATGTACATTTGGATGTGTGGCCCTTAATCCTAGGATGAAAACTCCGAGAGATTCGTTCAGTGATGGATAAAATACTTCATATTAGAACCACCGAGAAATTGTAAAGAATAATAACTTTATTTCTATGTTTATGGAAAATTACTATAAAACATTTCATACCATTACTCGATCTTTCAGTTTATCACTGAGAAGTGAAACAGCGAACTCGAAGAATCTGACTCCATACGCAGGAATGTTGATAAAATGAGTGCGCTTGTGACGCATTGGAGTGGAATTCTGTGAATAAAAATTAATGATAATTTCATAAACCGTGCCTCTGGGTTTTTTTTTTAAATTATAAGATGGGTTAACTCTTGACCTCAATCTTGACCATAAAGGTCAAAGATGAGGTCGACGATGGAGCGAGTTAACCCAGAAAATGCCTATAAAGGCACTGGTACTCCGACGCACCGACGGAACACAGCAAGCTGTTTGGCGTCGGACTTCGGTAGGAGGGTGGTCGCGAACCAGACGGCCCTTTACAGAGCCTACCACACCGCATGAGACCATAGGACGACACCTCAGATTCTGGGATGTATTACTAGGAGGCAGGTCTCATTTGTGTTTCCTTAGTCGCCTCCTACGACACCCACGGCAAGAGATGCGGTGGTGTTATTCTCAACCGATCACCACACGGTGAAAAACTTTAATTAGGGTGTAAAAGACAGCTTAGCAAAAACTGAAAACTAAACACAGACAATCATTCTAAAGGATTTTCCAGTGGAATTTTTCTCCGGAAAATTTACGTTTTTCTTCATGTTTTTAATTTTTTTCTGCTTACATTTCTTATTATTAAATCGAACACACTCCATTCTGCAATAAAAGCTATCATAAGAACGTAAACACGAAAACCAGCAATGCGCACTCCGATAGCTAGCTGCGCGGTGCGGGGCGATCGCGCGCGGTGCCTTCATCAGCCCATATACGTCCCCACTGCTGGGGCACGGGCCCCCCTCAATAACATGAAGGGTAAATGCCATACTCACCACGCTTGGCAGACGGGTTGGCGAGGGTTTTGATATAATTGCAGAGTTTTCCTTCTCTGTGTGCAGATGAACTTGCTTGCATATTTACCTTAGTCGCCTTGTACGACACCTCGGTAAGAAAGAGGGTGGTCCTATTCTACTCTGCCGGGGACTCACACGGCTTGCCTTGCTAAGCCGTGTGAGTCCCCGGCACGGCTTACGCGCGCGCGGTGCGCGGTTTCACAATAGGTTGAGTAGCGCCATAATGAAATCTCCTTAATATGACGTTTTCGGAAAAAAATAATTACTTATAGCTGATTCCACCATTGAAGTATTTGCTAGGCTGTCCTTTATTATTTGCAGGACTGCTAGCAAGTCGGTAGCCAATGCAAAAAGCTAATTTTTATTTTTATCGATAAAAGTAGATAGTAGAGACATAAATTAAACATAGGCGGGGCGGCTGCTCCCCCCCGTGCCTCCCCCTGAATGCGCCCATGCAATGATAAAGTATAAATACGTTTAACCCACCTGAATGCAGTTGAGCATAATCCTGACATCACTAAGCGACCAGAGGCTGACATGGGGCATCTGCATCCCAGCCTCGTCGTTGACGTGCGAGTAGCCCAGCAGCTGGGACCTAGGCTCGTCCAGCAGCAGCTCCACTATCATGGAGTGCACTCGCGCCATTACGCAGCTGTCATACACGTGGGGGTCGAATCGACCTGCGGACAAGAGAGGGGTTAATTTATAGTCATTGAGATATAAGTACTTTGTACTAGAGTGGATACCGCTAATTTGTAGCACGCGTTGTGGTCCATGGATCAGAAGTTCTTTAGCCGGCGGGCGCTAATCTATGAGTAACGACCACTCCTATATAACGCGCAGCACGCGTTTACATATTTTATACTATATTACTATATTATAATATTATAAATGCGAAAGTAACTCTGTCTGTCTGTCCGTTTTTCACGCTTAAACTAGTGAACCGATTTTGATGTGTTACAGAGATAGATTAGAGCCTGGGAAAGGACATAGGCTACATTTTATCCCACCGTTGGGCGCGATATAACCTGTAATCCCGCGGGCGGAAAGCTAAGTATTATTCTATACGATAGTAATAAATTATCTCAATGTTTATAATAGCTTAGAAATAGGTCACAGGACTTACTCTAAAACTAAAAAAAATGTATCACCCCCGACATTTATGGCTTATTTTTTAACAGCTTAACCAATTTTAATAAAATAGCTAAGTTAACAATTCTTAATCACTTCAGCTTTCATATAGAAAAAAAACAACATCAAAATCGGTCCATTCGTCTATGAGCTGCGATGCTATAGAATAGACAGATAACACGTTCAACTTATAACACCCCTCTTTTTAACCGACTTCAAAGAAGGAGTAGGTTCTATGTTCGACTGTATGTATCTTTTTTTCTTTGACATTTTTTTTGTGTAATTTTTAAACAAATACTACATACTCAAAGGTAATTTTGAAAATCGGGAGATGTCACGAAAATCTGAATCTTTGTGGGGTATGATATTAATCCACTTTCAGACCACTTCGTAGCTAGATTTCGAAGCCGGGAATAAAAAATCCCATTTCAAAGCCGACTACGAAATTTAGCTACGAAGTGGTCCGAAGGGATTAATTGCGGCCTTAGCTCGTAAGTAAATGTACTAAAGAGAACATATATATGAAGATTGTCGTACAACTAAATTTCTTTACAGATTTATTTATCCCTCGACCATGTTATTACCGAATTGTAAATTCAACTTTTGATAAGTTCACTCGATGACTAAACGACCATCGTCGCTGGCCTTAATCTAGAACAAGTTATTATCCTGTTTAACAAGGAAATGCAATTTTACTGCTTTTTGGCGACCAATTTATTAGTATTTATTTATACAAGACCGGTTTACATTGCAGGCAAAGTTGTTTCTGATTTCTACAAAGTGCTGTCTGCGAATTAACGCTAAACTCACAAAGTTTTGCATAAAATCTTTTTTGGTTTTGATTAGCTATTTTTGTCGCATTATATCAGGGTATTTTGATACCTTTGCTTTTAACGTTGGAATCGAAGAAAATCTCAATGGGAGGTTTTCTTTTTGGGTATTAAAAAAAAAGTAGTTTCCCAGAGCTCTCTAGATGGCGCTGAACTGACTCCGTTACTAGGTGCCAAAGCCAAAAGGCTTGGAGAAAAACATTGCATCAAATATTCTGAGTTTGTTTTGGCTTTCCAATCATCCTAGTTTTCTCGCGCTTTGTTATAATTCAGTTTTGTTTTTTCGTTGTTTTCGTAAAATCGCCTAACTACGTATGGTAGACGTGATATTGATGTGATATGACTATAACGTTTCGTTTTATGATCTCAAAATTACGTTCAAGTTAATAAATCAAAAATAATTTAACGTTCCGTTCCTTGCAGTAACGTACATAGTTTAGCGCCATCTATCCGGCGACTGGGGAAAAATTGTAAAAAATAAAAAGAAAATCCCTCATTAATAAATCTAAAATTAAAAATGTTGTCAAACCCCCGACATTTAACACATAAATAAAACTAAAACTTAGATAGTATTTAAAAACGTCTTATTTCAATGATATAAGTGAGTTTTAGACATTGTCTAAGTGGTGTTTCAATATTGCGTGATAAAGCAGTTATTGCTTATAACTCTTAAATCGCTGAACCAATTTTGATTAAATATAGCTAAGAACCTAAAAAAACTGCTTTGAAATCGATAATGTTTTTTAGGAGCTGCGATGCCACATATACACACACCAAACTTATAACCCCTCTTCTTTCGTCGGGGAGTAAAAAATACGTTATGTTGCAATCACCTTTTGTTACTAATTATTCCTATTATAATGTATTATGCAGCAATAGGTAACTACTACATAATCTGTGGCAATAGTCACCTTGTGTCTAAATATGGGCCTAGGACATAACGTGACAAAACTAAATAGTTGGGCACTATTTTGTCTCATTGGGCCTTCGATCAGCAATACTCTAACTAAATAACGAGTCACGTACAAAATAAAAGCTAAATGTTGTCCGCGTGAATAAGTTTTGAAACAGTTTTTATTTCAACCTAATTACAATTTACAACCATGGCAAATAAATAAAAAAACAAAATAAGAGTTAGTAATAAAGTCACAAATAAATAAAAAACAAAATAAGAGTTTACGTCTCAAGTGAGCTGTTATTTACTTGTTAATCGAAGCATTGAGCCCTGTAGCATCACGATTTACCTTAAGATTAAGTACCCATAAGTTTTTTTTCCTAGCCTGTCAGATCCCACCGCTGGGCCAAGGTCTCCTCTGCTTTACTCCCCTACTTATAATTTATAATTATTTTAATTATTCTTCAAGATTCAATCAATTATTTTACTGATATTTTTTTCTTTTCATTGAAGTCAGAAATGAAAACATCCTATTTAAGTATATACCAATAATACAATACAATACTCTTTATTGCACACAAAAAAAACATAAAACATAACATTAAACAAAAACAAATGTTAATTCTAAATAAGATATACTTTTAAGTACTATTATTTAAATAGTTTTAAATTTTATAACGATCTGTGTTCAAAACTTACCCATACAAGACAGAACAACCCTTCTTCCTTCACTGTCTCTCTTTGGCAGTGGTACCAAGTATCCAGCGTCTATCACAGCAGCGATCTTGGGGTCCAAGGGGTCCAGCTTCTGGAACCACTGAGGGTACATCTGTCTGATGGTGAGGTACCTCTCCAGCATCGAACACGCTTGGGGGATGGAGTATTTCTTTGTTCGGAGGAAGCGAAGAAGGAATGGTGCGTCTGCGGAAAATAATTTATTTATTGTTAAAAATTAGTACGGTGAACTTTGGGGTACGGTGTTTCATAGTCAAATCGGTAGGAACGATGGAAACTACGACCTCTTAAAGGATCTAGGTCGACTTAACCTTTAATCCTGTATAGTTGTTGCTCCCAACTTGTTTGTGTTATTCTACTATATAAAAATATGTCAGGTTTTCTGTCCTGACGCTATAACTCCAGAATAGTTAGGGAGGCGAATAGGGGAATTTTCGGCAATACTCGAGCGTGGCAGTTTAAGATATGAGAGATACCTTAGACCTAATAGAACAGCCTTGTAAAGTATTTAGCTCTATATGTAGTGACGCGCGCCTAGGATAGACGATCAGATTAGTAAAAAAAAATGGATAGTCTGAAATACTCGAGCGCGTCAGATTAAGATATTGGGGGTTGATTTTAGTGTTTAAAGACTAAATTTAACTAATCTGACGATAAGTCCTTGACGCCGCCGAGTTATAGGGTCGCGAACTTGTAAAAAAAAAACGTTAATCCGGCATTCTCGAAAAAAATCTTTTTTTTTGAAGAATATAATCTAAAACTTACTAAAAATACAAAATCTGCCGGTTTCCGCATGACCGGAAGTGTGGAGGAGCCATTTCGTCTTCCTAAGAACGCGTTGCGGCATATAAGTCGCGAACGATACATTTTACAAAAAAAAGTTTAAATAAACAAAAAAGGTAATTTTATTTTACACAAAAAAGGTCTCTTTACATTTTTGTCCAAAGTTAAAACTTTTTGACTTGAAGCATCATAAAAACTCAAACTCCCGGTTTTTTGAGTATATCTCGAAAACTGAGGGTGTTAAAAAAAATTGATATGAAATAACGATCATTAAATTATGTGACTTTTATTATATATCAAATTTTTTTTTCTAAAACTTCTCCGCAATTTTCGTGGACTCGGGAAAAGTTACGCGTATCTGTATACCAAAGTATTATTAACCCGTCACGCGATTCGCTCGCGGGAACCTACAATGGCACGAAGCGATGCAATTTTTCTCGATTTTCTTGATTTTAGGTTAGGATTCGACAAAAATAATTATTACGTCTAATATTGACAATTATATGGAACATTTTTATTTATTTATTTATTTTTTATTTAATAAATAATAACTTTTACCTGATTATCGAAATTTAACATTCACAATTTTTTATGCTCCTTATATATTTCCCAATCACATTTCACATTTTTTTCAAAAAACCTTTTTCGGTCAGATTAAGAGAACCCACCAACATTTTTGTCAGATTAAAAAAATATGCTTTCAGGATACCGAGATAAACCTCCCCTATGAAAATCTGACGCGCTCGAGTATTTCAAAAAACTTTTTTTTTTGCATTTTCAAAAATTCATCGTAACTTATCGTCACGCCAAAATCGTCAGTTTTTTTAAGGGAGCTTCCTTAGGGCCTACTTAACACCCCTTCCGAAAATCTGACGCGCTCGAGTAATTTTTTTTTTGCATTTTTGACCACTTTATATGCCTACCCCCACCACGCAAACCGGCAGATTAGTATACCGTTGTTATCAGAGGCACTTGGGGCATACGTAGTATGAATATCTGACGCGCTCGAGAATGCCCAAGTAACTGTTTTTTTTAACATTTTTGAAAAACCGTAACCGCCAAACCCACCGCTAAAATGGTTTTTGCCATACGAGCTTTTCTTTTCGAAATTATTTTATCTTTCGATTTTGATAGGTCTCGACGGCGCCGTTGAATTACGCCATTTAGCTACCTCGCCTCCCTAACTAGAACGCACGAACCGATTTCCACGGTTTTGCATTCGTTGGAAAGGTCTCGGGCTCCGTGAGGTTTATAGCAAAGAAAATGTTGGGCACGATATAACCTGTAGTCCACGCGGGCGGAGCCACGGGCGGAAAGCTAGTTTTACTTATAGCATTTTGATCGAAAGTGATTCTTTATAATAGGTCTTTACCTATGAAATTGCCGTTTTTCATACAATATTTTTGGAAAACTAAATTTTCCATACTAACGTTTTTGGATTTTTCTCGGGAATGCGAAATCCAAATTAAGCAAAATTTTGTGGGAAGGTTTAGACGATATTGAGTTAATTTTCATCATACTTACTTTATTGAAAGTTGTAACTGTTACAACGGTAAAGCAAAAATAAGCAATGAAACGAGCTATATTTGAGCTTCTTTTTCAGCAAATAAATCTAAAGTAAATATGTATTAATTTAACTCAATATCTCGTTATATGGCCAAAATTTTAAATAAAAAACAATTTTAGTAATAGCTGTTCAATCAAATAAATTATGAATAAAATAAAGCTTGAGAAAAAATCGGCAATTTCATAGGTAAAGACCTATTTTCATCTTTATATTGATACAAATGTTTTAATTGTGGACTTTTATAATAAATAAAACAAACATTAAAGTTAAAACCGCGCCCTAATCTATAAGCTGTTTCTGGGATTAGGCGCACAAACGTACAGACAAACAGAAAATATCTATATTGGTTTTGGGCTAAATTGCGTTGTTAGGTTTATCTCAAATATCTTTCATGTACAGTCAGCGTTTGTTACGTTTTTATATATCTTAACTTACTAAGTATAAAGATTATGTGAATTAATACTTGACTAATTAGATACTCACAAATTATAATTGTTTTAATTATTATTCTTCGAGATTGAATTCATCAATTATTTCATAAAATTGATATGTTTTCTTCTGATTGTAATACATAAATAAAAACATTATCCTAGTAATATACTTACTTACCTCAATGTTTTATAAGAATTAATTATTTATGTTTAAGATATATATCTGTATTTTTAATTACTTTACTGTATTTTTAATTGTATTTTTAATAGTTTAATTACGATGAAAGCTACGAAATAAATCGTAGTTAATATGCTGCACGAAAATTCAATTATTATAATATTTTTAAGTGAAACTAAAATTCAAAAACAAACGAAACAATGTTCTTATGTTCTTTCTCGACACAAAAGACATCAACGAGCCCTTCCTTTATATTAACTACTTTAATATAGTTATTTTTTTATCTGCCCATATATGTCCCCACCATATATGTCTGCCCATATATGTCCCAAGGGGATTTAGGCCATAGTCCACCACGCTGGCCCAATGCGGGTTGGTGGATCGCGTGCCTTTTTTCTTGGACGTGCGGGTTCTTAGTTATTAAACATTTCTGTAGCCAACTTAACTTAGGATTAATGTCCGCTGTTCTATCACTATCATTAATCTAAACAATAACAACCATTGAAACAGTACATTACTGCAGCAGCCAGCAAAGAGGAATTGATGGACGAACGTGTAAATGTGGGCCGAGGCCACCCCCACCACACAAATCGTCAGATTAATATATAAATTCATATCAGAGACATGTTCGAGCATGAAAAATACTATAATCTGACACGCTTCAGTATTTCCATGTCATTGTTTTTTTTTACAATTTCGAAAATCTGCAGATACTTCCCCCATCGCTAAAAGTGGAACCATATATACCTACTAGGACCATTTACTCTTCCTATAACCTAATCTACCAATTTTAATAGGTTTCGCGACGCCCTAGTAAACCCACATTTAGCATCATGGCTTCCCCTAACATACGTAAGTTCATCAATGCCTAGTTATAGTACTTTTCTGAAATAATACTCAGAAATTAAGTACTTACCAGTCCGACACTTTCTAATGGCGGGGTGTTTTTCAATAAAATGCCTCATCTGCTGAAGCGCCTGTTCCTTCAACGCTGGCTCTTCCCTCAGCTCCAGCCTGGCCTTCTCCCAGAGCTCTGGAGGCAGCTCACCAGTCTCCCGCTCCTGGACAAACCAAATATAATAATTTCAAACAAAAGAAAAAAGAAATGCTAGCGAAAAGCATATCAAGAAAAGTCTTTTTATCCTCGATAGATACAGCAAAACCACCCACTCACATCCCACTAACTGACTTCTATGGGGGAGGATTGGAAATGAATTTAAATTAGTTAGCGAAACTTTAGGGCCTGAGTTCCTAACCTGGGGGTAAACCAGCTATTTTACGGGAGTAACGAAGAACCTAATTATTAGCATCGTAAAAAAATAATAATTGTGAACCATATTCGTGGCAGTGCTACAAACTCGAGAATCTTCAAAGTCCTATGCGATGAAATTGGTGCAAAATTTAATTCTCTTTTATACCACACAGAGGTACCAAACAGAGAATACAAAAAGAAAAAGAGTTTTTCACTACTCACGCTCGGAAAGTGCTTGTTTGTGCAGCTTAAAGTTCTAGAGCACAAAACGATCTACTAAGGCTGCACAAAATCACATTTTGTGCCCTAGTGCACAAAGTGATCTACTCATAAATGGGTCTATAGTAAGGCATAGAAAACTCCATACAGCCAAAATAATCAGAAGTTTAAAGATGAAATTTGTTATTTTATGTTATTTTATTATTTCCTCGCAATCGAAGTGAAAAGCAGAGTTTATAACTCGTCCACAAAACCATCGTTTTGTGCACTTGTTGTAAAATCTACTATTTCTCTAAAATAAAAGATAAAACATTATTTGTATTGTTTTATTTGATAACATTTGAAAGGGGGGTAAAATCAGTTTTCCTCATAGGTTACAGGGGTAACAATATTAAAAAGGTTAGGAACCACTGCTTTAGGGGGTGATTCTCCTCATGAAACTGAACAACTTTTCCCGAGGAACCTATACATGAAATTCTTTAAAAAAAATCATCTTTCCATTCAGGTCATTTTTTTTTCAGCTTTAGACCTATTAGGGAAAGTTGGTCAGTTTTATGGGCTGATTCATATCCTTAATTTTTGCTAATTAATTTAAAGTCTTCTCTGTAATGTCTGGGAAGAGTTGGCAGCGTGGCAAGGACTAAAGATAACAATGTAGGCAGAAGAACTTGATTCAAATACCTTGGCTTCCAAGATCTGCGTCCTCTCATCATCAGTGAGCCGCGGGGAGTCGTTCAGGTCTGGTTTGGGTTCGTGTTGCCGACACTCCTCAGGCTGTAAGACTGATGTTGCCATTTTCTGGAAGAGAAGAAGGGTCATGATTAATTATAATTCTAAAATTAAAAATGTATCACCCCCGCATTCGATTGCTTATAACTTTTAAACGGCTGAACCAATTTTAATCAAATATATAGCTAAGAACTATTTCGGTTCCGTCAGTTTTCAAACACAGAAAATCGCATCGAAATCGGTCCATTTTTTTGGAGCCACGATGCCACCGACGGACACAGTGATACACACACAAACATAAATATACACATACACACACTGATACAAACGTCACACCCTTATAACACCCCTCTGAAAACATATAGCCGTGAAAAGGTGCCAATTTGCATAATAAATAATCGTTATAAAGAAGGAAATACCTACAATACAAAGAACTAGAGGTAATACACTGAAGTGGGATCTATGGGTGCCAAATTATATAGATATTCGCAAGCTCAAGAATAAATCTGCAAAAAATACATATTTACATATTTTTAGGGTTCCGTATAACAAAAGGAAATAAGGAACCTATGATCGCTGGTCGACGTGTCCGTCAATTTATTAAGACTTTATTATTTACTCAGTAAATATCCATTGCAGCTGGAAGAAACGAAACTTCGAAGTCGTGGAATTGATTTAGGAAATAGATGCAATTTTTTTTTTAATATGCTTCTTTAAGGCGCTGTTTATACACAAAGTGGCGTGGCGCGGCGTGTCGCGGCGATCAAAGTAACGTGAATTAATAATAATTCTTAGTAGCTATAGAGCAAAGTTTTTCTTTCGTTCGTCGCTCCGTCTTCAGGTGGTGGAAGTAGGTTCGTGCTGCTATTTTCGGAAAAAAACCTTTGCCCGAAGCTTCATTTTTCGTTGCTTTGATTGCCGCATGACCGCGCCACGTCGCTTTTGTGTATAACCGTCGCCGAAGCCTTAAATTTTAGCATTTCGTTATTAAGTCAAAACAACTCTTTTTATTCCCAAATAAAATAAAATCGGAGTGGGGCGTGTCGTATGCACGGTTGTTTTACGTAAATACGCTCGGCGCGCCACGTTCCTCACCCAACGTAACAAATTCTTTGATTATTAAAGCTATCAAGATAGCTGCAACACCAAATGGTATCCATAATTTTGTTATTATTAGTTTTTTCGACTGTTTCGCACGGAAGCACATTTAAAGATTTATTTACGATAAAATAAAAATAGATTCACAAGATGGGACGTAGGTACACACGTCAGTATATCAGGTGATACATGTTGACTTTGCGTTTCGTAGTGCAAATGTGTAAACCGTGACGTGTTATTTCACATTCGTACACAAATAAGTTTGTACGGAACCGTGGATGCGAGATTCCGATTTGCTCTTATCTGTTTCTTTAATTAAGTGACGTTCTTTGCCGTTTTAAGTCATGTTACTTACAAACTGTCAATATTATGAAATATAAACGTGTGACTTTTGACACTACGACGCCGTCGGTTGATGAAAAAATTAAACAATTTGCCGTTTTTAATGATTTATTTATTTTTCTTCCAAAAAAAAAATTATTATGATATCGTTCAGTTTATTTCGAGTCCTTAAAATCTCTCTTGTTCTGTCTTTACCTAATAGAAAGTTAGAGGATGTACTAAATTGATTAAAGAACCATCTCAATTACGTCAGCTTTCAAACAAAAAAACCGCATCAAAATTAGTCCATTTCATTAGGGACTACGATGCTACAGAAAAAACTTATAACATCTCTCTTTTTTGGGGGTTAAAAATATATACAAGGTGATTCGAAAAATCCCAAAAAAAATAAATTCCAAAATTTTATTTTAAAAGTGAAATAGTCGCAACTCTACTAGAGTTGCGAACCGTGCAACATCAGTTACACGGTTCGACATCTTTCGAAATTAAAGTTTCATATATTTAATATGACATACTTGTCATATTTGTAATAGAGCTGCGCAGGCTAAATTTTAATTAATCTTTAATTATATTTTTTTTGGGTTTTTATGAAACACCTCGTATAACAAAGGTAGCACCGCACCAGCAGCTCTAGCACGACAACGAAAAACTCGCGCTCGACTCACGCTGAAGCTTCACTTTGATTGCGCGAGGGTCCCGCGCAAAGGCTTGCTCAATGGCGTTGTCAATATTGACATTTTGACATAGTACCGCGGAGTTCTCGCGGCGCTGTCACTGTCGTACTCGGCCTGAGAGCTAATTATGTGTTAATTATTCATAACGCGTTCTGACAGATGAAGTAAAATGTATCTTAACACAACTACATAAGAATGAAATCGGTACCGCACCGTACTTACAGTAGCAGCCCCACACTTGACCCGCTTGCTTACTAGTACTATTAGTACTAACCTAGCCAACTGTTATCTAACTCACGCAAAGTTAGTCAGTGATTGGGATCGATTGTTTGTAGGGCTACCACATTTGTGTGTTAGAAATCGTATCTACCTATCTAGATTCATCCATTACATATTCTTCCTTCTTCTTTTCATCGTCGTTCTTTTTCTTCCTTCGACTTCTATTATCCTACAAAATAGAGGGGTGTTATAAGTTTGACGTGTGTATCTGTGTGTCTTTCTGTGGTATTGTAGCTCCTAAACGAATGAACCGATTTCAATGCAGTTTTTTGTTTGAAAGCTGACGTGATCGAGATGGTTGTTAGCTTAATTTGATCTAAATTGGTTCAGCCATTAATCTACACTAATATTACTTAAAACTACTGGACTGATTTCAAAAATTTTTTCACCATTATGATGCTACATTATCCCTGAGTAACATGGGCTACAAAATTTTCCCGAGTTCCCACGGGAACGAAGTCCCGAGCGGAATGCTAGTGAGTTATAAAAACAATGACTGCTTTACCACAAAACATCAAAACACCACTAAACTGACTTAAGTATGATGTCTTTTTGTTGTAAAGGCACACTTGCATACTTTTGATTGTAAGTTTGTATTGTATATTTTGTCTTACCTTGTTCAGTATGCAATAAAGTATTTATCTATCTATCTATCAAAGGAAACTTTACAGTATTTTTTTAACATTGTCTAAAAGTTGTATTTTCTGTGGTAAGGCCCTAAATGTCGGGGGTTCTACACAATTTTTAATTTTAGAGTTCTCCTTGTTTTTTTTGATTAGGAAGTAAAAGTAAGTATCTTCAGTGTGGCTCAGGCCAGCAGACCCACGGAACTTAAACAATAAATTTAGGTATTCTATGTATGCCAATACATAGTGCCTTCCTAGTGCCTACTGATGCCAAAAGATCCATATCTAGTGCCATCATAGTTTAAGAAATATAGGTCGTTGTTTGTGGGTCTGCTGGACGGATATCAGCCCAGCAGACCCACCTCTCGTACACGGAAACGGCTAAAGTTAGAGACATGGTTCTAGTTCTAAGCTTTAAGTAATGCTTTCATTGGTGCCATCGAGAAAAAAGTTTCAAACCTAGAGCTTCAAGCGTTTCGGAGCTATAAAACGATCTCGGTGTTTTATAGCTCCATTGCGATTAGGTACGTTTTCATATTTTTAAAATAAAGTTCGACAGCCCTAATGCATTTTTTAGCATGCTTCGCGGATCACGCATCATGCTCATTGGGATCTTAAATTCGTGTTATGCTTATCGATTTAATTGGTTAAGTTGTTCCAGTTCTAAACACGCTATTTTAAATCCTCTTTGCAAAAATGGTTTCGTTTTAGGCATTTCGTATCTCGGAAAAGTTATGCTTATTGCTTATCTTATTATGCTCGTATTACAGAAGTAGATTCAAGTTTCGTTATATACTTAATTATTGATTGTCTCTTTTGCTCACTATCAAAATAACAAAGAAGACTGCTACTAAAATATAGATCAGAGTCGGAGTCGCGTTCTGTAATACGTTACGAACCTTGATATTAACTTCTAAACAGCGGTTAGAAGTTAATATCAGACAAAACGTCAAAAAATATGTATGAAAATGACATTGTCAAATCTCAGGTTAGATGCTAATCGTTGGTTGAATATTTGGTGAATATTGGCCTTAGGCCAGCCAATAGGGCATTTTTTTTGTCATTCTGTTTGATTAGCTTCTAACCGCGGTTTAACCGTTGGTTATATTTTTGGTGAACAGGGACTTAAGCCAGTGTTCACCAAATATTTAACTAACGATTAGCAGCCAACCAGCCAATTCAGCACTTTTGGTTCGATAGAAAAAGCTCACAAAGTCACCTCTAAAAACCAATATTGTGTATCTTTTAAGCTGTAAAAACGATAGTAAAATGCACACAGGAACTTGAATTTGCTATCAAAATGTTCGTGATTGAACACTCTCGATAAGTAGTTAACGCATTTTTCGATTTAAGCTGTTACCTTTCTATAAATCTCATTTTTCTTACTTTCGAATATGTTTTTACGCACGCACGCTTTCATAGTCCGTAAACTTCGTGTATCGACACTGTTCGCACTACCGGCCCAGGCCTGTTGACAGACGGAGATTGCACTATTCCTAAGAGTGCTGCCTTTATCGGGTGCTGTAGTCGCCTTAAAGCAGGTCCTGACTCCTGACTGGTCTGAAGGTTCTTAAGTTTCAATTACTAAGTCTTCTCAGGCATCAACACTAATATTATAAGAGGAAAGATTTGTATTTTTGTATGTAACGAAGAAACTTAAAAACTACTGGACCGACTTCAAAAATTCTTTCACCATTAGAATGCTACAATATCCCTGAGTAACATAAGCTACATAATTTTTCCGAATTCCTACGGGAACGAAGTCCCGAGCCGAATGCTAATACTGTAGAAATCACTAAAGTGGACGTAAGTGAGGGTATTTTTATACCGTGGCTGGGCGAAAGGCTTATCACCACTTTACTCATGTTTCATCTTGAATGTATATCAACGTGGCGTCATGTGGACCACTTGACGCTCTGTCTACCCCGTCAGGGATTATAAGCGTGAGTGTATGGAAGAAATAGCCCTTAAATAGTCTGACGTAAAGAGTTTGTTGGTTTTAATGATTCGCATAGAGTCTGTGAGGTCATAACATCTCAGTGCTCCACCTATCAGTGAGGTTAAGTAACGTACATAGAGGCAAGAACCTAATGGGTGACCAAAGTGGCAATTTATCACGAGCGTTTCCGTGCTTTGGAGGGCACATTAAGCACGACCGACTCCCGGCTGTTGTCGATTGACTACAGTCAAAACCAAGTCAGAGGCCATTGTGCGGTTTGAAAAAAACTCTGACACCAGGGTTAGCCAAGTTCGCCACACACTTGACTATACCTACACGATAGGAAGAAGGGTGCACGCACCATGCTGATCAACGGACGAGGCTCTGGCGTATTACGACCCTCAAAGGGTTACAATACCCTTTAATTTGAATCCTTGTTGATCAATTTGTGAAAGTACTGAGTTGTTCAAATCTGTCTTCTTATTTATTAACGTATAGTAAATGAACCTAGTATTTATTTTCTTTCAATATGTGGAAGTTTGTTATTAGCTCTTAGTTATTTAATTAAGTTTCTGTGTTGTAAACGTTGCTGTAAGCTCCCCAAATATAATAAAATAAAATAAAATAAATAAATGACATTGGCAAAATTACGAAAATCGGCGACGCCATTTTATCAAGAATTATATTGAATTGAAATAAATAACATTGTTTTGTAGAATCACTGCTGGTGTTGTTGAGCAACGGTGCTACCCTACCACCGATGAAAGTCGATAAGTGATTTCAACTGAACGATGAAGTACATTGCTCCATTTTGTTAACACCTTCAGTTAAAATTGAATTGTACAGAAGCAATGTATAAACAATGTAATTTATATCGATGTCGACGCCTCTAAATCGGTTTCATGTAGTCCCGCAATTCGGTATGATAAATACGGCTAAACAATAGGAGGTTACCATGAAATGTAACGCTTATCATGATTGACTGGTAATGGACATTAAATTCGTCATGTTATATAGCAGGGGTTCCCAAACTGTGCGCCGCGACGCCCTGGTGCGCCGTAGACAGTATAGAGGGGCGCCGTGAGGCGATCCTCTGTACCATATAGGTACTCCGATCCGAAATCTTATCTTAAGAATTGGCGGGTACAAAATAAACACTCTTAACGCTTTTAAAAACGTATGGAGATCACAAAACTTAACCTATCACATTAGCTAGGTAGCTGTTTTTGTTTTGATTGAGTATTCTAATGGATATATACCTACATACATATAAAAAAACTCAACTTCATATTGTGAATGTTTAAATTTTTGTGCCTAAATTTCTAAGCTAACCTAACAAGCATCATTGTACCCACCTATTTATTTCAACTGTATCTATCTACACTACATATTTCGACTGTCTAGCTAGGTTAGGGCGCCGAGACCAAATTCTGAAGTTATAAGTGCGCCGCGGACTGAAAAAGATTGGGAACCCCTGTTATATAGCTTCTGCAAGCCGAATACGATAGTGACAGCGCCGCGACAACACTGCGGTGCGTTAACACCGCGACAACCGGGAGGGATGTAGCGAGATCGTATATTTCGAGCGTTATCCGTCTACTTAAAAAGCCTTTTGATAGATATTTTGTAATTAAAACAAATTGGCTTCCTTTTCATGGTTTATGCTGATATTTTGACACAGTCTTCTCGTAGATTCAATTCAGAATATTGCTTTCGTTTTAATAAATATTTCATAGTGAATCTTGGCCCTCATTGATCCACCTGGCTACCCCTCCTTCGATTCTGAGGCAGCGGTACTAACCATTGGACCAAGCTGATTGTACAGGTTTGGCTCTTTGTCGACTGTACAATACACTGGAAGATATTTATTAATGTGTATGGCCTGGTTAACACTGGTAGATCGTTAATTATCATTGGAAATCAACTTTTATTGTAATAGAACACAGTGTGGTAACCTGATGTGCGGCCCACTGTACATACAACAGCACGTCAGGTTACCCATTTGCACTACAAAAGCCGGCGCCTATCACGAGCGAGATAAAGGTAACTTCCAGGTCAACATGTACAGCTCGATGAGCTGCCGTGTGTACATTCGATTTGGACTTGAGTAGAATAGATAAATTCGCGTACCTAACAAAAATTCCTGATTTCAAAACCTGTTTGTAATTTTTGTGCAGAGTTGACCTTCACATTTGGACTTTCACTGACTTTCCAAACTCACGCGGATTGGTCGAAAAACAAAACAATGTCAAGATGTGACAAACATGTTGGTGACGTCACTGAGTGCTAATGTCACGTAGGTTTGCGTCAGATGGGATCTTGGAATAAATTATTGTTGGAAGGATGTGAGTCGAATTTAAATATGGTTTATTAAGGGTCTAAGGACTACCTGTTATTTAAAATTAAAAAATATTGTTTTTTGAAGTGAAAACTTCTTTAGCGGCGTTGTGCAATTTTTGGATGACCCTGATCTAAAATTCGTAAGACGGAGGGTGAAGTGAAAACTTCTTAGACCGCAAGGAAGTAATATATGTTCAAGTTTTCACTTCTTCCGGTACTCCCGGAGTGCAACCCGTTGTCTTTTTGAAGTGAAAACATCTTTAGCGGCGTTGAGCACTTTTTGAATTGGTAAAAAATGTTAAACTCGCGTCAGGGTCACGTGACCCAGATCGAAAATTCGTAAGACGCCAGTGAAGTGAAAACTTCTTAGACCGCAAGGAAGAAATATATGTTCAAGTTTTCACTTCTGCCGACACTCAAGGAGTGCAACCTTTTTTTTTCTTGTAGGTAGGTACTGTAGCGAGATCGTATACTTCGCGCGGTATCCGTCTACTTGAAAAGCCTTTTGATAGATATTTTGTAATTAAAAGGAATTGGCTTCTTTTTGATGGTCTATGCTGATATTTTGACACAGTCTTCTCGTATCTTCAATTCAGAATAGTGCTTTCATATAAATAAACATTTTAAAGTTAATTACTCTTGGCCCTCATTGATCCTATGAGGGCCAAGAGTAATTCACTTTACTGTAAATAATCCTCGTTTGATTTTGAGTAATCTAGTGTTACCAAATTCGAGATACCTACAGTGAAGGGTGAAAAGGTTTAAGGGACAGCTTGGTAAATATTGTACTTAAATGGTGAAATCTACCCATAACCATGATCGCCTAAAAGTCATTATTTTTTCCAGGAAATGTCAAATTAAGGAGTTTTATTTATTTACGGCGCTATTGCCTTATACCGCGAAACGTGGTCCCTAACACGCCGCGCCTCTGCCAGAAGGGAGATACATTGCTGATTTTCTTGTTTTACGCTTGAATAAACAATTTAATTTAAAAGCAGAAAATATTAAAAACATGAAAAAATGTTGAAAATTTTCCAGAGGATTTGGTCTGAATTCCGGGGTTCAGTTTTTGCTAAGCTGTGTGCTGTAGCATAGCTCAGAGGGAGCAACCGGGGATCCAGCTGATGCAGTCCAGGAAAAGTCACAGAATCCATTTTATGGAAAGGAACTTAATAGCCTGCCAAAAATAGAAAAAATAATGTCAGAAAACGAATTAATTCGTGTAGTTCCAAAATTTTCAGGATTGTGTAGGGTAAGGTCCCGTGAACATTGTCTAGTAAAGTCCCATCGATTTTAGGTGCCGCTAGGGGTAGCAGGGAGGCATAAAGGTCCCTTTTTTCAGTTGAAACGGTCTACTTTAGGGGCTACACTTCCATGTCTGTCTAGCGGCACCTAAAATCGATGGGACTTTACTAGACAATATTCAGGGGACCTCCCTCTACACAATCCTGAAACTTTTGGAACTACACGATTTATTTCCTCAATTTTTGTAGTTTTGGCGGGCTATACACACACACACACACACACACGCACACACATAAACGCGCTCTTATATTAATTTATACCTACCTATACTCTTAGTCACATCACTACTTCACTAATATTTTGAAATCTGTTTTTCTTTGTCCTAACTATTTTATTGTATGAATTACCTACTTATTTATGGAAGAGCAGAGCCTCCCAACACAAGTATTTAACATTACTTAAAGGGAGTGCTTTTGTAACAATATAATAATGTAACACTAAGTTAAGGAAATAAATTAATTTTAATTTTTAATAATTTTTTAATAGGTAGCTTGCGCAGCTGAAGCCACGAGAGAGTGCGCGCCAAATCGGTTCGATTATGGGATTAGAGTAGGCTCTACCTACGGCTTTCGTATGTGTTTTTTTCCGTAGAGGCAATTAGCACAAAGGGAGCTCCCGGGGGTCAAACTGACGGAGACCATGCATGGAATTTTTAAAGCATGACGGCCGGTTTGGTCGAGTGGTAGTGACGCTGCCTCTTGATCGGCGTGTCCTGGGTTCGATCCCCAGTCGGGGCAAACATTTGTGTAAAAAGCAGATGTTTGTTCTCGGGTCATGGGTGTTTGTGTGTTCCAAGGGACCCACGGCACAATGGAAAACCTTAGTGTAGGCCTTTGAGGATGTAGCGTTTATTTATTTATTGAAGAACCTGTCTCGTGCGGACAAAGCCCCATGAGAGAATGTGTCAAATACGTATTCAGGCGCCAAATCATGCGAATCAAATTGAATATAGAACTTTTTGCTAAAGGCGTTCTAAGTACCTAGATGTTTATTATGGAGGTATATAAAACTTCCACAGTACCATGACAAATTGAGGTCACGTGGGTATGCTAGCATAGCTGAAGCGACTCTCATAATGAGATATGTTTATTATGCTAAACATTAATAATACGCGTTAAGAAAATATCTATTTCCCGTAGACGTAAACCGTAAATGGCTTACAAAACATGATAAGTACACGTATTTGCAAAACTGCATTAGGCAATATCCTCTTTTGGAACTAAGAGCTGGTTATATTTCGTCACACCTTCATCTAGGACTCTTGTGACATGGCTACTTGCCTAGGATATCTAAGTGCACCTTAAGAGACCCAATTATTACCTAAAAGTCAATCAAGAGGCAGCCAGCGTCACTACTACTCTACCAAACAGACCGTCCAATCTAAGTTTAAGAGTTGCTAAAAAGAAAAGGTTTTGTTGAACCTAGGTATCAACATACAAATGCAATAAATGAAGGTAAAACAAATGCTAGTTACATTCCAAAATTGGAACTGGCAACTTCTCTTAACCTGGCCTCCGTTTCTCATAAAATTATCATGAATCTAGTTGCCGAATTCCAGAGACAATACGTTATTTTATTAGGTACACGCTCTGAATTTAATAAAGGAATTCCAACGTAAATATGCCATGCAAATAGTATCAATAGCTGGTGTATACTTTACGATCGATTAGGTACCATGTTCAGACACCAGCACGTCAGGTTTTACATTTGCACTACAAAAGCCGGAGCTATTACAAACGATATAGAATTATAGAGCAACGTCAAGGTCAACATGTGCTGCCATGTGTACTTGACGATCGGTATAATGCTATATTCAACAAATTTTTAATTCTATGTCTGCGTTGCCGCGGAAACATTGTTTGAAAGTTAAGGACTTTTTAAAAGTTTGAAATAAGAACTTTTTACAAGTATAACTGGCAATGTGTCTGGCACATAATAAAATACATCAAAGCATAATTTTCATAAAAAATATAACTTACATTTTCCGGTCACATTTTCGAAATTCGAATTTGGAAAAATCAGGGTGGCAGTCACTGTTGTGGGCACGTCACACAATAAATGATGACCAAGTGCAACTGCGCCGGTCGATGCACCCGGTCCCCGTTAGCTCCCGAAATTGCGACATGCACCGGTGCAAGTAAGTGAAGTACTTATAGGATACTTACCGTGCTGGTAAATAAGTGTACCTCTACAGGGGGACATGCTACATAGTATAATCAAGCATGTGAAATTGTCCATTCCATGGAAAATTAGTCACAGTTTTAGGCTTGTGAGTCGAACAAGTAAGGAATAGTATAGACTACATGTCGATGTAAGTATTTTCAATGCTTAGCAATAAAGTATCTAGGCTTTTTCGCAAAATTAAAAAGACTGAAAAACACAATCATTTTGGGGTGTAATATCTTAGTGCTCCGACCATGGACTTAGTACTTTCTCTTTTAAAGGACCAATTACTTAGAAAAATCGTATTAAGAAATATGAAACTTAACCCCATAGCAATAAGGTACACTTTCGACTGCTTCTCCGACAGCCTCTATTGAAACCGAAAGGGACACCGATGTGCGAGGCGGATTGTCTCTTTCTTTTTTCTTGCCAATTTAAAAAAACATCATTAATCAAAAAAGTCCAGCTTTGAAAATGAAGTTAATAACGAAGAAATACGTTGCATTTGAAATGAATTTCAGTTCAAATTGATGTAAATTAATTGTAATCATAATAACTTCGTCATCTTTTCCTAAATTACCAAAAGAAAACGAAAATTTTTTTCAAACCATTTATTACTACTGGCATCCCGTAAAGTGTCATCGTAATGTCATGGCGGCATGCTTTAAATCGTATAAAAATAATTCGTAACGGCAAGGATTATACCAGTTTTTAAAATTAAAATACTGACAAAATGGTAGAAAGATGTTGTGTTCACACTTGTTCAAGTGAATCGTATGGTGGATGTAACATATCTTTTCACAAGTAAGCTAAAATAATTTCTTGTAAATCTATTACTATGTTGTCCATGATTTCTTGTGTTTGGCGGAGAAAGGTTCTCAACAATGCTGTGCTATTTTATTGCAGAGTGCATAAAGATTCAGAACAAAGACAAAAATGGCTCAACAGCGTTGAGATTAGACAAAAGATAACAAAAAATTCCGTTGTATGCAGCCGGCACTTTGTGCCAACTTGCTTTTATGCTGGGAATTCCCGCCAGTTACTCAAAATGAACGCAATTCCTAATATTCCTCCCACGGTAAAAACTATGTACTATTGCGAAATTGTATTTTTTTGAATTCGCACACCAATACACCATAAATACACGTTACATGTCTACAAAGATCTTTTGGCCCGCGGTTTCCATGGTGACGCCTTTATTTACAATACAAGTTCTTCTAGCTACAACTGTCACCTTTGTAGACCTATAAAATACTTAACAGTTATAGTTTTAAGTGTAAAGTCCACACCGAGTGGCACGAGCCTCCCTCGGACAGTGAAGGGGGATTCAGGCCATAGTCCACAACACTGGCCTAAAATGCGGGTTGGTGGGTCTTTCGGAAATAACCTTTAGAGTTACGGGTTTCCTTACGATGTTTCTCTTCACCGCTGAGCAAGTGATAACTATTAAATACGAATTAAAAGACGAATGTATAGTGATACAGGCCTCAACCTGGCATCGAACCCACGACCCTCCGCTCACAGGTCCCACTCACTATCCAGGGTTAGTTTATTCCGCCCTCATTCCAAACCGCCCCCGTCCAAGTACAGTTAGCATCATCATCCTTTTCAAACTTGGAGTATTTGAAATGAAACTTCTTTGGGCGCGTTGAGAGTGAAATTTCAAAGTTGCGTCAGGGTATTCAAAGTTTACCTTTAGAGAAATTTAAGACAGTAATTTAACAATGTAAAAAAATAATTAGGCCAGGTACAAGGTTGTACCTACCTTGTAGTTTGAAAGCCTAGCGACCTTGCATTAAATCTGGTAGTTCTGATAATTTTGCTGACTTGTTTAGGATGTTACAACCTAATGAATAACCGCATATTTGGAAAATATACCTAGCCACAACGAATCGAAAAAAGGCAAGATTTTTTTAAAATGTACCTTTACCCAACACCAACACTGTGACGTCACTGGCGCGCGTTGACATCGGGTATATTTTCAAATTACTAAACGCGCGCGTAGGTATTTGAAAACATACCCGAACGCAACACGGCAACGCACTCACTCATTTAGATCAGAACGCCCGCTTAATTTTGACAACGAGTAACGAATTTTCATTAGGTACGTAAAAAGTTAAATAGAGTCATTAAACTTTAAGTTTCATTAAACTTTGTCTTTTAAACTTAAAGTCTCATTAAACTATAGTTCCATTAAACTAAAGTCTAATTAAACTTAAAGTCCCATTATTAAACTAAAATCCCATTATACTTAAAGTCTACTACCAACATTTATAATTTTCAGTAGGGATAAAGGAATTTAGAAGTATATTTTGATATATTTTGCAATAACACAACACGGAATTTCCAGTTTGAAAATATACCCCGGAAACGCGTTGACGTCGGGTATATTTTTAAATCCCTAATATGGTAAAACATATTTTTAAAGTATACCTGAGCCCAACACTATAATAGACTCAGCGCCGAACGACACCATGTCAAAAAAAATTAAAAAAAAGTGTTCAGTAAGTGATAGATAGGTACTGGTTCAGGATTTTCATTTAAAGCTAGTAGGTCCTTTTTCAACCTGTATACATATATGCTCACGTCAGTAATTCCTAAGGGGGTAGGCAGAGAATCAGTGGCTCATCTTTACCTATTTTCTTGATAAAGAAAATATTTATTACATAACTTCATCGTAACTCAACCTTGTGACATTTGAATGACCTATGGTAAGAAGTACTAGTCACAATTTCTAGTTTTGATTTTTGAGCGAAACAAAATCCAAGATCGGTTTTTAATACAACATTGCAAAGTGTTTTAAATTCCAATCATGTCCAAATGATAGTATCAGGGAGATCTTTAATTTAAACTTTAGTTGATATTTTATAAAATAAAATACTCTATTTTTGAAGAAAACTACGAAAATGTGTAGCGTTCTTAAACAGCACCATCTATGGGATTTTTTTGGAAGCTTACCTCATTTTCCACTACCTCATTAAAAGTTACGTGTTAGACTCGAGTGCCACGATTTTTGACCTTGTGCTCTTTTGATTCTCTCGCTAACGCTCAGAATTCTAATTGTTGTAGCACTCGCTGCGCTTGTGATCCAATTTTAGAATCCTTCGCTTGGTCGGTCATCAAATTTGAGCACGCGGTTAAAAGCAACTTTGCACTCATGTATAACAAATATCTCTCTGACTCTCATCAGCCCATACAATGTCTCCACCGAGGGGCACGATGTGTTAAGTTTACCTTGCCCAATGTTAAACAGGTTAATACCAATGTACAGATTAAGAATGTAAAACTGGACGTTGTGGAATCTACTGTATTCTTAGGAATAACTCTTGATGCAAAGCTTCAATGGGGTCCTCATATTGATAAGTTAGCGAGCAGACTCAGTTCAGCAGCCTGCGCAGTTAAACAAATCTGTCAATTATCGGACGTTGAAACCGCGAGAACCGTATATTCACTTCCACAGCCTATGTCATATAGCATTTTACTGTGGAGTACTGCTGCGGATATCAATAAGATCTTTGTTCTGCAGAAAAGGGCTATTCGCGCGATTTATCAAATGAGACCTAGAATGTCTCTTAGACAAATATTCAAAGAAATAAATATTCTGACTTCTGCATCCCAATATATTATATGTGACAATCTTTTATATGTGAAAAAAATGAACATTTGTTTAAGAAAAATAGCGATAGGCACAATAAAAATACTAGGACCAAGCATAAACTGGAAGTACTAGACAGTCGTCTCCACAAGGTCACGAACGAAGGTATTCAAAATTTACCTTTGGATAAATTTAAGTCAGTAATTAAACAAAAACTTTACAAAAAGGGCTATTACAAAATTTCTGATGACCTAACTGACATGGAGCCATGGGAATGACTGCTCAGCTTTAGAGTTATTTCAGAATTAGTTAAAATTAGAAAATAGGAAAATTTGTAATGCGATTAAAAAGAACACCCTTAGAGTTTCTTGCCTGTTCTTCTCTGGGGAAGACTGCACCTTTGCGAATAGGCGTAGAGTCAGTAGGGTCAATAGAACGAATGCGTATGTATGGTATGTATTTAAATCCTTTAATGTTTGTTTGTATGTATTTCATGTAACCTTGACTTGTTTTAAGTGGCATCCTGATTATCCTATAAAATAAAGATTTTTTTCTATTCTATTCTATTCTATTTTATTCTGTGAAAGGGGGAATTTATTATTTAATAGTTTCTAATAAAAAATAACATAAGATCAAAATTAACTTATATATACCTATGGAACTAAACGGGCTCCTATGGAACTAAGGTCCGTTAGATAAAATAGGAAAAAACAAATTCAAAGCATAAAACTCCAATTTTACAAAAATCCAATATGGATTGCTTGGGGAAAATGTTTTCATGGGAAAAGTTTTGAAATTAAGTTAAAAGCATGTTTTAATGATTTGATTATAAGATGAGACGAAAGGTGAGTTTTTGTTTTATTTTTTCGCAACCTAACTACACAACTTTGTGCCGTGTGGTGATCGGCTTAGAATAACACTACCCCATTTCTTTCCGTGGGTGTCGTAAGAGGCGACTTAGGAAACACAAATGAGACCTGCCTCCTATTAATCCATCTCAGGCAACAACACCTCATTTTTTATGAATCTGAGGTGTCGTCATATGGTCTCATGCGGTGTGGTAGGCTCTGTAAAGGCCGCCTGGTTCGCGACTACCCTCCTACCGAAGTCCGACGCCAAACAGCTTGCTGTGTTCCGTCGGTGCGTGGGAGTACCGGTGCCTTATGTTTTCTGGGTTAATTATTTATTTAATTCGCTCCATCGTCGACCTCATCTATGACCTTGGTCAAGATTGAGGTCAAGAGTTAACCCATCTTATAATTAAAAAAAAAAACATTCCCGATGTCCACTACTCTGTGTCCTCCTTGTATATTATCATACAATTTGGTGTTTCATAACAAAAATGTAGTAACGTAAATGTTGCTGAAGGTTTGTTATATAAAAATAAAATTACAGGAAAACTTCTATCCTTAAATGGAAGTGTATTTGTCTGTTACGTATACTTTGCACACCCAAAAAAAAAATTATAATACGAGTAATCGCATTGTCACCCTACTAGAACGAGACGTTCTGCCTCGTTGCTCTATCTCTTCTTCGGCCCGCGTTTGAGCTCGAAGATTTCTATCCTGATGTATTAGATCCATGGCTCCGACATCGTCATCCTTAAGGACGAGGTTAAAGGGTTTCTTTATATTGGCGACTTCGCCATTCTCTATTTCAATTCTCATTAATTAAAATACTCTGACATTGGCAAAATCGCCATTGTAAATAACATTTTGTTTTGTTCAACTTGACGTACGTTTGAAAGTATCAGTCTTTCCGATTCTGTAATGAATGAATCACGTGCATTAAAATGTTTTTAGGTTAAGATCATTTATGTCGAAACATCTACTAGGTATACCGACTATTATGCGAAACATTCATATATTTTACATAATGTTGCTACTTATGCATAAGATTTTCCAGAAGTTTCGAGTGGTCACTTCAAATGGCAACGTTTTCTTCAGTTCACTTTGTCGACATAACATAACTGCAATTAGGTACTCTCTGTTTTATTATGTGATTACATCATGTTGCGAATTAGTCTTACGAAAGTCAGTCGTGGCGTAGGCAGAATTTCATTGATAACCGCAATAACAGTATCTATTTTACTAGAATTTTCCTTATATGGTTGTCACTCTCAGTGAAGTTTGCCGTTTTCAGGTTATGCTGCAGTCAAGGGCGGGGGAGTCACGGGGGTCATGACTCCCCCCTGGGCTGGGTCCAGGGCTACATAATAAATAATAGCAAGGACCTAGGCGAACCACTAATTAAAATTATTTAAAAAAAAATGTTTTCGTGGGCAAGTGCGAAGGGTGCAACTGCGAACGGAAGGATGCATATGCTACGGACCCTTTTTAGGGTTCCGTAGTAATCTACGAACCCTTATAGTTTCGCCATGTCCGTCTGTCCGTCTGTCCGCGGGTTTCCTAAGAAACCCTTGGTACTACAGAGCTGAAACTTGGCATGATTATACATATGAATCACGCCGACAGAACTGTAGAGTAAAATCTTAGAAAAAAAATTTTTTTCGGGTGTCTCCCATAGACGTGAAAGGGCGATGAATTTTTTTTTCTCGCCAATATTTTTGAATGGGGTGTCATAGGATAGCATATTAAAAGATAGAAGGGGTTTACTAAGAACGTTTTTCGATTCAGCACTCCGTTTGCGAAATATACATTTTTAAAGTGAAAATGTTTGTCAAACACAAGTGTCCCCCCCCTCTACCTGCTAAACGGTTCTTTCTAAAAATGTGGGAAAATTCACGTTGGTAGAATACACAACGAAATTAAAAGGAAAACTATCACACATAACTTGGTCCTTCAAGTTTGCGAGTAATAGTCGACCAAGTGCCAAACACTGTTGGGATTAATAAGAATATATTTACTAATATAAGATTCTTGGTACTACAGAGCTGAAATTTGGCATGGTCATAGATATTGATTGCGTCGACAGATCTAAAATATAAAATTTTGGAAAAAACATTTTTTCGGGTGTTTCCCAGACACGTGAAAGGGCGATGGATTTTTTTTTCTCGCCGATACCATCGAATTGAATGTCATAGGATATATTTTTAAAATATAGAAGGGGTTTACTAAGAACGTTTTTCGATTCAGCACTCCGTTTGAGAAAAAAATATTTTTAAAGTGAATTTTTTTGTTAAAAACAAGTTTCCGGGGGGGACACTACCAGCTAAACAGTTGTTTCTAAAAATGTGAAAAAATTCACGGTTATAGAATATACAACGAAATTAAAAGAAAAACTATCACACATAGGTTGGCCCTTCAAGTTTGCGAGTAATAGTCGACCAAACGTTTTTGGGATTAATAAGAATATGTTTACAAGGTTCCACGCTAAAAGTGAGGGGAGGTCGAAAGCCAAAATGTAACATATTGACATTTTAGGTGTCGTTAAATAGTTTTTTGGGGGTGTTAATTACGAAAATGACATCAAAATTATTTTAACAGCAGGTTGATATTATTTCTATCAGTAATATTGCCGTAAAAAAAAAACAAAAAAAACAAAATTCGCGCTCGCTTCGCTCGCGAATTTTATTCTTACGTTCGGTTGTATTTAGACCAAAACAAAAATTATTTCCCAAATTACAAACTCTTTAATAATACATTTGTTTTTAGGGTTCCGTAGTAATCTACTAACCCTTATAGTTTCGCTATGTCTGTCTGTCCAGTGGCGTGCATTCCATACAAGCAGAAAAGCAGTGCCTACCCTAGGGTATTCAACGAAAATAAAACAAAAATTAAATATATAATGTACACAAACGATCACAGAATCAAAGTGAAACGATTTACCGAATTTAAACTTTTTCAAAACAGCGCCTTCTAAACTAGTTACTAGTTCAACATTAGAACTAATAAGAAGAGAGAGCCGTGCCGCTCGCCGCCGCCGCTAGATGGCGAAGCTTATAAGCACTCGTTTGAAATGCCTTTTTTGTTGAAAAATGCTGGCTTCTGATTGGCTGTTTCGCCTCTCCCGCGAAAAATTAACGAACTGATTGTATGGCGAAAAAAGCTGTGCCTATAAAGCGATGCTACCAAATTGAGAAGTGTCAATATTTGGTAAGTTTGGAAGGGCTGTTATAGATTTTTAATTTTGCGGCATTTTTTTCTTATTGGATTGTTTTTCTTTTGCAACTACGAACGAAAACCTTTGCAAATTATTGTTTTATTAGTTTATAGTGATTATTCGACATTTGTTTAGAACAAAATGAGTACAATAAGTTGTGAAAAGTGTGGTGATGATGTTTGTTTGCCGAAACTGCGTTATTATTCAAGTTTACTTTTTCAAGAAAAAGTAAACATTTGACGCAAGAAAAGGTACCGCAGTAAGACATTTTAATACTAAAATATACGACATTCATAATTGGCTCACGGGCTGTTCCGTGCATTTTGTTAACCGACTTCAAAAAAAAGGAGGAGGTTCTCAATTCGGGTGATTTTTTTTTATATTTTTTTTTATTTTTTTATGTTTGTTACCTACCTACCTACCTCAAAACTCCGTCATTAGTAAACCGATTTCAACATTTTTTTTTTCAAACTGTTTATAAAAGTTTGGAAGCACATGTTATTTTAATAGGAATAACCTTAAGTTGTTTTAACTAACATTCTAAAATCTTAATAATTTTCATCACTAAAAGTTCACTGCCTACCCTGCCTAAAATGTCTATGCACGCCATTGTGTCTGTCCGCAGGTTTCCTAAGAAACCCTTGGTAGCACAGAGCTGAAATTTGGCATGGTCATACATACCTATTGATTGTGGTGACAAATCTAAAAAATAAAATGGTGGAAAAAAATTTTTTTCGTGTGTTTCCCATTAACGTGAATGGGCGATGGTTTTTTTTCTAGCCGAATCATCGAGTGCGTTATCATAGGATAGCTTTTTAAAAGATAGAAGGGGTTTACTACAAACGTTTTTCGATTCAGCAATCCGTTTAGGAAACATTAATTTTTATAATGAAAAAAAATGTGGAATAATTCACGAGGGTAGCATTTACGACGAAGTGTACCCTAATCCAAAATGGTTGACATTTAAGGTTCCACGCTAAAAGTGAGGCGAGCCGAAAGCCAAGCTGTAACATATTGACATTTCAGGTGTCGTTTAATAGGTTTTTGTGGGTGCTAATTACGAAAACGACATTAAAAATATACACCTGCTTAGCTTGAAATTTTTATATTATTCCTTACAATAAAATTGTCGCAAAAAAAAAATAATTCGCGCTATCTTCGCTCGCGCATTAAACTCTTCCATTCTGTTATATTTACGCCAAACTTTTTAATACATTTGTTTATGATACTAAGTATAGTATTTGGGGATTTTAACATCAACTATGACAATATGCTTGTAGAATTAAGAAGCCAGCTGCATATTTGAACAATGCTGCTACGGAACCCTACAATGCGCGTGGCCCGACACGCTCTTGGCCGGTTTTTTACTTGTATCTATTATTATATTATCAAAATTAAATTATACCTTCTTGTGACTTGACCACGACTATGTGACCTCCCCCTGGCGCCAAAGCTGGATCCGCCCTTAGCTGCAGTCGTATTTCTACATAAGTACATATATTAAGTATAATATATTTTATATGCACCTATAAATTATTAATTCTATAATTCTTTTATTCATACCAGTTTTAGTATTTCTTATCTTGATCGACGGGTCCTGGATGCGATTCCCGGCCGGAGCAATATTTGTGTAAAAAGCAGATTTTTTCTTCTCGGGTCAGGGGCGTTTGTGTCAATCTTTGCTTACATTCTAAGGGACTAAGACATGATAGAAAACTTTAATTAGGGGTAACTATTAATAATATGTGCTTTGAGTGTGTAGCGTTTTTTTACCAGCCCATATATGTCCCCACCAAGGGTGTAGCGTTTACATTTTATTATTTTTTTATCAGTTTATGCGTCCCCACCCCGAGGGGCACGGACTTCCCATTATTATTATCTCAACTTATTTTCAGTTGTTAATTCTTATGAATCTTATAGATACTTTGTAACTTATTGTTAGGTATAGCTTTTCTTATTAAGCAAATCGATTAAGAAACACACTGTAGATCGGTTTTCCAGTACAATCAGTTCATTAAAAAAAACTGTAACTGGAGTGAGGTCGACGCACCTGTCCGTGCACCGTTATCCCCGAAACTGCGTCCCGTGGGACTGCCGCGAATGCGCATTCATATTAATCACTTTTTTCTTTAGTAACTTGCTAGCTTTCCGCCCGGGATTTCGTTCCCGTGGGAATTTGGGAAAATTATGTAGCCTATGTGTTAATCCAGGATGTCATCTACCTCCATACTAAAATTTATTAAAATTGGTCAGCTGTTTGAGTGTGAAGAGTAACAAACATCTGCAGAGCTTTAGGTATCTCTCTTTCAACCTTTCAGGTGGTTAATCAGTCCATGAAACTAAACAACTTTACCAAGGAACATAGGTCAAAATACGAAAAAAAAAATTAAATTCCCATACAAACTTCATCAGCATATAGCGCATTTTGTATGGGAGATCAAATTTTTTTTCGTATTTTGACCTATGTTTTTTGGAGAAGTTGTTCCGTTTCATGGACTGATTAACCACCTGAGAGGTTGAAAGAGAGATACCTAATAATAGCCCTGTATACAAGTACACATCCTCACAAACTTTCGCAATTATAATATTAGTAGAATAGGATAGTATCCTACTTTGTGCTTAGAGGATTAGCTACGTGCGTATAATATTTTTTCATTTCTCATACTCGGAAAGTAGTGTTATTTTGATCTGAATATTGGGTGGAAAATGCTGCTACCCTCCACAGGGAGGGAAAAAGTCATACAAATTACTTCCCACCTAAGGGCCGGAATGAACTTTAAAAATAGAACTGCTGTCAGCTGTGAAGAGTTTTATAAAAAACTAATTCAAAAAAATGCTTCGGCCATGTGAGTTTCTAAACAGCCCGTGTAACTTAGCGCAAACTTCTTTGAGCGGAATAAGCCGCAAAAATTACGCGGTGAGTTCCATATTTAAAATTTAAAAAGTCGACATAAATTGGCGGGATACTAATCTGTTATTGTATCTGTGACGGAATTCAAAAAAATAGGTACTACTAATATTATTATATTTATAAATAAATAGTTTAGATAAACAACTAGTTTTATTTTTCTCATATTCGAAATGAAAAGTAGAGTGTTTAACACGGGTAAAAGAATCAATTCCTACTCGGAAATACCTCGGGAATTGATTCTTTCCACCCTCGATTAACAATCTACTATTACTTAAGTCCTTATCTATGAGTTCCCTACTCGAAACCGAATGACGTTTAACCAAACATCAAATGCTCGAACACGTTAGCTCGTTTGTTTACGAGACCTAAGAATCGCGATATATTCTACGGAGTACTTTAATTGCTCGTAAAATGATGTACAAAATCCTTGAATGTAATATTATAGTAATTAAACAAAAAAGTAGTTTTATGAATGATTTTCGGCTGCATAAAATAGCACTTCACAACCCTTATCATGGAGCTATTTTCGAGCTCTGCATTGAAAAATAACAAAAAGATATAAACCATATGCAGCGAAGTGCTGATACCTACTTAATCGTTCCTTACTAATATTATAAATGCGAAAGTAACTCTGTCTGTCTGTCTGTCCGTCCTTCCCGCCTAAACTACTGAACTGATTTTGATGAAATTTGGTACAGAGATAGATTAGAGCCTGCGAAAGGAGATAGGCTATATTTTATCCCACAATTGGGCACGATATAACCTGTAGACCACGCGGGCGGAGCCGCGGCCAGAAAGCTAGTAAGTATTATATATGCGAAAGTAACTTTGTATGTCTGTCTGTCTGTCCGTCTTTCCCGCCTAAAATACTGAACTGATTTTGATTAAATTTGGTACAGAGATAGATTAGAGCCTGGGAAAGGACATAGGCTACATTTTATCCCAAAGTTGGGCACGATATAACCTGTAGTCCACGCGGGCGGAAAGCTAGTAATGAATAAGACAAAGGTTTTTATCACGATCTACATATACATACATAAAGCTTGATACTTACTCCGCATTATATCGTTTTAATAGTATGTACCTACGTTATTATGAGTGATATTGAGTGATAGTAGACTGATAATGATAAAGTTATTGGAAAAAGCTAAGTGAAGCTGAATGCGGGCTAATCAAAGTAATAAAGCCGGGGAAAAGATTGCAACTGGACATCTGTCACTCTTTAGGTGTGTCACCGGAAAATGTAAAAACCATAATATTACAATTTCTTTAAAACCTTAAAACGAAACTTTAAGGGCCGCCTGCACCAAATTATGATTGTTAAGTTAGGTTAGGCTTTTTTAGGTTCGGTTAGGTTAGGTTTATAAAAAAGTCCGATGTGAAGTATAATATGGGGCAGTCACAAAGTACCGAGAGTGTATAATCTTACTACGACAAATTACAAAAATATTACCTACGGGTTTGACAATGTGTCGATGACATGCGTTACTAGCAAAGATGAAGTGTACTCGAAGCCTTAGAAGGACCTTAGCATTATTTTCGTAAATATACAGACTCGTAACGGGAGGCTAGGGGTTCAAAGCCTGATACGGGTCTGTACCACTAAATTTGTCTTTTCGGATTTATGTACCGATTTTTAATTAATTATAACTTGCTCAACGGTGAAGGAAAACATCGTGATGAAACCCGCACGTCAAAGAAAATCTGTTTTCGAACGACGAGCTGTCCACCATTGGGCCAGAGCGTGGTGGACTATGGCCTAAATCCCCTTCTTGTTGCGAAGGGAGGCCCATGATATTCAAAATTTACCTTTGGATAAATTTAAGACAGTGATTAAACAAAAACTTTGCAAAAAGGGCTATTACAAAATTTCTGATTATCTATCAGACAGGCAGCCATGGGAATGAACTGCTCAGCTCTAGAGTTATTTCAGATTTAGTTAAAATTAGTAAATGAGAAAATTTGTAATGCGATTTAAAAGAGCAACCTCAGAGTTTCTTGCCTGTTCTTCTCTGAGGAAGACTGCACCTATGCGAATAGGCGTAGAGTCATTAGGA
The DNA here is from genome assembly GCA_949987775.1 of Aproaerema taeniolella. Classification (NCBI taxonomy): domain Eukaryota; kingdom Metazoa; phylum Arthropoda; class Insecta; order Lepidoptera; family Gelechiidae; genus Aproaerema; species Aproaerema taeniolella. The sequence goes on from OX465264.1 coordinate 9,376,938, forward strand.
TCAAAAGAACGAATGCGTATGTATGTATTTAAATCATTTAATGTACCTATGTTTGTATGTATTTCATTGTAATCTTGACTTGTTTTAAGTGACATCCTGAATGTCCTATAAAATAAAGATTTTTCTATTCTATTCTATTCTATTCTATTCTATTCTATTCTATTCTATTCTATTCTATTCTATTCTATTCTATTCTATTCTATTCATGCCCCTCAGTGGGGACATATATGGGCTGGTAAGAAGAAGAAGACACTGTTCTAACAATATATCTTCAATAAATACACCGACATAGTTTATGTTCTCATCGTGTCCATGCTTTGTCATTCAAATACTGCTCAGTAGAATACAGAGAGGTAATTTAAACTAATACAATGTGCAGTTACGACTTTATAAAGTTACTGGCATAAGTCCTCCATTAATTAGGTACTTAATGGATAGTTAATACAAATTCCTTGTCCCTTTTTTTCACTTCCTTGAGTCATGCAACGTAATTTGTTCGTTAATAATTGATTGCTAATTAATTAATTACAAGATTAACCGAGACTTGTCACAGTTGACGTGAATATACCTCTTATACTTAAAGGAAAGAATTAACGATATCAAATAAAAATAATTAAATAATTTGCAACAATGATAACGCGACTGCTAGATAAACTGCAAAAGTTTTAATTTTAACTCAAGCCCTATTAACTAAGCAACCTAAAATTAATCGTATAATAGCTTAAAGGAGCAGTGGTATTTTTTGCCCTTTGCTCGATAGCTATTAAGATTCATTTTACGTTGTTTTGATCGCCGCGTAGGAACAGCGCTTTAGATAATGCACAAGCCCAATCACTGGATCAAGAAATTATAAGGAAATAATTTTATTTGCACCGAACATTTTCCTTTCTTTGTGAATACTTTACTTAAAGTCTATTATAATACGAAGTCGTATTCCATCACAGCTGCACTTCACACATAAAAGCAGCAGTTGCAAGCAGTTAAGATTACAGTTAAAACTGTGAGTCAGCGCGCGTCCCCATTCTGCTCTGCTGGTCAAAACTTTCACTACATATACTCACTACTGGGCCCCGATTCTGTAACTTCAGTTGTGTTTCGAGGGAATGGTCAAATTGAGAACTATCCAAATTTCATACATCTAATAAAGGCTGCTTTGACTTGTGGCGCCACCGCCAACTGAATTTTCAGTTGCAGGTAGTTTGCAACTTTACGTTCGGTTGGCGGTGGCGCTGCTGGTTGGTGTGATCAGCAAATATGTGAAAATTAAATAGTTCTCAATTTCGCCCCCTGAACAGATAAAATCGATGCACAACTGAAGTTACAGAATCGGGGCCCTGACTGTTCTGATCGAGTTCTCGACACTGACCAAAGCTGGTGCAGATACCCTAGTGAGATAATTCTCAGCATTGCCTTCTTCAAGAACAAAGGACTATAATTTTCTTGGATTAACGAGATTTCTTACCGTTATTTTCCTAAACATAAACGCATCACTCTATTCTAGCACCATAAGTTACATCTCTACTTTTTGAACCAGATTGTGGCTTTAAATCAGTTAAAGCCGAAGTCCGGCGACAAACAGCTTGCTGTGTTCCGTCGGTGCGTGGGAGTACCAGTGCCTTTATAGGCATTTTCTGGGTTAACTCGCTCTATCGTCGACCTCATGTTTGTCCTCATAGTCAAGATTGAGGTCAAGAGTTAACCCATCTTAAAATAAAATAAAAAAGTTGGCGACTAACTAATTTAATCACCTAATGTAATCCTTACTAATATTATAAACGCGAAAGTGTGTATGTATGGATTTTTGTTACTCTTTCACGCTCAAACGGCTGGACCAATTTTAATTAAATTTGGTATGGAGGTAGCTGACACCCTGGATTAACACATAGGCTACATAATTTTCACAAATTGCCATGGTAACGAAGTCCCGGGGGAAAGCTAGTTTAAACTAATTTAAAGCCCACAAAACTGAACCTTCTTTTGTTCGACCTATGAGTAGAAATGTGAAAAAAATGTCGCCTCTCCATACGACATGAGCGATCTTCAAAACAGCATAAATGATAAAACATACTAAAAAAACATAACATGAGCAGTTCTGTTTGTCTTGTAGAAACAATACAATTTATTTGTCGACAAGGATATTCACAAAAAGACGAAGACCCTACGTAACTCGTAATTTTCAAGTTTAGATTTCGTTAAATTATATTTTATATTGTATGTTAGTCTATAGGCCTAGTTGTCTGAAAGTATAGAGATTTACTTATTTTTTTATACATTTTAATGCAGTATTCTTCTTCTTAAATAATTCACAGGATACACAAGAGCCTCTATTGCTAAAAAGCACATTCTGCCGAGCAAACTTAGTGTAAGATATCGTAAGAGTGTAAGATAGTAAACATTAAAATCAGGATTTCAATCTGTTTTGACCATCACGTATGTTTTCACAATCATCTTACAAAAGCACCCGTTTCTTACTTGAGAAATGGCGCCGGCGCCGTCCAGCAACTTCGAAGTTACATAAACTTTAGAGGTTGAACCAAGTAACCGACTTCTGTGGACGGGTGGACCCTTTTCCAGCCATCATGTTGCGCCATCTTGGAAATTACCATGCATTGAATCAACGCGTTAGTGGAGTAAGGTGTTTGAAGAAGCTAGTGACTAAATGCGTACTTGTCAAATGCGTGCTTATAAACACACGAATGATACGCTAAAACCTAAGACAATGTTTGATTTCATAGAATGTTTTAAGTAAATTGAGATATGAGTCGTATAGAAGCAAAGGTCTATCTGACTTATGGGTGATTATTGGCAAATGTCAAAATAAGGTGCTCCATACAAATTTTAACTTACGAATTATTCATCGTAAACTTAAATATGTATTGTAAACAATATTACTTTTAGTTAATTAAGTAGGACACAATAATATATAATATGCAATATTGTTTTATTTTAGACAACAGTTTTTTTTAAGTTAAATTTTACAGATTGCTGGATTTGAAACTGATTTCATACTTTGAAGTGGTTTTTCTATAAGAAATAGCTGACTTTGATACGAACTGTGAATAATGGTAGAAAGTATTCAAAATTCTGAGTGTTGCTACATTCAAAGCTCATTTTTACTTTAAATGTCAGATAGCTGCCTTTGCTTCTATACGACTCATATGATCGTCTCTTTTTGTATTAGTTGACTTTAAATTAAGTAGTTAAATTGAGGATGTGAATCAGCCCACCAAACTGAATAACTTTCCCCAAGGAACACAGGTCGAAATATTTAAAAAAAATATCGTCTCTCCTTCGAATGGGAAGTCAAACATGTTTTTTTTGATTATGTAAAATTTCTTGGGGAAAGTTGTTCAGTTTCATGGGTAAAAGCAGCACCACCTACAGTTACTAATCGCGAACAAAGTCAACCGAACACTAACATTAAAAGGCTGCTTTGTTTTCAATCAAATTAACTATAAGAAATTTTCATTTTTATTAATTACTATTTCTAGCTTTCCCCCCGGGACTTCGCTGCCGGCCGTGGGAATTCGGGAAAATTATATACTCAGGGATAACGTGGTGAAAGTAGTTTTTGAGTTTATACGTTACAAACATACAAAAATACAAATCTTTCCTCTTCATAATATTAGTGAAGATTTATATAAATTATTATTACCTCTTATACAATGTGTTTCAAAAAAACCCAAAAAAAATATAATTCAAAATTAATTATAATTTAGCTTATTGCTCAGCTCTATTACAAATATGACAAGTATGTCATATTAATTATATGAAACTTTCATTTTGAAAGACGTCAAACCGTGCAACTGATTACTAGAGTTGCGACTATTTCACTTTTAAAATTAAATATTGGAATTTCTTTTTTTTTGGGTTTTTATGAAACACCTTGTACATCGACGACGCTATACAATTTGAATTCAAATCTCGAAGTTCTACCAAATAAGACGAAAGCACCAAATGTGTCGTTTACCCTATCAAGTTCTTTTTTTTTAATTTTCGTATTTTCAGCCAGATGACTTATTTTATTTTATTTTAAAACCCGTCAGTGAGAATCTCTATGCAAACTGCCAACCTTTTTAATACCATACTAGTAGATTGGATACCTAAACTAAAAGCGTTCGTGCCCATGGACATGACATGAATATGTAAATTACATAACAAATTAAATAATAGTTCAACCAATATTGTACCAGTCCATCTGGTTTCGCACGTGTTACCTGAATTCTTGGGAATTTATGGCCGTTTCTAGGTATATATATTTCGGAGTTGTCAAGAATTCAAGACATCAAGAAATTTGGGTGTCAACGAAATACAAGTGACGTCAGCTCACTTGACAGAGTCTGTGTGCATTGCACGTGGTCGGGATTGAGGGGAGGCCATACAGTCTTCCTCTAACCGGCGCGCGGGCAGCTTGTACCAGGAACTGTCCTGATGTGTTTCGTTAGATCACCTAGTGCTTGTAATAATTAACGTTTAGTTCACTCAGAGTGATTGACGGGGCGATAGTGAAGCTAAGTAGTTAAATCTAGGCTGTGCTATAATTACAGACGTTCGACCTATGTGATCTATATTGTGTGACATGTAAAAGACATAAAGGCTATGTGTATTCTAGTGTTTTCGTTATGCCTGTAACCCACGTATACGCCCACAAAGATGATCAATAAAGAGAAAACCACTTCTGATGCTTTATCATAAGAATTACTGTTTTTATAAGAGGGATTCCTCGCTGTTTATGTAAACTTTTCCGACATCAGAAGTGGGATTCGACCAGGCAAACGAAACTGAATAAAAGACAGCAATAAGTGTCTTATGAAAATTTGAAAAGTTAAAAAAAAATGAAGATAAAAAAAACAGAACTTAATGTGTGTGAACCTTGTCTTTACAAAAGTTTGTAATAAAGTGAAATGTTTCATTGGTGAACGGAAGGACTAAAGCAAGAAAAATATTAACATCGCGAAAAATAGGAAAATGTGAAGACATACAAGCGCATTGATGCAACAAAACGGTCAAAGATTCAAAGGAAGACTTCGTGCCTACGAAAGTGTAAGAACCAGACACAGTTCCAGTCATCGTGGTGGCGGTAACACAGCGATTAGAAGGTTAATGTAACGGCAGGTTGGAGGATCAACTCGTTAGCATTGGTGACATAAAGGTCAGAGTTTTCCATTAAGGTGATGAATGTTCGCTAGTAAAAGAAAGTGTGGCCTCAAAGTTTTCTGGTAAGAGAATACCTAATACTATAAAATTAATGGGTGTCGGCCAAGGAGCAACATTCAATACCGAACAAATCCTTTGTTCTCTTAAGTTATGTACTTACACTATAGAGATTTTATTTCACGTCTTGCCGAATGTTTATGTGAGTAGTGACATAATGATAGGCCGAGAGATTTTGAGTCAGGGCTTTGTTATAAATATGCCGGCTCCTCGGTTTTCGGTTACAAAGAATTGTTTACATGTGAACAGTATCTCTTTAAACAAAGAGACCTCAGTTGACTTTTAAGAAATAGACACAAACATACCAGTTGATAAGAAGTGTGATCTTATTTCAGTACTGAGAAACTTTCCAAATTATTTTCCTACAGAAATGCCTAAAACTAGAGTTAAAACAGGTGAGCTTCAAATCCGACTAGTGGACCCAAATAAAACAGTTCAAAGACGACCCTACCAACTTAGTCCTGATGAACGTGAAATTATGCGGAGAAACGTTTGAATGATCTAAGTCAGAGTGTATTAAAGTCGGTGTTGATGTGTCCTAGAGGATGCTCAACTCAAGGGACACGCATGTCAGTGCCTTAGAGGTGGTCTTATTCTTTTACGTTGCAAGATTTTTCAAGTGCAAATCAGAACCGCAGTTTTCTTGTCGATGTTATAAAAAAAAAAAAAAAATTATAGTGGTAATAGGTAGCGATTGAAATGCTATTGTTTGATTCATTTAAGGTGGTAAAAGAGATCTTATAAAGATTCCGTTAAATAAAACATGAATGTCCGTGAGGTTATCTCTGCCTATCACACAAGTTATTTAGCGTGATGTCAAAAAAAAAAAAAAAAAAGTATTGCTCCTTAACTTCTAGGAATGCATTTCGAAACTGTGGGAGCCAAGTGTTTGGCTCAACAAACGGAAACACTTCAGTTGTCAACAGGGTGTTTTCATAAAAAAAAAGGGTTTTGACTAATTGACCTGTCGAACTGTGTTTTTTTTATGGTAAGTATGTTTACAATTTGAATTGCTTACTGCAGCATGCAGATTAGTTTGAATTATGGTGAACTTAAAATAGATACCTAATTTGAAGTTAATTTATATCTGAAGAATTCGTAAAAGAAAAAAAAAAAAAGATAATTTCGCTAATATGAATTAATTGAGATCTGGGAAGAGTGTTTAAAATTTACTAGTTTAAATAAAACGAAGAAATTGTGGTAAGTAGGCCCAAGAAGGAATGAGGCTAAATTCAATGGCTTTATTTGGGCTTTGTTTTGAAGTTACATGTTAAAAGCCTTAAATAGCAAGCGTACTTACAAGTACGCACATGATCGTTTACGTAAGATGCCAGATAGTCATGTACCAGACGATGATGGTAGTGATAAGGAGTAAATGTTTGTGTTAAAACGAGGTAACTATCTTTCGGCCGTAGTAAAGTCGACCGTACCAGTAGTTACTGCGTAGTCGTAGCCCGGTGGAAATCGGTGTCTCTTGAGGAAACTCAAGTAGTCCGTGGGTGTGCGGTGGGCGAGTATCTCTGGCGGAGGTCGTGGTCTTGAGGACCGTAGTGTGTTGCGTCGGTGGGAGATGCAACGGGAGATTCATTTGGAATGCTCTATTGGTTGTGTGTGATGGTTGTTGTTCGGCTGGTGAGCCGTGGCGTTAGAGTAGTTACTCGTTAGTTAAAGAACCATAGTTTGCTACGAAAAATTTGCATCGGTGGTGCATGGCTCTGGTTTCTGATTTGATGATTGATATTTTCAGTTTTAATTTAATGAAAATGATTAAGAATTGGAGATTATGTTAAGATATGAATAATGTTGATCTGAGATCATGGTCATGGAAGTTAGTAATACTCTGAATCTCTGAGCTTCGTAGTTCCTTGGAAACGGTTTTAATGAGATCAGTTAATAGAAAGTAACAATGTTTTTGATGCTGAGTTCAAAGTTAAGATTATGGATCAGGACCTTACTCTGGTCTCAGGGTCAGGGTGTAAGGTCAGGAATGACCGAGCTTTGTGATGAAGTTTGTTTCAGAATTACACACAGGGACGTGTGTCGCGCAGGATGGCCGTTTCGGAGTTGTCAAGAATTCAAGACATCAAGAAATTTGGGTGTCAACGAAATACAAGTGACGTCAGCTCACTTGACAGAGTCTGTGTGCATTGCACGTGGTCGGGATTGAGGGGAGGCCATACAGTCTTCCTCTAACCGGCGCGCGGGCAGCTTGTACCAGGAACTGTCCTGATGTGTTTCGTTAGATCACCTAGTGCTTGTAATAATTAACGTTTAGTTCACTCAGAGTGATTGACGGGGCGATAGTGAAGCTAAGTAGTTAAATCTAGGCTGTGCTATAATTACAGACGTTCGACCTATGTGATCTATATTGTGTGACATGTAAAAGACATAAAGGCTATGTGTATTCTAGTGTTTTCGTTATGCCTGTAACCCACGTATACGCCCACAAAGATGATCAATAAAGAGAAAACCACTTCTGATGCTTTATCATAAGAATTACTGTTTTTATAAGAGGGATTCCTCGCTGTTTTTGTAAGCTATTCCGACATATAGTTAACATTTTTATATCTGTAGTGTAGACTCTACATAGATAAAATAGAAAACAGTATTCAGCTTTTAAACAAAAGGTCGCATATTTCCGGAACAAGAAATAATATCGGTTTTTCACGATTACTCGATGCCCCAAGTTAAAGTGCCAAGTTCATTCTAACTCCTTTGTTCCGAACCTGGGGGTTAAATTTTTTTTTTATTTTTTTTAGCAACAAAAGTATTGTTAGGAATAATTTGGAGCTGGTGCTAAAGAGCAGGTCGCGTGGCGATTGTGTATAATTTTGATGTCATTTTCGTAATTAACACCCCCAAAAACCTATAACGACACATGAAATGTCAATATGTTACAGCTTGGCTTTCGACCTTGCCTCACTTTTAGCGTGGAACTTTGTATGGCACTTGTTTTGGATTAGGCTGAACTTCGTCGTAAATGCTAAATTCTCGTGAAATATTTAACATTTTTTTTCATTTTAAAAATTAATTTTTCGCAAACGGACTGCTGAATCGAAAAACGTTCGTAGTAAACCCCTTCTATCTTTTAAAAAACTATCCTATGACATCCCACTCGATATTATCGGCGAGAAAAAAAGTCCATCGCCCTTTCACATGTATGGGAAACACCCGAAAAGTTTTTTTTACAAAATTTGGTTTTTTATATTTGTCGGCGCAATTAATATGTATGAACATGCCAAATTGCAGCTCTGTAGTACCAAGGATCTAATATTAGTAAATATATTCTTATTAATCCCAACAATGTTTGGCACTTGGTCTACCATTACTCGCAAACTTGAAGGGTCAACTTATTTTTTATAGTTTTCCTTTTAAATTTGATGTATATTCTACCTCTGTGAATTTTTCCAAATTTTTAGAAACAACCGTTTAGGTGGTAGAGGGGGGGGACACTTGTGTTTGACAAAAATTTTCACTTTAAAAATGTATGATTCGCAAACGGAGTGCTAAATCGAAAAACGTTCTTAGTAAACCCCTTCTATCTTTTAAAAAGCTATTTTATGACACCCCATTCGATGATATTGGCGAGAAAAAAAAAATTCATCGCCCTTTCACGTCTATGGGAGACACCCGAAAAAAATTTTTTTTCTAAGGTTTTACTCTACAGTTCTATCGGCGTGATTATTATGTATAACCATGCCAAATTTCAGCTCTGTAGTACCAAGGGTTTCTTAGAAAACCCGCGGACAGACGGACAGACGGACATGGCGAAACTATAAGGGTTCGTAGATTACTACGGAACCCTAAAAACCTACCAATTAAGGACTAATCTAATAAAATGCCTAAATAGATAGTAAAAATAAAAAATCTTTGATAACCGATGCAAAACATCGTAAATGCAAAACAATACTAATCATCACAATGCCTATATCAAATAAGATAAAGCTTAAAGAAAACTTATATTTACATGTGTTGATAATATTTTAAGGTCGGGGTAAAATTCAATTTTCCTAATAGTCAAAAGTCACTGGGGTAAAAATACTGAAAAGGTTAGGAACCACTGTTCTAACTTGAACCATATCAGCAGTAGACAAGAAACATGGCTGTATAGTCAATTGAAGATACTTCTTATGGGATCGGTAAGCGCGCAGCATGATCGCCATTAAAAAAAATAGTTTTTTACTTTTTCTATAAGAAGAGTGGTATACCGTGGTCCTACCAGTAGGTCAAATCGGTAGGTCCACGGGCCCTTAACGGAAGATTTTTGTAAATATTTATTTTGGCCAGGACTTTGATCATGCCTACTATAAGTATAAATACGAAAGTAACTCTGTCTGTCTGTCTGTTACGCTTTCACGCCTAAAATACTGAATCGATTTTGTTGTGGTACAGAGATATAGATTCAGTCCTGGATTTGTCAACAGGCCGTATAGGCCGCGGCCTAGGGGCGGCAGCGTCCTAGGGGCGGCAGATTTCAGAAGACGTACTTGAGAAAACCAGTAAACTTGTTTGACTTTTATCCTATACAATCGAGTGAAAGTATTTACGCTCTTTCTTAATGACTAATTCATTCTTTTATTTGTCTTTAGTGCCTTCCTTGCTACAAATGGAAAATTATTATTTTAGAAAGGTACATGGGGCGGCGGAAATAAAATGGCCTACACTCATAAAAAATATAAATCCGGCACTGGATAGATTACACCTTGGGAAAGGAAAGGACATACAGCTGGGAACGATATAACATGTAGTCCACGGGTGGAAAGCTAGTGTTCTATAAGTAAATGGTTAAACCGCCAGAGTTCAGTCTTATTCGAAAGAGTTGAGGCACCAAAGTAGACGGATTGGTTCACCAAATGTAAGAAGGCAACCTTCAAACCATAAACTTCGTAAGCCTAACACCATTGCATAAACCATCCATAAGTTTTCCACATGTCTACACCATTACGTAACATAATAGTGATATGTTGTCGTTTGACAAAATGGCGATCAGTGACCATTTATAAAAAAGATTCCGACGCGTCACGTTTTGCCAATAGGTTATGGTGTCAAGTGTATCAGTACAGTCGGGGACGTCTGCTATATTAAAGACGAGACGAGATAACTTTACAAGTTGTGTAGTTATTATTGTGGTAAGCAACGAAAGTTTTTGAAAGAGAAAGTCCCGAAAAAATATGATAATGACCAATCTTCAAATGTAACAGCATCGGCACTATCGAAAGTTCCAATTTTGAATTCGAAATTGCCGCGTTGCTAGGGCGGAAACGTACTCTTATCATTTTATACTTTTTAATTTTTAAAAAGCAAAGGTGGTCATTTATGTTAACGACTTTTAACCCTCCACCAAACGAGCCCGCGACCGTATTCGCAACTATGAGACTAAGATGGGGCAGGCTGGGTTACAACCAACGAAGAAAGACATCATTCATTTTTATCAAAACAAGATTTGGGGCCTGATTTTTGAAACAATAGAATTCCAATTCGTATGCGAATATTGGCCCAGGTCAGAGTTCTAGGTCTTGGTTAATCTAATTAAACCCATTTTAGATCTCTCGATTAGTAAAGTTCAACGCTATCTGTGTCTGTCTGTGGCACCATAGCTCTTTAACGAACAGATTTGGATTCGATTTAAAAAAATATTAGAAGCAGTTACTTTTAGCTGTGGTCCTTTACTAAGTTTCATTAAAATCGGTGCAGCCGTTTAAGAGATATTCGAGTTTCACGTGGAAATGTCGACTTTTCAAGTTGTTTCTCAACTTTTCAAGTTGTTCGTTATCGAAATAAGGATCATACACAAAGACAGACACGACACGAACCATGACCAAAGAACAAACATCTGCTTTTTACTAAAATATTTGCTCCGACCGGGAATCGAGCCCAGGGCTCGTCGAAGAAGAGTCAACGCCACTACCATTTGACCAATGACTAAACTGGCCATTACGAATTGTATTGTATACCTTTATTACTTTTTACATGACAACTCATTTGTCATGCATTAATTCATTCTATCTGCCCTTCCATTGTGCATGGTGTCAAAATGAGTTTGACCTTAATTATCTCTGTGATGCGATGGGCAGAAAAGTAGTGGGCCTTGGGTAAGGACAACTGGCCACTTGTTGTAAAAAACAAGATTGCAACTGTCATTTTTCCTGCTACTTACGCTGAACTTTACTTATTTTAAAAATAAGATCGACAATTCTTAATTGCACTCACAAGTTGAAAAATCGCTACCGACACTGGAAGTTTACAAAGGCAAGCTTATCTCTACAAAGAAATCTCTTTCAGCCAACTTAAATTAAGTAGAACAAGCAATTTGATACGGGGCTGGGTGCAAAGGTGCATTATAATGACGATATAATAAGTGTGTTAGTATTTCGGATACTCATATTTAATAAATAAATAAAAAAATCTATACATATTATAAAGAGGAAAGATTTGACTGTTTGTTTGTTTGTTTGCATCGAATAGGCTCCGAAACTACTGGACCGATTTAAAAAATTCTTTCACCATTAGAATCCTACATTATCCGGGATGGACATAGGTTACATGATTTTCCCGAACTCCCACGGGAACGAAGTCCCGCGCGGGAAGCTAGTTTATTATAAAATGGGTTAACTCTTGACCTCAATCTTTACCATAAGGTCGACGATGGAGCGAGTTAACCCATAAAATGCCTATAAAGACACTGGTACTGCCACGCACCGACGGAACATAGCAAGCCGTTTGGCGTCGGACTTCGGTAGGAGATTGGTCGCGAACCAGACGGCCCTTTACAGAGCCTACCACACCGCATGAGACCATAGGACGACACCTCAGATTCAGAAAAAAATTATGTGTCGTTGCCTGGGATGGATTACTAGGAGGCAGGTCTCATTTGTGTTTCCTTAGTCGCCTCTTACGACACCCACGGAAAGAGATAGGGTGGTGTTATTCTCAACCGATCACCACACGGTCGAAATTGAGGTAAGAACCTGTTTAAATTATGTTTGTAAAACTTAAAACTTGTGAAAATTAACAGTTTGCGAATCAAACTCACCATCCATCATTGTACACTAAAGAATATAGGTTATTGATTTCACCTAAAATCAATAACTGCATCAGAACAATCGAACCGCAATAACAAATTGGTGTTGTATCGATAGTTAATTAAATTCAGTATTTCGGAGCGATTTTGTCTGCGTCTGTAACTTTATGACGGTTTCTTCAACGTAAGAGAGAAATTTTTTCCCGCGAACAAATTTCACTCTGCCGAACGATTGCGCGGGAATCAGTTGAGTTATAGTTTAAAGTGACTTTAATTTAAAGTTCATAGGTAACAATAGCTTTTATTTGTCGCAGTATGCAAAGAAAATAATCATTTACTTACTTGATATTAGTCGAAGCAGTTCCAAAGTAGAGCAAAGGAAAACGCAAAATCCCACTTAAGGTTTTTTATAGAAATCCAGGATGATATCACTTTTATTTGGCACTGAAGTTTTGTTAAACTAATAGAGAGAGTGTGGGCGATGGACGGAACCCACCACGACGAGTGTCGGTCAAACACTGACGTAGAAACGGTAAACCATGCCACACGACAGCCATTCTTCGAATAATTTACCTAAAGACTTTCTAAGAATACTAGTAACGACACTTGAAACACCTAAAATTGTTTTCGTTGACTTATAAAAGGCCTTCTAAATAAATACTCTCTTGTTCCAATTTTGAAAATGCGTTGTTCTAGCTCGGATTGGTCGGATAGTTGCAACCGGTTCTCATTCCCATTGGTTCATCTCGTCCGATTTCAACTTTCTTTGACCCCGATTTGTTCCGGGGCCGTATATTTTTGTAATTTTCGGGTTTAATGCTATCCTGATTGCACCCTGGTGTGAAAATATTATTTAAATTGATTATTATTAACGTGTTGGACGATGCTATGACTTATGGTGCTAGACCGTAAATTAAACTGCGTTAGATTAGAATAGAATAGAAAGAACTTTATTAACTGAACCACAAAATAAGAGTACAACACGTTAAAAAATCTACCTCTTTGTATTTTTCGATGTTTGGCCCATCATTCACAAAACATGAGCTGTTTTAGTCACGTTACTGAAAATCGGCGTGAATGCCGACGCATGACCTACCAAACTCAAGATTCAAGATTCAAGACATTTATTTGACACAAAACACTACAACACAAAGAAAATAAAATAACATACAATATAAAACACAGGACAAGAACACATACAGGAGACGACAAAACAATGTATAATTGTGCTGTAGTGCGATGTCAAATAGGACACAGCTCAGCATGTGTTGAAGCCGAGGCCTTGGTGCCCTTGGTGCGCGTGTGTACATAGCCGACGGAAAAGAGTAAACTACTACCTAATGTGTTGTGTATGTGGTGTGTGGTGTGTGTCTGATGAAGTTCTCATATAAGATCGAAACTGTCGGCCTGACGTCGATTTCAGTAACATGATTAAAACCGTTTTTTATATTGTGACTCTGTGTACCTAACACTCACGAATCATTAAATAGTAAAAAAGTTTGGCACAATTTGTTTATCTTTCTCAGATTCTTGCTTCGGTATCCGGCGCGACACTTTCCTGACCATTGGAGATTATTGAGGATTTGATTTATCGAGTCCAGTAAACAATGAATCTCTTGGAGTTTCTCAAGTGACTTAGAATAACGGGGCTAGAAAAACATAGCTTAATTTTTTGGACACCTTTGTGAAGAAAGGAACACGGTATTATTTTTTTTATTATAATATAAGATGGGTTAACTATTGACCTAGGTCAAAGATAAGGTCGACGATGGAGCGAGTTAACCCAGAAAATGCCTATAAAGGCACTGGTACTCCCACGCACCAACGGAACACAGCAAGCTGTTTGGCGTCGGTCTTCGGTGGGAGGGTGGTCGCGAACCAGACGGTCCTTTACAGAGCCTACCACACCGCATGACCATAGGACGACACCACAGATTCAGAAGAAAATGAAGTGTCGTCGCCTGGGATGGATTACTAGAAGGCAAGTCTCATTTGTGTTTCCTTGGTCGCCTCTTACGACACCCACGGAAAGAGATAGGGTGGTGTTATTCTCAACCGATCACCACACGGTACACATCAGGCTTAGCATGTTGACCTTGACGTCGATCTTATCTCGTTCTTAATAGCGCCGACTTTAGTAGAGCAATGTATAACGTGACGTGCTGCTGTCTGTACCATAAAACATAAGCAATCAGCTAAAAAGTGTTGCCTTGTCAACATTAGCACACTATTGCTAAACACGTTGTGCAAACGCACTGTCTAGAGCAGGGGTTTCCAACGTTTTAACCTATGCGCCTCACCTAACGTTGAGCTAAAAATCCTACGCCCCCTCTAGATGCTGAAATTGGGAGTTTATATAAGAAAATTAAACTAACATTGATAAAGTGATAAAAATGAGGGTGTTTATTTTTATTCATATGACAATAGAATAGAATCTATTCAATAGATAATCAACTATAAAAAAGTAATTTTTTTTTATAGGCAGAAATCAGGGACCTCTGCGCCCCCCTTGGAACCGCTCGACGCCCCCCAAGGGGGGCGCGCCTCACTGGTTGGGAAACCCTGGTCTAGAGGTTGACGTTTTTTTTAGAATTTATTTGTACAGCCGTTTCAAAATACATATATCATTCTTAATTGTATTTTATGTAGGCATAAATTAGCTGGTTTAAACCTATTTTGTTTGCTAAGAAACCGTGTCAGAGGCCATTCGGGGGTTTGAAAACTTTAAAACTTAGTCACGCTCGCCACATACCGTTGCCACAGTTAAAAATATATTTTAGCAGTGGATAAGTATAATATAATACTAGGTAATCCTCTGCTAAATCTATACATATTTTCTTAGGTCCAAGGACAGATGCGGTCGTAGACTTCAAACAAGCGTTAAGCCTCAAAGCACATGATTTTCTTTCAGTTCAGTTATTCATTCAGTAACAAAATTACATTAGTGTTTGAATTTTTTAAATTAATTAACATTTATTTATTTAAATTAGCATTAAAACTTAGGTACATAATTATTATTTTCATTAGTCAATTATAAAAATAAAAATTGCATTTGTCACGATATTAAATCCACAATATCTTAGTCTATTTACTTATCTATGATAAAATAAATATAAATCTATTTACATTGTTTCATTTTTATATTTATTTATTTACATCTATAGTCCTAGGTACTCGTAAGTACAGTCAAGTACAGTCAAGAGCAGGTCACGCTTTACACTACCAGTTTAAGCTGAGCTCTGATTTATACTGCGCGCCATACAATGCAGAGCCGGTCCAAAGTCCAAAGTGTCAAGCTTGACTTGCTCTTGAGTGTACAAAATAATAATTCATTAACCCGTCGTGCGATTTACGCGGCTTGCGATAGTAATCTCGTACACTGTGCATTTAGCGCGCGAAAGGGAGTGTACTGTAATGGAAAAAAAAAATTGGTGACATTCTTCATTAAGTATACATAGGACGCGATCTAACGCCTAATAATGAAACCTACCTGACTGGATTGGATCATGGTTCGCCCGACCCGAATGTGCATGTGCAGGCTTCCTCACAAAAGCATCACTTAAAACTTATAGTGCAACTAATGTACACACGGCAGCACATCACGCTTTACATGTTCACTTTGACGTCGCCTTTATCTCGCTCGTAATAGCACCGGATTTCTTAGTGCAAATGGGTAACCTGATATGCTGCTGTCTGTACGTATTACGTACATTATGGTAATTATGTGTGTGCAAGAAAAGCATATAGAATGATCTGCCTACCCAAAAGGAACACGAGCGTGTGCTTATATTCAAATTAATTGTAATAAATAAAACTATCTTTAATTTGAACTAAATAGTACAATAACTAACTTTTCAAAACGTTTGAATATTTTCCAACGTTAGGCCAATAATCTTGTATGCAAAGTCGCAAACCATGTTTTAAAAAGCTGTGTGAAAACGATGTTACCAGTTTACAACTCTTCTTCCTAACCAAAAACTTTGAATTCGGAATTACTGATTTTATTTTTCTAAAAGAACTGGAAAAATTAAATATATTGGTTATTATAACTACAGGATGCATATTATATTAACGAATATTTTTAAAATACCCAACTCTACGCAATGAATTTTACTAAAAGTTATCACAAACGATCTATTCTACCAAATACTACTGGTAATAAAGTGGCAGCACCGGGTAAACGTCAAGCTTGTGACTGGTCATCGGTGGACGAATCGTGGGTTAGGCGCATTTTCAGTAATTGGTGATTGGAGATCTTCAAATATTGCACTGAGTATTGGTTACTGTGTTCTAATAACTTTGGCCGCGGTTTATATTTCTAATTTTCCTTACAATTCTGTAAATACATCGAGAAACACTTTGTAATAAGTGGAGTGCAAAGCCGAGGTCGCGCAGACAAAATGTCGGTGTGTTTCTTTGTGCCTGCGTAAGTTTCCATGAATTTCTTTTATCAGTGCGTTCATTAACAGAATGCCTTTAGTTTTACCTAACTTTTACTGATAAGGCTGTTGGTGAATACCTTGAAGTTTTTGACTAAACACGCTGTAGAACAGTCCACTAGTTTGTAGTTTTTTTACATATTTTGTTACTACAAGACATTGCTCTGTCAATGTGTTAAAAGTTGATAAACTATTAAGTTGATTTAGATACAGACAACAGCACTAAAATCGACAACAATGTAAACGAAATAAGGGCGACGTCATGATGAACGTGTTTGTCTTTACTTACCTATAATAATAAATTACCTACAATTCTCCAAATACTAATTAAATACTTTTAATATAATTTTTAATGAACTGGTAAGGTAATCCAGAATCCTTATGTTTAGTAAATTGGGGCCAGCTTTTTAGGAAATTAATAAATTAATAAAATTTCTAAATGTATCGGCAATAAAACCAAATCTCTGTCTCTGTACTAATTATTAAAGTTTTTAAAATAAATATGAATAAGTTTATAAATAAAATTGATTCATGCTAGCCGTTTGATAATTATCATGGCCTTAGCTAAGACATTAAAAATATGTACTGTTGAATTTGAAAAAAATACCATGTTCAGGGTTAATACACGCACAAACTTATTACATACCATGGCTAGGGCACACAAACATTAATTGTCGGAGATCAACATTTTGTACAACACTTTTAATTTATTTTATTAATAATGGGTTTGCTCTTGACCACAATCTATCACAAGGGCGAAGATGCGGTCGCGGATGAAGCAAGCTCACCCAGAAAATGCCAATTGACTCGAATTTTAGAGGCCCGGGCTATACAATGAGTTCGGAAACACAGACACTAACCTTTTTTTTTCTACTGCAGTGATCAAGCTGGAAACCAAGCAGAAGAAGCAGAGCAGGAGGCCAGTGAGGAGGTGGCTCCAGCTGACACCACCCAGCAAACCCTGCAGCAGTTCTGGCACAATGTCATGGATGACATTAGGAAAATCACTGCGGTAAGTGATATAATAATGATCCCTTCATTTTTTTTACCCCCAGCAAAAAAAGAGGGGTGTTATGAGTTTGATGTGTGCTTTTGTTTCTCTGTGACATTGTAGCTCTTAAACGAAAGGACCCATTTTGATGGGGTGTTTTTTGTTTAAAAGCTAGGAATTGGTTCAGCTGTCTCCTGACATTTGATTGCTTATACTTAATAACTAGGTTGACTAGAAGAAATCTCCTCGTGGGATAAGTCCGCCTTTGTAATCTTCCTATTACTGTAAACTTGTTATCCTCTGTATTATCATTGTACAATAAAGAATAAATACATACATAACTTTTAGAGGACTGAACCAATTTCGATACAAAAATTTTAATTTTAGAATTATTGACAAAATAGCAATAAGTTCAGTAATAAGTAATATTAGCCCAGGGCCCCACAAATTTTTGCATGGACATTCGCCAAGTACAGACTGTTTCTAAGAAACAAAATCTTTTCTGTAGGAGGACTTCAAAACCCAAGCGCTTCCGCTAGCCCGCATCAAGAAGATAATGAAACTGGATGAGGAAGTGAAGATGATATCCGCTGAAGCTCCGGTCATGTTTGCTAAGGCAGCAGAGATCTTCATCCATGAGCTTACTTTGAGGGCCTGGTCGCACACCGAGGACAATAAGAGAAGAACTTTGCAGGTGAGATAGGAAGGATTTTCTACCCACTTAATTGTCCCTACTTAACTTTTTTGTCTTCCCCCAGCTACTTGCTGTGTATTAAGTAAACCTGAATTAGATTAAATAATTAGTTCTAATTTTCTATCTAGGACAAGAAAAGTGATTGGTGCGCATGGGACTTGAAACCGCGACCCAGGGATTGGTTAAAGCACCAGTTTTTTTTCTGAACAACTTCCCCGAAAAAACCAACATCAAATAAACAACTTTATATTTTATGAAAAGTCGATTTTTTTTGGAGACTTCATAGACTCTGGGGATTTTTTTCAGTTTCACAAAACAGTTAGCGAAAGTTTAAGGTGCAATTTTAATTAAAATTGCACCTTAATGTTTCGCTAACTGTTTAATAACTACCCCTTAAGCACATAGTCACTTTAAATTAGCCCACTTAATTAAACAACTTCTCTGCTCTAGCTGCATGGAGATGCAAAAAAAAAATGTTGCAATAAATATACTGTTGTTTCCAGCGTAACGACATAGCTATGGCGATATCGAAGTCTGACCAGTTCGACTTTCTTATCGACATCGTGCCCCGTCACGAGGTTAAACCGACGAAGCCCAGGGAAGATCCGCCCAGACCCACCCAGGCTTCTGACCCGGTGAGAATAAATAATAATAATATAAAATAAATAACGACACTGAAACTCTGAAAGCCCCACACATCGTGCCCCGCCACGAGGGTTAACCCACGGAGTCCAGTGAAGACCCGTCTAAACCCACGCAGGCTTCTGATCCGGTAAGATAAATCCTTATTAATATTATAAACGCGAAAGTTTGTATGTATGGATGTTGGTTACTCTTTTTGGCTGGACCAATTTTGACAAAATGGAATAACAAAACGAAGTCCTGAGCAGAAAGTTAGTAAATAATAATAATTTAATGAGTTTGCTGTATCTCGCGATGGATTTGGTTTCGCAAGGGCAGTCTATGTTATCGGAATTTATTTCTACGGTGCCGCAGCGAAAGGATTAAAATAAATAACGACAAATTGAAAGCCCCCCCACATTGTGCCGCGCCACGAGGTTAAACCTGTAAAAACCCGCCCATAAACACATGAATAAAAATAGTTTTATTCTAATAAAAATGAAATAGGTTTATTCGAAAATAGCTTTCCGCCTGGGACTTCGTTACCATGATAATTCGGGAAATTTATGTAGCATATGTTACTCACAGATATTTATTATAATTCTATTTTACTTTATTTCATTATCCTACAGCTATACCTTAATAAAGGATAATTTCCAACAAGTGAACTAATTTGTTGTTATATTGTTTAGTACTGCGTCCAATTGGGGGCCCCGAACACGGTGGGGGGCGCACAACATCTCACCGTATTGCAGCCCACACATCTCATACAGGTAACTAGGTTTGGTATTTTTAAAACGTTTACCCGCGTGAGGGATATTCACAAATATTTTTTAGGTAAAGAAAAACAGTTCTATTCGCGCCGAATATGTTATTTTTAAATGTTATTTGTACAACTTAAACAGCGCCATCTTATCCCAAATTAAGTAGGTTGTACTATTGGTACTAAATATACTGCATTGATTTCCCAGCAATCGTCCAACAGCGGCGCGTCGTCGTCCGGCGGCGTGGTGCCGCACCCCGTGACGCTGGTGCAGCAGCTGGTGGCGCCCGCCGCCGGCGACATGCAGCAACTGCCGGTCAGTGGCAACACCACGCGTGTCGCACTCATACACACTGTAACCCGCTTACTCACGTACACAGTAACGCACTTCATTCACTCAGTAACTCACTCACTCGTACACACAATAACTCGCTTACTCGTACACACGATAACTTATTCACTTATTCACACAGTAACTCTTTTATAGACATAGTAATTCACCCACATGTACACACAGTAACTCACTCAAACGTGCACACAGTAACTCACTCGTATACACAATTAATTATTCACTCATACACACAGTAACTCACTCACTCATACACACAGTAACTCACACATACACACAATAACCCACTCACCCATACACAGTAACTCTCTCATACACACAATAACTCACTCACTCATACACACAATAACTTATTCACTCAATAATTTACTCACTCATACACACAGTAACTCACTCAGTCGCACACACAGTAACTCACTCCCTCGTACAGACGGTAACTCACTCATACACACAATACATACTCATACACACAATAACTTACTCATACGCGCAATATCTCATTCACTCATGTACATAATAACTCACTCATAGACACAACAACTGACACGTACACACACTATCACATTCGTAATAACTCAATCAGTCAAACACAATATCTTGTATTCCAGATCCAACTGACCCAAGCGCAGCTGAATATGATCAGACTGCAGGTCCAGAACAACCCGAGCCAACCCATCATCATACAGACGCAGCAGCAGTCGCCACAGATTATACAGGTTAGCTAACACCTTAACGCCATCTAGCGGCCACTAGCTGAACTACTGTAAATACGAGTAGTGCTGCCATCTTCTTCTTCTAATCGTGTAGGTATAGTCAAGTGTGTGGCGAACTTGGCTAACTCTGGTATCAGTTTATCTGGAAACTAACTATATAAGTAACTATGTTATTATGACGTATTGAAATAGAGACCGTTACAAAAGTTGTTTTGTTGGACCCTGAATCTACATGCATCCTGGGACCAGGAACAACCATGTACAGACAACAGCCTGTTTTCCAGAGGCAGGGAACCTGATGGGTGACCAAAGTGGCAATTTATCACGAGCGTTTCCGTGCTTCGGACGTTAAGCTGTCGGTCCCGGCTGTTGTCGATAAACTACAGTCGTTAAAACACGTCAGAGGCCATTGTGCGGTTTAAAAACTCTGACACCAGGGTTAGTCAAGTTTACCACACACTTGACTATACCTACACGATAAGAAGCCCGTTTTCATTTTGAAAATCGACCCTATGACCACCAAGATAAGAGCGACGTCAAAAGGTCAAGTCGATATTAGCCCGACCAGAGGTTTTTGACCATAGATTGTCGCCTACAACTGATAATTGAATGAATGAATGAATGAATAAATTCTTTATTGCACACGTAAACAAAAACAGAAGGAAAAATTTACATTATGCAAAAGGCGGCCTTATCACTAAAAGTGATCCTTTCCAGACAACCCTTTAGCTGAAAGGAACCATTTTAAAAAGACTGAAGCGTAGTGCGCAGATCAAGTAATATAGTAAGTAATAAAGATATAAAAGTTTTAGGTAAAATAAATATAAATAAAATAAATTAATGAAAAGTAAATAAATAATACATAAATACATATGCAAGCATAAATATATACAACATAAATAATCAGTAAATGTCAAACGAGATACTGAAAAATAATATTGAGAGAGTAGTGGATGAAATGGAATCGTGGACTGTTACACCAAGGGAAGTTTCAAAAATTGTCACACAAATGCAAAATAAATTGTCATGTGGTTATGATGAGATTCCGATATCTATATACAAAGACTGAACCTATTGCTTTGTTAATTAATCAATGTCTAGAAATAGGAATTTTTCCGGAACAAATGAAAATTGCAAAAATTATTCCAGTGCATAAGAATAACTCATTATTAGATCCAAAAAACTATAGGCCCATCTCATTATTGACGACTGTATCGAAAATCTTTGAAAAAATTATTAACAGCAAATTATTAGCACATTTTTATAAAAACAACTTATTGAATACCAATCAGTTTGGTTACCAGATAGGTGTTGGAACAGAAGAAGCTATATACAAATTAATAGACGAAGTGGTAACAAAACTCAACGACAAACTGAAAGTAGTAGGATTAGTTCTTGACCTAAGCTCGGCGTTTGACATGGTCAGTCACTCTATCTTATTAAAAAAATTATAACATTATGGAATCAGGAATATGAACTATAGTTTGTTAGAGTCGTACTTACATAACAGAAAGCAATTTTTAGAGGTAACAGGAGTGAGTGAAGATGGTACAGAGGTAAAGTATAATTCGGAATTAAAAGACATATCTAGGGGAGTACCACAGGGCTCTATTCTGGGGCCAACTCTTTTTGTGATATTTATAAATGATATGGTCAATCACCTCAATGCCTTGGTACCAGATGCAAAACTTGTTTTATTTGCAGATGATACAAATGCAGTAATATCAAGTAAACTGGCTTTTAAAGTAATTTCATATCTCTTTTGTCAAAATTACAAGTATTTTTTCGTTTGTATTCGCCTAAATGTTGTTTACTAGTGTACATTCTCAGTGAATTGTAGTCCAGAATCAAAATTTAGATTTATACAATGTAATCTGTAACGACTGTGATCTGTCATGTATCTTCATCAGCCCATATACGTCCCCACTGCTGGGGCACGGGCCTTCCTCAATAACGTGAGGGGTAAATGCCATACTCACAAATAAACTATACATGTATACTTTTACAAATAAATAAATAAATAAAAATATTGAAGATCTGACCACGTTGACAGGTCGAGCATTGCAAGCTTTCTATACTTGGTTCGCGGCTAATAATCTGCAACTGAATGTAGGTAAAACAAATGCTTTACCTACATTCAGTTGCAGATTATTAGATTATGGTTGATTCCAATCAACCACCAAGAAAAATGACGTACTAGAATTAACACTAAACGATGACAAAGTTGAGCAAGTACAGGTAACAAAATTTCTGAATGTCCATATTGATTCGTTTTTAAATTAGAAGAATTAACTTAGCGCGATGGAGAGTTCAATAAGCTCGTCTTGTTACGCTTTACGAAGTTTACAAGATGTATTAAAAGTACCTTAGCTTGAAGTGTATTATGCTCTCGTTGAGTAAAAAAAAATTTTTTTTTGGGGAAAAAGCTATAAATATAACGTTGACCGAGTTCTTCAAAAAAGAGCAATACGAGTTATTGCGCGAATTCCACCGAGAGAATCTCGCAAAGAATACTTTAAAAACTATAAAGTACTGACAGTTCCCAGTCTATATATTATGGTACTACTTACCGACATTGTAAAACACAGGAATTTATTTGAATCCCAGTTAGAGATGGAGCAACGTCCAACTACAAGACGGAAAGACTTGGACCTGCCGTTTAAAATACCAAGCTGTTACTCTATTTAACAGACTCCCAACCGAGAAAGACTTTAAATAATTTAAGTATTTTTAAGATCAAGTTAGAGCTCTACTATTATAGAAAAAAAATTATACAGTAGATGAATTTTGAACATAACTGACATGGAGCTTGGAATACTTCTTTTCTGTTTTTGTATATTTTTTTTGATTGATATTATGACATAGGATATTTCACTTTATTTTTTTAATATTTCTATTATTTTATGAATTATTGTTAATCATTTTTTTTTAAATTGATGAATGGAAGAACTCTTCTTGTATAAATGGACATTTTAACTTTCTTTTTTTTTATCAATTTAAATGTTCACTAATTTAAATTTGACAGGATTGATTTGGTAGGTAATTTAGTTTTTAAATGACATTTTTTTTATGAATCATGTATTTTGTAAATTCTTTTTTTTTAATAATGTAAAATATATTATTCGTAGTGATGCAACGAATACGATAAAGTAGGATAAAGTAGGAAGTAAACAAGAACCATAAAAAAATAGAAATGCTGTCCAAAGTAAATATTCCACGCGGACGAAGTCGCGGGCAAAAGCTAGTAAATTAATAAATTCCTATAAAAATCACGTCGATCCGTTTCGACGTAAAGGAAGGACTATAGCAACTTTAGAAATGTAATACTATAGTCGGATTTTTAATCAGACGGAGTAAACTGACAGATCGAAATGTCAATTAACGTAATAATGATACCAACTTTCACATTATAGTGAAGTATTTGACTCATTCATAAATAGTTCAAAAGATGTGATTATGAATAAAATGCAAATAATTTTAGAGCATTTAAATTACCGTCAGTTAATTGTCAGACATCCAGCTCGACGACCACATTGATACTGTTAGTGACAGATTTTTGATAAATGTGGCTGATGATGATGACCATTCTTCCGATAGTTAATAAATTATTATAATGAAAATAACATGTTTCTTATTTATGTCCCATTTTTTGTGTTCTAGTTCCCCTTAATAGGTAGCAAAAACACACATTAGACAGATATTTTGGATTTTAGATCACTGAACTGAAATGATTAAATTGAGTAAATCATTTAAGCACAACATTAATTGCATTTTGTAAAAAAGCGGCAACATTCGATCTGTCAGTTTACTCCGTCTGATTAAAAATCCGACTTTAGTAAGTTCTATGTATTTAGTACTCAGTAGATACTACAAGATATTGTGTCAATACTTAAGTACTGTTTGTTGTAATCTCATCAGGTGACGTCACAAGCTCAACATCAGCATCAGCCTCAGCAGCAGCAAGTATTTCTGGCGCAAGTGGCCACCAGCCAAGAGGAGTCTTAGTCTTAAGGTGTCTTAGTCTAAGTCTTAAGGTGTCTTAGTCTAAGTCTTAAGGTGTCTTAGTCTAAGTCTTAAGGTGTCTTAGTCTAAGTCTTAAGGTGTCTTAGTCTAAGTCTTAAGGTATCTTAGTCTAAGTCTTAAGATGTCTTAGTCTAAGTTTTAAGGTGCCTTAGTCTAAGTCTTAAGATGTCTTAGTCTAAGTCTTAGTCCCAGAGGTTATTAGATAAAACATGATGTAATGGTGAGTGGTTGTCAGCCTTTCGCTCACAATACAGCAAAACCATTTGGTTTTTGGATATGAAAATGTTTAGTGTATAAATTCTGCTTAATTACTGTAAAAACGAAATAAACTCTCCTTTAGTTTAGAAGATAAAGATTATGATTGACAACACGGAAGATAAAGACTATGATTGATTACACATGTACGCCAGCTTGACGACAACCGAAAATTCTGACTTGTATATGCTAACTCCACGCTCACGGACGCGATGGTTTTGCTGTATTGTGGGCGAAAGGCTGACAACCACTCACCACTCCCTATTTCTGATTCCCTCCCTGCGTCCCTATTACTGACTTTTACTGTATGCCTGGGAAAAGTAGGCAGTTTTTCTTTCACTCCCAGTGCAGCGTGGAAGTTACGAATAGAATGGCGAATTCACAAACTCATCGTTAACGCAACTTTGATCACTGGAAAAAGCAGCGTCTAGACCAGTCATTGTGGTGTTCTTTTCGGGAGGCCTATGTATGTTCATCAGTGATCGTCGTGATTGCTGATATTATGACGATGATAAAAATATATAGTTTAAGATCCCAGGGCCGCCAGACATTTCTCATTAATCAAAAGTGTGGGAAAGAGTAGTGCTAATACGTCCTAGTAATGTATGAATACTAGCTAACCTGGGCTGTCGTACCAGGGTGTACCAGGTTCTGAAGGTACTTTCAAAAACTACTCACTTTTGATTACTGAGAAAATAACGTCTGGTGGCCCTTCGATCTTAGGCAGGGGCAGCATTTTTTTTGTTTTTTCTCCGTGGTTTTTGAAATAAAGATACGGGGCTCAGTTTCCCCATGAAACTGAACAACTCACCCCACGGACTAATGTAAATTTAGTATTTTTAATCGTTCCCCGTACGAGACAGATGGCGCTAACCTACAAGGACAACGTATGTGCTTAGTATAAGGGAATTGAAGGTACGATAGTTCAGCTGGTTAGAGCACCAGGAGATTTGATCCTGGGGTCGTGGGTTCAAGTCCCATTCGCGCCAAATATTTTTCTTTCCCTAAAAATTATTTGTCAATTTTAAATATCGTCCTATGACTTCGCGATCGCATAGTTGTGTACTGAGAGAAACGATCCTTTGGAGATAGTTGTTCAGTTAAATAAGTTCATATCTTTAACAAGGTTTTTTTTTACAAGGTCTAAGTATGCGTTTACGTATAAGGTGACACTTCACTTGGCGTTGCGTATTCGCGTATTTGCTGTATTTGGCCAAAAATACCATTTGTGCAAATATGACAAACACACAAAAAGGCAAATACGCCGATCCGTTCGCTTGTCGGTCTTTGGTCACACATCAAAGGACGCAATATGATTATTAGACCTTATTTGCTGATGGCATCCCAAGTGAGGACGTCATGTTTGTGCTGTTTGAACTACGTACGAATATTTGGGAAAATGCGGCGAATACGCAACGCGAACACGCAACGCCAAGTGAAGTGCCACCTTCATGCAAACAATTCGTTTGCGTAAAAATAGTATAAACACTACATTATTTGTAACCCACTTAGTAAAAAGATGTCTGAAATATTTATTCGCCAAGTGCAGACTTGGTACAGAATATAATTTATTTAAGTGTCACATGTAAATATTTTAAAATTAAATACACCTACTACATATTAAGTTTTAAAATATTGTTTTATTTCTAAAAAAACTTCTTCAATAAATAATAAAAGACATGTTGTTTTAGCTTAGCTTTTTATTATTATATAGACAACTACTTATTTAATTAAAAGAAGAAAAAATATACATTTTAAAATTGACTTTTTAAAACAAAAAGTTACTTGGGACAGTTCATTTTAATCAAACTATTATTATAAGTAGAAAACAAAAAAATATTATTCATTTAAATAATGTGAGAATAACGTAAGACATTTTATAAAAAATTAAACATTTAAAACTTAACATAAAAACTTAACTAGAATCAATATTTGCCATCAACATTTAATTTTAATATATTCGATAATAAATTCAATAATTTTAAGCTGTAACAGTGGAAAGAGTAGAGATATTAAATCCCAAATATTTGATATAAATCGAGTTTAAAAATAACCTTTAACCATTGCACTATCAAAGCTATTAATCATACAATACGGTAACAATACAGCCTTATTTCGGCACGGCCCGAAGAAAAAGATTATTATAATAACTTTATAACGGAAGGTCGAGCAAATCTGATATTTGGCGTTGAAATTTGACAAATTAAGTACTAGTTCTGGGTGTAATCAGATCTTTGCAACCCAAATATCTTAAAAGTGCGAGTGAATAGGCTTCTTCTGGGTGAGCTCGCTACATCCTCGACCACATCTTTGCCCTAAGCTAGATTGTGGTCAAGAGCGAACCCATTTTTAATAATAATAAAAAAATTAAATAAATAAGTGGTGCAGTTTTTTGGGCAGTGCCGAAATAAGGGACGCAATTAATGGGTATGTCCACGGTATGCCTGATGTTATTAGGCATATGTGACGAAATTACTGGGTTTCTCTGACATAGTTATTGGGCATGTATCACATAGGTACTGGGCACGTGTCACACTTTTGGGTATGGGTAACACATGGCATACCCGATGACCTAATTATTTAATAATTTATAAAATAACTGACTTTGAGGTTACTGGTGAGGTTGCCTGTTTGCGCGTTGTGCCGCGGCCTCTACATCCTCTCGTAGCAACAAGACGAGCGCCTTCTTCTGCCGGCAGTCGCGTCGTAACACACTACTAGCGCGCTCTTTGACCCAACTCATCAACTCGTCGTCTCGCTCCGAAGCACTGCCAAGTAAGGGATAGAAACAATAGACTATCGTTTTGTTAAACAATTTGGTAAGTTGACCAAATTGTTTAACAAATTGTTATCTAAGTATGTATGTCACCGGAAAATTGTAAAAACCGTAATATTACAATTTCACTAGTCATCTCTCGCGATGTTACAATTTGCCTATTAAAATTATAAGTTATTGAAACTTAAGGGCCGCCTGCATGAAATTAGGTTGGGTAAGGGGTGAGGTTAGGCCTTTTTAGGTTCGGTTGCATTAATATTATAGTACGCAATGTGAAAAAAAATGGACCAGTTTATTTTATTTTTATCAAGAGGGTAGATAGATAGATAGATAGAAATTCTTTATTGCACACAGTCACAAAAAAAAAGTTTTACAAACTTAACTAAACAAAAGTGCGCAAAGGCGGCCTTATCGCTAAGAGCAATCTCTTCCAGGCAACCCTTGTTTTAGGGACAACTTTACGAAGTCGAGAGTAGTGCAGAGTAATATTTATAGAAAATAATAGACTAATGGAATATAATAACTATGTACATAGGTTATAATATATAAATAGACAATGTGTACATAAATAAATAAATAACTACATATACCACAATATATATACATATATGACTACTTATATAAATATAAATATATATACTTAAATATATACATATATATATTTCGGGTACTTACCGAGAGTTTGTTATCTTACTAAGTCAAATTACAATATTACGGGTTTGACGGTGACATACACAGGGTGGAATTTTTTAATGCTACCTGAAGGGAAAGTACTCATAATACCGAAAATAGAAAATTGTACTCAAAGAAAACATTCCTTTATTTTTGACAAGAAAGAAAACTGCATTCAAGGATTTTCGAAAATTCGCTTGCCACACCCGGTAATCGAAGCGACTAAAATCTGTAAGAATTACACCATGTACTTTTATTGCATCGAACATTAGGGGGTCAATTATAAGAATGAAATCTCTCTAAAAAACTTGGTAAATTAAATGAAAGGAAAACTATGAAATCTAAAATTAAACCATCGAATTTAGCGTTTTGGTATTGACCAATTGAATTTATAAATACATAATAATATTCTTACAGATAAAACCATACAATGCAATAGACCTGACATCACCTTTTCGGATAAAAACCTAAAAACTGTTAATCTAATTGATATTGCCGTCTGCAATACACATAATCTCCTCACTACTCACACAGAGAAAATTGCAAAATATACGTGTGGCTCAGGCCAGCTGACCCACGGAACTTAAACAATGAATTTAGGTATTCTATGTATGCCAATACATAGTGCCTTCCTAGTGCCTATTGATGTCAAAAGAACCATATCTAGTGCCATCATAGTTTAAGAAATATAGGTCGTTGTTTGTGGGTCTGCTGGACGGATAATGTTCGTAAGGGTGATTTTTGTCCACCAAGTGACCTTTTATGTACTCTATTGTCTTCCCCTTGCCTGCGTGCTGGGTTTATTGATTATTAGCACAGTTTAAGCGCTAAGAACCAAAATCAAAAATTACGTAGTTTGATTTTGATATACGATAATAATAAACGTTACACACTCAAAAGCCCACGTTAAGGTTTTCCCTTGTGTCATGGGTCCCTCGGAACACACATAAAGACAAACAAATACCCATGACCCGAGAACAAACATTTGCTTTTTACACAAATATTTGCCCCGACTGGGAATCGAACCCAGGACCCGTCGATCAAGAGGCAGCGCCACTGCCACTAGACCAAACATGTCGTCTAATATACGATAAAAATATATGTTCAGGTTTTATTAGGTAACTTGTACTTATAATACAAATATATCTCGGTAATATGTAACTTTGTATAAGATAGGGAATAAAACATTTAAGAGTTGAAATATGATTTCTTAATGGGTAAGTTAATATCAAAAAAATATGTAATTATGAGTTTGATTTATTATGTGTATGCCCTCTGAGGGACCAAGTCGGGAAATGTGGTTTTGAGTTCATACACTTTCAGGAGGTCTCGTAAAAGAAATGTAGGTGAAGGGAAAAATTTGTAGGTGTTATAGGTAGGACGCTACACCTCACTGAATGTGGTCCTTCACACGAGCACTGTGGGGTGCCATATTACTGAATCTGGGCAATATGAACGATCATGATGAATGGCAATATTTAGCAGGTAATTTGTAGGGCTACATACATATATAACAGCTCTTGTTAATTAATAAACACAAAGTAAATCCAATGAGTTTGTGGACCCTCAGTTCGCACGGTCTCAAAAATTAACTTTGATGCTACAAAATATTTCGTTAAGTTATATTTATGAGACATGTTTTAAGATTCAGCACATATTTTGTAGATTCTACCCTGTGAATATTAGGGCGTTTGTTATCTGCCCTTAAAAATTACCAGCCTTTAATTGTGGTCCCTCACACCGCATGCTTCATAAACTTTGATTAAATGTAGACAATTTTGAGCAGTCTTAAAAAAAACACATATTACAGAAAAATTGTTGTTATTTTGTAGATTCACCTGATACAAAAAAACGTGAATTATTTACTTTTCTTGGAAAAACAACGATGTATATATTTCTCTAAACAAATACGCACTAGAGTAACCACACTTTGACATATTTTACGGAAAGTGTTTGTGTAAGTAAAAAAACAAATCGCGTCTTACTGATACATTTACTCAATTAAAAAATCAAAAAGTGCATATCCACCATCTTGGATTTTAAAATGGATGTCTTTTTCCAAATCAGCACCCCCAAAAATCTATAAAACGACACCCAATGTAGATATTTAAATAAGTGCATATCTATTAAACAAAAACATAAGTACTAATGTCAAAGCTGGAAATGGGACAATGTAGAGATGGCAGCACATCAGGCCATCCAAATTGACCTTGACTTCGCCCTTATCTAGCTCGTAATAGCGTCGGCTTTCGTAGTGCAAATGGGTAACCTGACTTACTGCAGTCTGTACATGCTTGTGAGTACAATATTTCGTACCAAATACTGACTGACTCTATCAAAACAGTATTTATTCAATAAAATATTAAGTACCATATTTTGCTCTTGTAAGAATATTTCGGTTATTGTACAGGGACAACCGCGGCACATCATGCTATCCAAAACTGTCAAAATTTTTCAATCGATTTTTCATTTTATCTCTAAGCATTAGAGTTTACAATCCATTGGGGAAATTTGATAGTTTGTGGTAACCTGATGTGCTGTTGACTGTACAATAAAGGATTTAAATACATACGAATATTTGTAAATGTTGGTTATATGTTTGGAAGTTTATTCTACATTCTAAATATACATAAATTTCATATTTTCAATAAACAATAATAAAAAAATACTTAATTCATGCAGTCCCTTATAAAGAAAATATTATAAAAAGTCTTATGAACAATTTGGTATAAAAAGTGTTGGTTACGTCGTCGTTGCAAAAAATTTGACTGGACATTCTCCATTACTTTATTTCTGTTATCAGTTCAGTTACCTAGTTTGTTTCATTTTAGATAAGTTTGTTTTTTTTTAAAGTTAAAATACCTAAATTAGTCCATTGAAAAGTTACATTTGGGGTTGCGTTTTTTAGAGGACGCAATTTTATTTTTTTGATGTGTAGGGGGGGTCAGTGTAAAGCTAAAACCAAGTTTGTGGGGTCGCCACCCTTGTCCCACGGCCGCCATCTTGAAAATAGGGGTTGAATTGGGTTGGTTTTGGTGGTAATTGGTTTTGTTTTTTGTAAGTATGTACTTTTGTTCTATTAATCTTAATTTTTGTTGTTTTTTTTTTATATGTGCGTTTATTGATTTGTTATTGTGGTTTGTGTTTTCTATAATTGTGTGGTGCAGGATTCTTAAAATAAAACATTATTCTGTTCTATTCCATTCTAAATGGTTTTTACGGTATATCTCTTAAACTATTTATTTTATAAAAAAAATTTGTTAACATTTTTTGTTGCAAATTAAATTCTCTACAACTTTGGTCCAGTAACTTTTTGTCGTAGAACTATAAATAAAAAAGTTATAAGCGAAAATCTTCAGAAATTCGAGAAAAAAATTTATATTTTTCGATGTAACTTTTTTTTATCATTTTACGAAAAAATGATATCAGACCATTTTTGTAGATCGTTTTTTGAGGAACAACTTTTATTTGCATCATTTTTTCATTAAGTCAATAGCTAAGGTTTTACAGCGCTCCGAAGTGAGTACTATTTTTAAGTACTCTTAACTATACCTATATTATACATGTGTACTGATAATATGTCATCAGTTATTGTTTTTTTTTTATTTTTTTTTATTTTTTTTACTTTATTATAATTTTTTTAATTAAAAATTTTGCAATTTTATTAAAAATTAATTATTCACTTCCTCCAACACAAGACACAGCTCGCTTTCATACTTTCCGAGTCTACCATCAGGTCCAGTCGTGGCTTGGTAATTATAATGATCCTGAAGACTGGGGCTGGAAAAAATGTGGAAAATTATTGATGCCAGTGCAGAACTCAAAACCTCCAGCACCCCCTGAGCTTCTAAAATTGATTTTTTGCAAATGCAAAGGAAACTGTGGAGCGATGTGTGGATGTCGAAAAGCAGGACTGAAATGTTCTGCAGTGTGCTTCCGTTGTTCTGGAGAGACTTGCAGCAACGTAATAGAACTCTCAGAATTAATTGATGAAAATGACTTTGATGATGAACCGCCAACATTAACACCCCTTCCTTCGCCAATTCTCCCACTGGTATTTAATTTAGAAAGCCGATCAGATGCTGAGCCGCAGCCTGGTCCATCGAAACGACTGAGGACGGAGTAGTTGTAATTTAGAAAATCACCGTGGATTAGGCCTATCGGGGATACCACGTAAAAAAAAACGCGCCTCTAGACTCTACCTCGTGGGTGGTGGGGAAAAGAGTCAATAATTAATTTTTAATAAAATTGCAAAATTTTTAATTAAAAAAATTATAATAAAGTAAAAAAAATTAAAAAAAAAATTAAAAAAAAACAATAACTGATGACATATTATTAGTACACATGTATAATATAGGTATAGTTAAGAGTACTGAAAAATAGTACTCACTTCGGAGCGCTGTAAAACCTTAGCTATTGACTTAATGAAAAAATGATGCCAATAAAAGTTGTTCCTCAAAAAACGATCTACAAAAATGGTCTGATATCATTTTTTCGTAAAAATGATTTTCATTAATTTCTGAAGATTTTCGCTTATAACTTTTTTATTTATAGTTCTACGACAAAAAGTTACTGGACCAAAGTTGTAGAGAATTTAATTTGCAACAAAAAATGTTAACAATTTTTTTTTATAAAATAAATAGTTTAAGAGATATACCGTAAAAACCATTTCAACCCCTATTTTCAAGATGGCGGCCGTGGGACAAGGGTGGCGACCCCACAAACTTGGTTTTAGCTTTACACTGACCCCCCCTACACATCAAAAAAATAAAATTGCGTCCTCTAAAAAACGCAAGGTAAGGCCTAAAAAATGTAACATTTCAATGGACTAAATGTATTTTTTTCGGATTAAATAAACATATCAGTAAAATACAATTTGTTTTTTTTTTTACTAACATAAACACTTTCCGTAAAATATGTCAAAGTGTGGTTACTCTAGTGCGTATTTGTTTAGAGAAATATATACATCGTTGTTTTTCCAAGAAAAGTAAATAATTCACGTTTTTTTTGTATCAGGTGAATCTACAAAATAACAACAATTTTTCTGTAATATGTGTTTTTTTAAGACTGCTCAAAATTGTCTACATTTAATCAAAGTTTATGAAGCATGCGGTGTGAGGGACCACAATTAAAGGCTGGTAATTTTTAAGGGCAGATAACAAACGCCCTAATATTCACAGGGTAGAATCTACAAAATATGTGCTGAATCTTAAAACATGTCTCATAAATATAACTTAACGAAATATTTTTTAGCATCAAAGTTAATTTTTGAGACCGTGCGAACTGAGGGTCCACAAACTCATTGGATTTACTTTGTGTTTATTAATTAACAAGAGCTGTTATATATGTATGTAGCCCTACAAATTGCCTGCTAAATATTGCCATTCATCATGATCGTTCATATTGCTCAGATTCGGTAATATGGCACCCCACAGTGCTCGTGTGAAGGACCACATTCAGTGAGTTGTAGCGTCCTACCTATAACACCTACAAATTTTTCCCTTCACCTACATTTCTTTTACGAGACCTGCTGAAAGTGTATGAACTCAAAACCACATTTCCCGACTTGGTCCCTCAGAGGGCATACACATGATTTATTTTATGTTTATTTTTGTGTTTAGAGACTGTATCTAAGAGCATTTAAAGAAAATAATATGGAGAATGACAGCTACACGTCAAATTTTAGGATCAGTCAACAGAGGCGACATCTGAAGTGAGAAATTGGCAGTTTATTACTTGGCATATGTAACCTTATAAATTGAGTTTTGAGCGTGACTGTACCTCGGTTGTTAAAATGTATGGAGAACTTTGAGAGGTTCAACTGTTATGTTTGGATGTGAAATTTAACGGATATTTTTATGTTAATCTAAGGCACTAATGACACACTAAACATTGATATGAGATTTCATACCAATTACCTTTTAGTTATGATCGTGTGTTGAACCCTCCGCCCAGCAGGCACACCAAGATCGTTTTATAGCTCCGAAACGCTTGAAGCACTAGGTTTGAAACTTTTTTCTCGATGGCACCAATAAAAGCATTAAAGCTTAGAACTAGAACCATGCCTCTAACTTTAGCCGTTTCCGTGTACGAGAGGTGGGTCTGCTGGGCTGGCATCCGTCCAGCAGACCCACAAACAACGACCTATATTTCTTAAACTTTGATGGCACTAGATATGGATCTTTTGACATCAATAGGCACTAGGAAGGCACTATGTATTGGCATACATAGAATACCTAAATTCATTGTTTAAGTTCCGTGGGTCTGCTGGCCTGAGCCACACAAATATACAGACCTTTCGATCGAATTAAAAACACAAAGGCAGGTTAATACAGTTAGGACCATACTAGTTATTATCTCTTCCACAGGTATCATCCACACTAGCCTCAGGACACTCAACATGCATCCGTCCACACTCGCTCTTCTTCAAAAAGCTGTCATCCTCAACACTTGTGTAGTTCGAAAATTCCTGTCGTTGACTCTATAGCACTTGGCTTCGGCCCATGCCAACTTACCTCCTCGCATGGAGAGAATATATTAGATATATACAAATAATAATAAGCATTTAATTGTCCATTAAAAACATTTGACAATTATAAAAACAAAACAATATTTATAATGTTCTAAGGACAAATTGGTCTGTGGCCTCAGACTGACTAAAACCTATGGAGGGTTTAAGCCCGGATTTCATTGTTTTTATTTTATTTCATTTACCTAATTTGTTAGAGAAATGTCATCCTTATAATTGACCTAACGATCGATGCAATAAAAGAATAGGGTATTCCTATAAATTTTAGTCGGTTCGATTCCCGGGAGTGGCAAGCGAATTTTCGAAAATCCTTGAATGCAGTTTTCTTTCTTTTCAAAAATAAAGGAATGTTTTCTTTGAGTACAATTTTCTATCTACAGTATTAAGAGTACTTTCCCTTCAGGTGGCATTACAAAATTCCACCCTGTATAGAAGCGCTCGTAGGCCAGTAGCGCTCACTGATTAACCAGAAGGGTGATCATAGTGGCAATTTATCGTGAGCTTTTTCGTGCTTCGGAGGGCACATTAAACCGTCGGCCCTAGCAACGACGTCAGAAAATGAATCGAGGCGTATTTTTTTTTTAAAGACAAATTCATACCTTTGGTCCATTTCAGCGAAGTGTCTGTCCATAAGTTGGGTGACCTCGTTGAGTATGGTCACTGCGGTTTGTCGGTACGAGCGGCGGCGCTCCTCGGCTAAATGCTCCAATTTCTTCTGTACGTCCACGAAGAGGCCGATAAAACTGAAATATGATAGAAAATATAAAATCCCTATTAATATTATAAATTGCGAAAGTAACACTGTCTGTTACGCTTTCACGCCTAAACTACTAAACCGATTTTGATGAAATTTGGTACAGAGCTAGATGAGGCCTTGGGAAAGGACATAGGCTCCATTTTATCCCATAGCTGGGCACGATGTAATCTGTAGTCAACGCGGGCGGAAAGCTTGTAATCTACATCTACACTAATATACATATTATAAAGAGGAAATATTTTTATTTTTGTATGTAATCAATAAACTTAAAAACCACTGGACCGATTTCAAATATTCTTTCACCATTAGGATGCCACGTTATCCCTGAGTAACATAGGCTACATAATTTCCCCGAATTCCCACGGGAACGAAGTCCCGAGCGGAATGCTAGTAAATATTATAAAAGAGGAAAGATTTTGTATGTTTGTAACAAAAAACTCAACCACTGGACCGATTTCAAAAATTCTTTCACCATTAGAATGCTACATCATCCCCGAGTGACATAGGCTACATAATTTTCGCGAATTCCTACGGGAACGAAGTCCCGGGTGAAAGATAGCATGAAACAAGGCTAATTAAAAAATGCCAAGGAATGTGGCAGATCTTCATAAAATCTGAGGTGGAAATTCTGTCAAAGTGCCTTATTAAGTAACAAAATAATGTTCTTTTTATTTTTTTTCGACCTATGCTTCTTAAGGAAATTTGTTCAGTTTCGTGGGCTGATTCTCTACCTTAATTTTCGGTAGCTAATTAATTATAATCGAATTTCATTAATAAATATTACTTACTCTTTAGTTGTATTTTGATGTATTTCGGCTAGTGTAGTATCTAACTTTTCCATAACGTTTTGCAAAGTATCACTGGACGCATCAAAGTTGTCAGCTGAAAAAGATAAATATAATGTGGATACAACTATACACAACAGAACAGGAATATCTTAGGCATAGTTCGTTTTTGGTATTATTTTCAAATATTTTGTGACTGTTTTCCTTAAAAGAATTGGATCATTTTATTTGTTAAATTAACACAATTGTTTTAAAATAAATAAATACTTACCCCTGTAGCTGGTCGATAACATATTCAGCCACCCGTCCACGTGAGAACTTTGTCGACTTTCAGGCATTTCCACAGTTTCATATTCCGTTTCAACTTTCCTTCTTTTGTCCGAAATATGTTTGGGCAAAGGACTTTTCTTCTTCGGTGCTCTAGGCGTGGACCCTTCAGTTTTCTGAGTTATAGATACAGGACTAGATTCGTGGGTAGGTCGTAAGTTATATCTTTTAGATCCAGAATCATTTTTAGTCAAATTCTCGACGCTTTGAGAATTGAAAGTGTCGTCTTTAGATCTTGAAGTGTCGTTTCCATTTCGCTTGTTAAGGAAATCTTCAAAGTTTATCGGTGATATTTGCGATTTTCTGGTTTTAGGTCTCGTACTTTCGATTTCTCCTCGTTTTGATTCATTTATAGAAGCCATTGGACTGTTTTTAGAAGCCATTTGGCTTTTTATAAACCTTTGTTTAGCAGGGTAGAGCCATTTGGCTAAATCTTGTGCAGTAAGTCTAGTAACAGAAACCGAGGGTGATTTGACTTTTTCGCCAACTCGATACGAAATTTCAGATTCAGTTTCTCTATCCGAGGGCAACCATTTCGCTAAGTCGTATTCAAAACGTTTACTTTTATCTGACTGCGATGACGATCCAGATTTAAATTTAATTACTCTTTTTTGTGAATATTCTAAAATTGTCTTTTGTAGATTACTGTCGTTTGATTCTTTACTTGTATTGACATCCCTGTTCAGTTGCACATAGTACTCTTTAACACTTGGATTCATGTCTACAAGTTCGCGAGGCGATATTCTCTCATTGAGCATTTTCGGAGTTGGCGGTAGTTCGTCTTGGTCGGCATGTGCGGTAATACCGTCTGTAGCAATAGACATTTCAGATTTCACTTCACAAGTGGACGTTATATCAATCTCTTGACTTCTGGATGCAGACTTTGCCGATCGAGACCTTGTGATCCTTCGCGTTTCAAGGCAAACGGTGTCATCTACAAAGACATCTTCGATTTGAGATCTAGTTGTCTTGTTAGACCTTTGCGAGTTATTTTGAAGTTCGTTTTTCTCTTTATTTGTATGAATATTTTTACTTGCACGTTTTTTTATGGGAACCTCTCTGATAGAATTACTCGTGACTGAGGAATCTGTCCTTTCTTTCAGTCGCAATTTGTATCTTCTTGACTTTTTATTTGAAACGATAGAGTTGCTTTTCATTGGTGTGTGATCAGATTGTATGGTATCATTAATGACGTCACTGCCGGAATTTTTATCGTCCAATACTGATTTTTTAGCCTTCTTTTCATCGTTTCCTATTAATTCAAGTTCTTCAGTAATATTCATTCGGGGACTATCTGGTTTATCATTGTCAGAAAGCATGTTTTGTGTTACGGTAGTGTCATTATAAGCGTCCGGCCCGTCTTTGCATATTTTTTGGAGTTTCTCAATTAAATTTGTTGTAAATGACTCTTCGTGGTAGTGTTCGGGTGCTTCAGTCTCTATGACTAATCCTGGCAGAGGACTGATAGTTCTATCATCATCTTTTATTATTTCTAGTGGTAATATGTTATCTTGTTTCTTGAAGAACCTCTTTCGTTTTTGATGGGCTTCCTCCTTTTTATTACAATTTGTATCTTTATCAGCATTAACATTAACTGCAACGTTATCTTTCTGTTCTTTTGCAGAGTCATCTTTTTCTTCATTGGTATTTTTTTCAATGCTTTTACTTTCTGTTTCGACTACCACGTTATCAGTTATCATTTCTAACTCGGGTTCCGTTATAATTGGCGCGGGTTCTTTAGTATTTTTATCATCAATGTCGTTCGTCTGATCAACATTATTGGCAACAAAGGATGTATTCAACTCTGCAGGTGGAGCTTCTCTCATTCTTTCATCGATTAACTCATTTTGATCGATTTTTATTTTTTTAGACTTAGTTTTTGAATTGTTACGCTTATTAACCCGTTTTCGTTTTGGTTTTTCAATAGTTTCCTTAGATTCCTTACTGTCTTCTGAGTAGTCTACCTTCTTCTTTGACCGCCCGCGACGAGTAGACATTATAGATGTACAGCTTCCAACAGTGGTGGTACTCGTTCGCTTCTGCACTTCAGCTTTTTTCTGTTTAAACTCCTCATCTTCACTATCGCTAGTGAAGTTAAATATAGCTTTATCAGACTTCTTATCCACCATAGTGACTTCATGATTTTCGATATTATCTTTCAAATGTTCAAACATGTCATTAAGTTTGACTGTTTTTGGCGAAGGTGGCGACTGTTTATTCCTGTTCATTCTTGTGCGTAATCTGTGACTTTGACGATCTTTTTCTAAGTCTTTGTAGCAAGTTGCCATTAATTTTGGACTTATTTGCTTATCTTTTTTTATTTCAGCTAAGACAACATCATCGTCATCATCACTTAATTTTGAATAAGTCATTTTGTTGGGTTTAGCAGAACTTTCATTTTCGTTGGAGTGATCAAACATTTTCTGGTCATCTTTGGGCGAGTATAGTTTGCGTTTTTTTCTAGCTAATTTTGTTTTTGGTCCTTCGATAGGAGTTTTTTGTACATTAGTTTCGGTTTCTGGTTTACTCTCTTTGGCATCTAAGGTTATAGTTTTATTAGTATCACTTTCATTGTTATCTTCTATTATAGTAGACATTTTTGATACCGGTTCTAACAGTAGTTTTCCTTTCAGTTTTGCTTTTTGTTTTTTATTAGGAAACGTTAATTTAATGCCAGATTTCTGTTTAGGTTTGGTTGTGCGAGATTTTTTTGGAGTTGTAGTTTTTACTGTAGCCATTTTGTTCACAACGTCCCGCAACGGAATTTCTTCATATCCGTCTTGTATCTGGTCTTCATCAGTAGTAGATTCATTATTTATAGGTTTTGTGTTACTCGCCATTTCCAAATTTTCTGCTTTTTCAGAATCAACATGAACTTTATTCAAATACTCAGAGCATTTGTCAAAATCATGGCATACTTGGTCAACAATGTTGTTAAGGCACTCCACAATTTCTAAATCTGGTATTTCGTCGTTGTTTAAGTTGAATTCATTATCAAGATTCATCAAATAATCTTCGCTGCACTCGGAACTTGTTTCGTTAATCTTTTTGGCCAAAGTCGGACTTATAACCAGATCTCCCGCTCTATTTTCAGTGAAGTGTTGACTAAAAAAGTCTTCCACTGCTTGGACATCAAACTTAGCGTTCTCTGGTTTTTTCTCAGTAGATTTTTCCGTCTCGTCTTTCGTTAATGTTTTTCGTTTTTGGTGTTTCTTTCTAACTGTGATAAACCTATCTGGGATCTCGTTTACAACTTCAGTGTTAGACTCATTGGATGTAGATTTCCTTACAACAGTGTTTTTCTTGGTTTTATTGAGTATGGTTTTAAATCCTGTGTACTGAGTATCTTCTATTGTTTCACTGTCGTCGCTTTGTTTCTTTTGTGTTGTTTTGTCTTCTCCAGTATTTTTACCACTGTCCTTCAATTTGTCTGTATCTTCTTTGGCATGCAAAACATCTTGTAATTTTTGCTGTAAATGATCAACATCGATCTCCTTTTCTTTAGGATGGGGTTCAAGAGTTGCATCTATAATAGTTTGCTCGGCAGAACTGATGGATAATTCACGAAGAGCACTGTTAATGAATTCTCCGTGATACAACTTTGATTTTATTGTTTCATCATCGCTTTGTGAGCCTTTAATTCTTTTTAAAAATTCCTGTCGTAGGGCGACTGTCCGTGGCGGTTGGGGAGTGATTGCGGCTTCTCCGTCACTCTGTGCTTTCCTTCCTTTGGTGTCTGGGAAGTAATTCACGGCAGGTCGTCTGAACTTGCTACAGTCAGTGCTTTCTAGACTGTTTGAAATTTCTTCGGTAAGTTCATTTACAACTGACAGTTGTGGTTTTAAGGAAACGCCTACGGACTCGTTATTGTATTTGAGATAAGCAAAATTTTCGAGCTTTTCGTGCAGCTGAAATATTGCAACTTCATTAATTAAGGATATAAAAACTGTTTTATTAAGACTTTATTGCATGTTTTTAGTTAATCTGTATATTCTATAAGTTCTATTTATGCGTGTTCACTAGTTCCGAGAGAAGTAGAAAGTGTACAACATAATAGGAACCAAAACTAATGCTCTAGTGCGGCGGCAAATTGCATGTTTTCGTTAAGATTGTTCGCTG
This sequence comes from Aproaerema taeniolella, assembly GCA_949987775.1. Classification (NCBI taxonomy): domain Eukaryota; kingdom Metazoa; phylum Arthropoda; class Insecta; order Lepidoptera; family Gelechiidae; genus Aproaerema; species Aproaerema taeniolella. The sequence continues at coordinate 9,417,986 of OX465264.1, forward strand.
AGTGATAAAAGCATGAAATTTTTATCATGCTTAGGAGATACCATAGTGATTATTTTAAGATGTGGAGGCAAGCTGGATTTGACCCCTGTCGCATTTTAGAGGTCAAATTGTAATTTCGATGACGTTAGTTTGGTATCGTTTTCAACTAAATAAAAGCTGCTCGGTTGATTTCTGATACAAAAAAGAGCGTTTCCATACAAAAAAGTGTACAGTCAAAATATCAATAAAAATTCAACTAAATTTTTACTATACTGAATGTACTGAATATACAGGTACACTGATTTATTCACTGCAACTGTTACTTTCTTATCATAATACAAAGATAAAAAAGTTAACTGCATAGCTAACTTTGTAATCCGATATAAATATATAGAGTTACAAAGTTATTTATGCAGTTTCTATATCTAGAAAACTGGTCTAAAACTGCAAAATATTTTTGTTTTTCCTTGATTATACTTACACTAAACACTAATTGTATTCCAAATTGGTCGCTGCTATGTCTGCTAGGAGTGCCTTAGAGTTGTCTTGTACTTTTTTATAAATTTTGCTTTCCTGACGTGTTAATGTTTTTTTTTACAGTGTTTTTTGTATATATCTCAACAAAACGTATATTTTTGGAATCTGTATGAATACAGCTTTTTTAATATATATTTTAAAACTAAATTTCAGTATATTTGTAAAGTTATGACTAGTCTTAGCTTAGTGCGCGCGGTGTATGAAAAGTTCACCCCCCCCCCCCTTCCCCAAAATCGGGTGATAGAGGCAAACTCCCGGGCGTTTACCACACTAGTCCACCTAAGGAACAAGTGTGCCAAGGCTCATCCTTCTATCCCAAAAATATGGGTTCCCATACGACTACATACGAGAATGGATATAATTACTACGCTAATAAAATTTCTATTATTTTGGGAATAGCTCCTGCCTAAACTAATGAACCGATTTTGACGATTAATGTGTCATTGGAAAGCAGGTGATATGTAGATGTGTTTTCATATGTAAATTTCTAATACCCCTCCAAATTTGATTCATAAAAATACAAAAAATGGAGTAAAACATCATCGAAATTACAATTTGACCTCTAAAATGTGATAGGGGTCAAATTCAGCTTGCCTCCACATCTTAAAATAATCACTATGGTATCCTCTAAGTATGATAAAAATTTCATGCTTTTATCACTCAGCGTTCTTTTTTTTAAATTTCCGCTGTACTACTTGTATTGTCACGTAAAAACTTATATGTAAATTACAAGATATGCGTGACAGACGCAAACGTTAGGAGACGATTGGAGCGGGTGGGGGAACGCTCGATTGTTTTACAGTGTAGTACTACACAATTACACATGTGTAGCTACAAAATAATCTGAACTACAGAAAAAATGCCACACATTTTAAAGAATATCGGGTGTTAGGGAATAGGCTTAAAATGATGAGGGAAACACATACCTTGCCTAATGAAGTCGTTGAAGTGGTAGATGGAGACCTCGAAGATAGCGGTCGACGAGATTTGGTCATAAAACCTGCTGAAAAATTAAACTAATTTACTTTTATTGCTCTTAAGGAGTAGGTGTAGTGGATATGTACGGCTTTAGGTAAATCTCTTTCAACCTCTCGGGTGGTAAATCAGTCCATGAAACTGAACAACTTTCCCAAGGAACATAGGTCAAAATACGAAAAAAAAAAGTTTCATGGACTGATTTTACACCAGAGAGGATAAAAGACATTTACCTAAAGCCCTGTATATCTACGTTGTAAAGTGTTGCAAAATATCCAAATAAACAAAAAATATATATTTTAATTCCCAATTACAAAAAATATGTTAAACCGTGCTACTGATTAGTATAGAATAGAAAATATTTTACTTCGGTACAACACAGACATCACTTAAGAAACACAGAAGACGTTTTACAGACACAAAAACAAAATTAAAGAAATGATTACAAAAACACTTACAAACATGAAACATTAAAACAAAATGCTGCACTGTGCTGCCTGTGTTGCACAGACAAAATCGGCGCTGGCTCAGGTAATACTAGTTTTACCTGTAGCGCTGATATTCTGCCAAGGGGCTGTTCAAGTATTACCTAAGCAGATTTTACCTCCCCCCCTCAAATGCTTGCATTGGTATAAGCATTTTGTGGGAATACCCGAAAATGCATTTAGTTTTCAAGCATAGAAGAATATTATGTGGGTTGCCATTAATGTAAAAAAAACTACTGCTTACGTTATCACAATCTAGACCCCCCAACCCTCATCTCATCAAAAATGATCAAAACAAAGACCCCCGCCCTATAGTGCTTACATAATACTTGAACGGCGCCCAAGACCTAAGTGCAGCATCAGTCGCCGCGCCGAGGCTACGACCACTTTGAATTGGATTTTACTAGTGGGCTAGATTAGTGTATAATTTTCCACGTTAAAAACGTATGAGTCACCGACTTCAATCCCAACAACAGTTCGCACAAAGTAGATATCTAGTTTTTTGCGGACTACAATGCCTATTAGCAAATAACTACAAACAGAAATGTCATTCATTTATTTAGATGATGTTCTAGTTTGTAGTATATTTTGTTTTTGTTGATTTTTTTTAAAAGCGCTGAATCATTTTCGATAAAATTTATATGGGACCTCTTCAGGAGTATATTCTTTCGAACAAATAAAGAATTTTGAAAATCGGACAACAGTTGCCGGAGTAATCGCGTAACAAATATAAAAAAAAAAAAAAAAAAAAAATACAGTCGAATTGAGAACCTCCTCCTTTTTTGAAGTCGGTTGATAAAAGGCTAGGGGATATAGTCAAACCTCTTAAATGAGTCCTTTCGAGGATATGTGACAAAGGGAGCCAATAGCGCGAAGGAGTTCCGTGACGAGTGAATTACTAATTTTTGTGTAATAATTATTTGTTTTTGACATTTAACGTAAAATACCATTATGTAACTAGCTTTCCGCCCGCGTGGACTAAAGGTTATATCGCGCCCAACTATGGGATAAAATGTAGCCTATGTCCTTTACCAGGCTCTAATCTATCTCTGTACCAAATTTCATCAAAATCGGTTCAGTAGTTTAGGCGTGAAAGACGGACAGACAGACAGACAGAGTTACTTTCGCATTTATAATATTAGTAAGGTATATTACATATTTACAATACACAATTTCGTAATTTGTTGTTATATTTAATATAATTTTGATAATTACACAATTATTTAGATAATAATTGTTAGTTTCAAATATTACTTCAATTGTAATGTATACTCTTATTGACGGTGTATGATTATTATTTATTACTAAATAAATATGAATATGAGAGGTGCGGGTGGCGGGCACATTCCCGCGGAGTATTATATTTATGTGTGCCGCGGGCGAGGACTCATTTAAACGGTCTATCTATAAAATATGAAGGAATAGTGCAAATTGTAAATATCTCAAAATGAGCCAGGATGTTGTAGTGTTTAGAAAAACTACATCCCACAGAGAACTAAATGAAATAAACACTAGGTTTGTAGAAAACATTTAAGTTTCTACAGGACCCTTAACTCATTATTTTCACTAATTAAGGGGCTTTAAAATACTTTGTGGTATGCTACAAACTGAGTACTTAAGTCTGAAACTACACCGACTGCAAAAATGGGAATGCTATAATAATAATAAAATCATTTATTTTCAGGTAACTAATCCCAAACTGGGTATTTAAATATTTCTAAAATTATACTGACTACAAAGATGGGTTTTCCCGTGAATTGTAACAAAAGTTAATATTACCTGGTACTATGTGTCTATTTGTCCTTAGAGGGTGGGAAAAGCGGGTCCTCTCATCCTGAATAACAAATTGATTAAGAGTTTATCCTGAATAACAAATTGATATATAGGGCTTTAGGTTTTTTCAACCTCTCGGGTGCTAAATCAGTCCATGAAACTGAACAACTTTCCTCAAGGAACATAGGTCAAAATACGAAAAAAATATTTTGAGGTCTCATACAAACTCCATCAGCATATACTTAGTGCATCTTGTATGGGAGATCAAAAATTTTTGTTTTATTTGACCATGGACTAGTCCATGATTTGACCTATGTTTCTTGGGGAAAGTTATTCAGTTTCATGGACTGATTAACCACCCGAGAGGTTGAAAGAGATTTACCTAAAGCCCTGTATAATTATAATTTTTAAGCGATCAGTATTTGTTTTGCACATTGGTTACAATACAGATATCAATGATTATTTTGTACTACCCTTTGTTTAAAAACATGCCCGAGATTTTTTAATGTTTTACGGTTTTGGATACAAGGTCAACCCAGCGCTAGTAAATAAAACACATGTGGCCGATAAATGAATGTGATTATTTATTAAAGTCTTTATTTTATGTGTTGATAAATCTATACCAATATTATAAAGATGAAATATTTGTATTTTTGTATGTAGTTAACGAATAAACTTAAAAACTACTGGACCGATTTCAAAAATTCTTTCACCATTAGGATGCTACATTATCCCTGAGTTACATAGGCTACATAATTTTCCCGAATTTCAGGGGAACGAAGTCCCGAGCGGGATGCTAGTAATAAATAAACGCACACGCTCCGAACCGGACCATAATGTTGAATTAGGTCCACACGAACAGCCATGACCCGAGAACAAACATCTGTTTTTTACAAAAATATTTGCCCCGACCGGGAATCGAACCCAGGACCCGTCGATCAAGAATCAAGAGGCAGTCCTCACTACAACTCGACCAAACTGGCCGTCAATATACCCAATAATTAATTTTGCAATTTAAGTCCTAACTTTATTTATCTATATATACATGGCTTTAGGTATCCCTCTTTCAACCTCTCGGGTGGTTAATCAGTCCATGAAATTGAACAACTTCCCCAAGGAACATAAGTCAAAATACGAAAAAAAATATTTTGATCTCCCATACAAAATGCGCGATATGCTGATGAAGTTTGTATGGGAACTCGTAATTTTTTACGTACTATTTTGACATATGTTCCTTGAGAAATTTGTTCAGTTTCATGGACTGATTAACCACCCGAGAGGTTGAAAGAGAGATACCTAAAGCCCTGTATATACATATTAATGAATCTCTATTTCACTTAGTCATCGCATCACGCGTGAACGGATGAAACAATTTCGCTAAGTAATTATTTTTTGTTGTGTTCATTCATCAAAGAAAAAAACTAAGAAAGTTGAGCGGAACATAAGGAAATTTAGGGCAGGACAAAGTCTGTCGGGTCAACTAGTGATAAAAATAATTATATGTGCCTAAGCTGTCTTAACCTAAGCTACTTGTAACCGATCAAAGTTGCGCTCAAAGCCCAGTGGCGCTCGCTGATCTCAACCGATCAGTGAGGTTAAGCAACGTTCAATTATCAGTTGTAGGCGACAATCTATGGTCAAAAACCTCTGGTCGGGCTAATATCGACTTGACCTTTTGACGTCGCTCTTATCTTGTTGGTCATAGGGTCGATTTTCAAAATGAAAACGGGCTTCTTATCGTGTAGGTATAGTCAAGTGTGTGGTAAACTTGACTAACCCTGGTGTCAGAGTTTTTAAACCGCACAATGGCCTCTGACTTGTTTTAACGACTGTAGTCTATCGAAAACAGCCGGTACCGACAGCTTAACGTCCGAAGCACGGAAACGCTCGTGATAAATTGCCACTTTGGTCACCCATCAGGTGCCCTGCCCTGATGGGTGACCAAAGTGGCAATTTATCACGAGCGTTTCCGTGCTTCGGAGGGCACGTTAAGCTGTCGGTCCCGGCTGTTGTCGATTGACTAGTCGTTAAAACCAAGTCTAGAGGCCATTGTGCGGTTTGAAAACTCTGACACCAGGGTTAGCCAAGTTCGCCTCACACTTGACTATACCTACACGATAAGAAGAAGAAGACCGATCAAAGTTATGAGTAGATTCCACTATTAGTATTCGCTAAGCTCTCCCTTACATCCTGTATACAGGGTGTAAAAGACAGCTTAGCAAAAACTGAAACCTTGAACTCAAGACAATCATTCTGAATGATTTTCCAGTGGTTTTTTTTTTCGGAAAATTTTCAATTTTTTTCATGTTTTTTAATATTTTCTGCTTAAGTTTTTTATTATTTAATCGAATACACTCCATTTTGCAATAAAAAAACAATCATAACAACATAAAACACGAAAACCAGCAATGTACAATTGTACATCGCACTCCGATAGCAGCGCGGCGCGGGGGGATCGCGCGCGGGGCGCGGTTTCACGATACGTTGCATAGCGTAAGGTAGGTAAATAATGAAAACTCCTTAACGTGACATTTCCGGGAAAAAATAATTACTAACAACTGATGATAGTTATCGGTAGATTCCACCATTTAAGTATTTGCTAAGCTGTCCTTTACACCCTGTATAGTGATACATACAAACAATATAAACAAATTAACTTACCGTGCTATTCTTTCTGCTGGTCGACCTTAAAGGTGATAGTGGAACATCATGGATGTTGATACACAACTGTAAAATAAAAACCACTGCAAGTTCTCTAGAAGGTTTTGTTAAAGTTTACTTTAACTGATCAAAATTGGTTCAGCCGTTAAAATGTTATAAAAAACAATCGAATTTCGGGGGTGAAACAATTTTTATTTTAAGAGTTATTAACACCACCTATTGTCACAATATTTTCTTCATACTCAAAGGCCCACACAAACATTCCCTTTGCAACTTATCATCCTATGCTATTAAACGAGCTAATCTAGTATACTAAATACATACGTACACTTAGGGGCCATCCATAAAAAACGTCACACGAATTTCATGATTTTTTGATTACCCCCCCCCCCCGTCCTTGTCACAGCTGGTCACATTTGTGAGACTCCCCCGCTCCCTAGTATGACGTCACACATTTTGCAATTTTACATCTAGTAATTAATGAAATTAGTTTTATTTCCATTTAAATTATATTAGTTGCAAATGTTTTTGACTTTATCCTTAATAGTTCAAAGTTCGTGTTAAAACACTTTGATTTCATAGATTTTAAATGTGACGTCACGAAATGTAGGACCCCTCCCACCCCTTTGTCACACAATGTCACACTTCGTCGACCCCCTCCCTGCCCCTTAACGTGTGACGTAACTAATGGATGGCCCCTTACGCCTCATTAAATTCCTGTCAGGGTAGGCAGACCATCGTGTGGTTCTTAAAACCACTTGACGCCATTTGACATACATTCTGAGATTGATTTAGATGAAACATAAGTACCTACAACGGAGATAGATTGTCAACCTTTTGTCCACATCCCTCACATCCCAATCACTGATTCCAACAGTATGTCTACGAAAAGTTGGCCGCTGGCATATTCTAAGTTTTTCTTTCACTGTATCGTTCATTACCTGATAATTATCTTGAAAAACAGATCCTAGCGCAGCGTCCACCCGCGACAAGTCGGTACGCGAGCTGATTACGATAGTGACGTCACAGTCGCTCGCGTCAAACGGGCACAGCTTAGTAGGAATTATGATTGGAGGCTCGCTCGTTACGATAGATATCTTGACTTCGAGGGATTCTCTGAAACAGGTTTCAGATTCAAATAAATTTGACACAAAATACGCACTGCAATACGGCAGAGAAACAATATGTACTGGAAAATTTTCTGTTTAGTGTGCAGGTGTAATTTGTTCTAAAAAGGGTATCCGCCAAATCCCATAGAAAATAACCCCAGGCCCGGCGCTAAAAAATTGTATCTCTGATTTTAGACAAATCATAGTAGAAACAATGTGAATTGTCGCTATTTCAAAATTTGGTGGCAAACATGGGTTTTTTCGGAAAAATAATATATAAAAAAAAAGTGCCGCAGGCCCGGCGCTATAGAATTGTATCTCAAATTTTAGGCAAATAATAGTAGAAACAATGTGAAGTGTCGTTATTGCAAAATCCGGTAGCTAACATGGTTTTTTTTTCGGAGAAAAAAAAAGCATTAGATGTAAAAATGACACTTTTTAGGAAAAACTTCATCCTACTGTATTGATTAATTCTTTAAGAACATATGTCACTGCAAAAAATGAATATAACCATTTTATTTTTTTATATTATTATTTTTTTCTCCGGGAAAAAAAACTATGTTAGCCACCGAATTTTGAAATAGCGGCACCAGATTGTTTCTAGTATTATTTGTCTAAAATTTGAGATACCATTCTTTAGCGCCGGGCCTGCGGCAATTTTTTAATTTTATTTGTATTCTCCGAAAAAAAAACATGTTAGCCACCGACTTTTGAAATAACTTCAGATTGTTTTTACTCATTTTTGTCTAAAATCTGAGATACAATTCTTTTTCGCCGGGCCTGGAGCATTTTTGGCGGATACCCTTACCTTACCTAATTTTAGACGCTGCTTAGTATGCTTATTTATGCGATCTAATATTGCTACATCAATTTAAATTTTAAGTGTGTTTCTGTGTTATTACTCGTGACTGTACAGGTGCCTATTGTATAATATTCAAATGCCTATGTTTAATGTACAGATGTATTTATAACCCCCGACAAATAAGAGGGGTTGGTTTATTTCCTATGCCTTTGTACACATATATTACAGAGCCCCGGGGGTAGTATTTATATACCTGTGTAGCTGAACCCTAGTGACGACGTCTGCGGTGAGGCTGAGTGTCTCGCAGGCGACGCGGGTGGCCCCGAGCGCCCCGAGCTGTGCGGGCTGCAGTAACACGCCCACGCTGTTGGTTCCGCGGTTTATATCCAACCAGCTAGGGAGTCCCTCACTAGCCTGGACGAAAGGGATTTATTTGTTAGAATACACACACACAACTTTTAACTTTTTATAATTTGACGGCCGGTTTAGTCGAGTGGTAGTGAGCCTCTTGATCGACGGGCCCTGGGTTCAAATCCCAGTCGGGGCAGATATTTTTCTCGGGTCATTGGGTGTTTATGTCTGTCTTAGGTGTGTGTCGATACAAGGGAAAACCTTAATACTCGGACAGAATTAGCCGATCACAGTGCTAAAATCTGGGGAATTGTAACCAGCAATTATTATTTTTTCTATACATCTTTGCGTTAGTATAAACATATTCATTTTGTACAACTTTAGAGTTACAGCGCGGCTGTCAAAAAATGTCCAAAACTGTCATAACAGGTTTTTTGCGATTTACGGGTAAACTACGCGTCTGGTGATAAAAAGTGTTATGTAACAAAAAAACCGCAACAAAAAGACAAACAAAATTAGTTTAGTTGAGTCCCGATTTGTTTGCTAGTTTTTGCGCAATCCGCAAAAACCGCGTTTCTTGGCCATTTTTTCGAAATTCAAAATTCAAGTCTGTATTTCAGACTGGCAACACTGGAACACATTAGTGTTAAGTTTTTTCTTTTATTTTGTACACCTAGTCTTTAGTTTTTTTTACTGTGAAATTCTTGGTTGAATAAATACATTTTTTTTATATACATACGAGTACATAGCAGATCATCAGTGGTTGTAGCGAAATACTAGATGCCACGTTTGACACAAATTGTGAGGGTTATCAGATGGAACAAAATGTATAAAGGTGGTCAGCCTTTCGCCCATTATACAGCAAAACCCTCGGATCCCATTTACAGACTCTTATTGTATGGGTAGAGTAGAAAGCTGGCACATTCTAGTTTATCATTCACTCTCAGTCTAGCATTTTTGTAAGTAATGGAAACTTTTTTGAGCGAGTAGTGGTTGATATTATATTATGTGTATCTGCCTAGCTAGGTGCTGTTAAATTAAATGTAAATATTTTTTTATTGTGACAAATAACTTTTATTTTATGACGTTACAATTATTTCTGTTTCATAATTTATATAGGTAGGTCTAAAATAAATAGCATTTTATTTTATTTATTTATCACACCTAATCTCACATGGGGTATCTGTAAATATCTTTATTTCTTTATTTTTATCAAAAGAAACGGTAATTTTCGCGCCGAACATTTTTCTTTCTCTAAAAATTATTTGCGAATATTATGTATTCGCAAATTTTTTTTTGTTTGTCCTTCCATCACGTCATAACGGAGCGACGAAACGATCTTATTTTTGTAACAGAGATAGTTGAACTCCCCGAGAGTGGCACGGCTTACTTTTATATAGATAAATAGATACTTTATTGCATACTTAAATGTTAAGACAAAACATACAATAAAAACTTACAACCAAAAGTGCATGTTTTTCACGAGAACGAAGTCACGCGCGGAAAGCCTTCCCCTTTTTCTATCGGACGTCCAGGAGACGTATTTTTGAAACAATAGAATTCCAATTCGCATACGAATTGACAAGATTTGTATGAGATTCTCATGCGAATCTTGTCAATTCGTATGCGATTTGGAATTCTATCATTTCCAAAATACGTCTCCTGACGCACTGCGGGGTACCACCCTTATCTTGTCGTAATCCCGCGGATTCGTACTGAGCGCTTTTCAGCATCTTTTATATTGCGCACTGCCAAGGAATGGAATTCCCTGCCTGCGTCTCATATAACCAGCTCATAAAACCAGAATCTTCTTCTGTCGAGTGAATAAGCTTCTTCTGGGTGAGCTTGCTACATCCTGGACCGCATCTTCGCCTTTATGCTAGATTGTGGTTAAGAGCGCACCCGTTGATCATAAAAAAAGCTAGTGCTAAATAAACGTCAAACTTACAGAAACGATGGTTCTCTTGCCAACGGACAGTCTCCTGAATGTCACTGATGTGACCAGACCAGCTGAATCGTTGTGGTTGTTCAGAAAGTTTCTAGCGTCCTGCAACAAAAGTGTTAACTCTAAATTAGTGTAGGGACCTACCTGGGCACAGATCTGTAAGGGCATAGGCGTATATGGGGGGAGGGGGCGGGGGGGCCGTGCCCACGTCAGTATGGTCTAGGGCCCACCCCAGAATATTGGGCTACCAATTCGAAATTCTATAATTTATACCAAAATACCGATAACTTCAAATACCGATACCGATAACCGATAACAAAAATCATTAAAAAAAAATTATATAGTTATCTACAGTTGAGAAATCTACATACTTACTTAGTATTACATACTATAGGTAATACAGTATTAGATGGTATTAGTTACTTTTGTATACACAGCTTATTATGCTAGAGTATATAGGTACATTTAAATAACCCTAGATACGCCAATGTGTAGGGGTACACCTACCAGGGATGGCGAACCTTTATAGATGAACGTGCCATTTTGTAAATCTTCGCGTGCTTTTTGAACACATGGTGTACGAGATTTGTATCGCACGCGGCGTGAACAAGCACGCGACGGGTAAGAAATGTTTAATGAGACCATTGACGTGCCATCAAATAATACAGAGTGTAAAAGACAGCTTAGCAAAAACTGAAACCATGGACTCAGACAATCACTCTGAATGATTTTCTAGTGGAATTTTTCTCCGGAAAATTTTCAATTTTTTTTCATGTTTTTAATATTTTCTGCTTTCATTTTTTATTATTTAATCGAATACACTCCATTTTGCAATAAAAAACAATCATAAAAACGTAAAACACGAAAACCAGCAATGTACATCGCACTCCGATGGCAGCGCGGCGCGGGGGTATCGCGCGCGGGGCGCGGTTTCACAATACGTTGCGTAGCGCCAAAGTAGGTAAATAATGAAAACGTGAATAAGGAAACATGAAGTTTCCGTGGAAAAATAATTACTTATAACTGATGATAGTTATGGGTAGATTCTACCATTTAAGTATTTGCTAAGCTGTCCTACCTATACAATACAATACACCCTGTATGTACTTATTGAGAAAATATTACCGTCAAAATATTACCACGCCTCCACATTCCGTAACGTAAATAAAACTCACTTGCGTTTGTTAGTTAAGGCGACTACAGCACCCGATAAAGGCAGCACACATGGAATAGTGCCATCTCCGTCTCTCAACAGGCCTGGGCCGGCAGTGCGAACAGTGTCGATATGTTATGGACCAAGTGATGAATGCGGGCATTATTAATAATGCCTGGCTTTAGCGGGCAAAGTGATTAATTACTATTTAAACTTCATTATTTATCATATTGCCCGGTCATTATTATATTGCTTCGTGACAATTAGGCAATTTGATAATAAAGCTAAGTTTGACGCGGTTCGGGGAGGGAAGCGGTGTGGGGAGGGAAATGCCCTCTTTTCAATTTAAAAAAGCCGTCTTAGATTTTAAAATGGATGTCAATTTTAACCTATTAAATGACATCCATGACAGATTTTTACAAATAATGCATGTCCGCCATCTTGGATTTCAAAACGGACGTCGTATTCGGAATCAGCACCCCCGAAAACCTTTTAAACTACACCCATGACAGTTTTTTTCAAAAACGTAAACGTCTTCCATCTTGGATATCAAAATAGATGTCATTTCCGCACCAGAACCCCCGAAAACCTATTAAACGATACCGTTGTCGGCATGATCGAAAATTTCATATCCGCCATCTTGGATTTTTGGTGGGGGGAATCGTGATGCTCCGGGCTTCCACCCTTCGCGTCACGATTTCCACAACCCACAACTAAAATCCAAGATGGCGGATACCTATAAAATTTCTGAAAGGCAGTCGGCGGGTATGACGCTTGGTAATGCTTCGGGCTTCGCCTTACGTGGAGCAGCTATAAGCAGCTCGCCTCGGCATATAGCCTCGCCTCACCTTTAGAATCTAAACTCATATGGCGGCCATCTTGGATTAAGGGGGTTGACGCTCCGGGCTTCGCCCTCCGCGGAGTTCGGCCTTCAGCCTCACCCTATACGCGGCTCACCTCGGCCTACGGCCTCGCCTCGCCCGTTCGACTCGTCTAATTATTGAAATTGTTTAACATTTAGTTTATTTTAAGTTAAATGACTATATCACTATAATAATTAGAAAAAGTAGTAATAAAATATGTTTGTATTACTCTGCCCAAAAGGTGATGGGCATTATTCATAATGCCCGGGCATTATGAATAATGCCCAATTTATCACTTGGTCCATAACAGATACATGAAGTTTACGGACTATGAAAGCGTGCGTGCGTAAAAACATTTTCGAAAGTTAGAAAAATGAGATTTATGGGAAGGTAACAGCTTAAATCGAAAAATGCGTTAACTACTTATCGAGAGTGTTCAATCACGAACATTTTGATGGCAAATTCAAGTTCCTGTGTGCATTTTACTATCGTTTTTACAGCTTAAAAGATACACAATATTGGTATTTAGAGGTGACTTTGTGAGCGTTTTCTATCGAACCAAAAGTGCTGAATCATGTTTTCAGCAAACTACTTATCTACTTTAAGTCCTGAATATTACCGTAGTATTTTTTTTCTTCGATTTAATGCAGTGCGTCATGCTTATCTACGCATCATAAAATAGTAATTTAGGTGCTGTAGTCGCCTTAAGCTGCATAGTGAATTTTGTTAATTTGTCTACTAGTATAGTAAGTAGTAGGTACTTACAAATTTTCGTTACCGATTTAGAACTTTCTAAGCCTATAATTTTTTTTATGTCTGTTGTTTCGGTAAATTTTTTTTTTGAAAGGAGACATGTCAACATTAATGATAACACAAGTGGTACGGTTACAATCAGTAAAAAAAGACATCAAGCGAAGAGTCTGCATTTTTAATTTTATTTTTAAAAAAACTTAAATTCAAACTAAAAAAATGGAGTGACTTTTACCTAGGTTATTTAGCCAAAATAGGTTTAAAATGATACCATTTTGCCGCCGTTCCTTTTTAGACATCGTTCTTCACAGCATCCTGTATGTATATTTTTTTATCAGCCAACCGAGGGCATGGGCCTCCCTTCGAAACACCAAGGGGATTTTAGCCCATAGTCCACCACGCTAGCCCAATGCGGGTTGGTGGGCCGCGCGCCTTACGAAAACGAATTTTTTTAGACCAATTTTTTCATCACAATGTTTTCCTTCACCGCTAAGTAATAATTATAATAAGAAATCCATACATAAATCCGAAAAGAAGATTTAAGTGGTACAAGCCTGTACCAGGATTTGAACCCCCAACCATCCCGGCATTCCCGGTTACGAGTCTGGCTCATTAACAACTGGGCTGTCACCACCTAATAATAATAATAGTATTAGACATCATTATTTACCGGTTTTTCTACGCCGAGCTAAAAATCATTTCAAAAACAATAATAATAATAGTAATAATTACTATTATTACTATACAATAATAAAATTCCTATCGGAAATTCCAATCGCTAATTTTCCCCTTGATTTTCACTTATTTATCGTTTGGCCATGGTTTGGCCAAAAGCCCGCAATAATAAGTCAACTTAAAACAAAAAATATAAAATATACAAAAAAATTGTAATAAACAACAATAAGTTTGTTGCCGAGTTACCGATAGCCAACCTAAAGCAGTGGACCGGATTGGCCGCGTCGGTACAACGGACTTTAATTTACGCAGAATTTCTAAACAATTTGCAATTTGTTTGCAAACTGTCCAATGTTTATATTCTGCGATACCTTTCATTATACAAATTCATTCTAAAAACCGGAAAAGACGAGATTATGTGCCAGGATTCGAACCTCGGTAGTGCTATTACGAGGCAACCGTATTACCAACACGTCTATCGTCTCTACGTTCAAGCAACGCAAAAAACCGTACCCTTTTTGTTGTTAGGGTTACCTCGCGCGTCCTATATCTATAAAAAAAAACATAAATTTATGCCAACAACAATTAAGTCCAGCAGGTGGATATTTCATCGGAAAATTGTAAAAACCGTAATATTACAATTTCACGAAGCTTAAAGGGCCGCTTGCACGAAATTAGGACAAGTTATGTTGGGTTAAGCTTTTTGGGTTTGGTTATAGTATAATTGACAAGTTCAAAAACGTGTTTTTGAGACATACTATTGCTAAAATTATGTGCAATAGCTCATTCAATTCGGAATAATGTCTAGATCATTGTGTATAAAAAGTTTATTAATGCATTATAAACAATTAAACACCTCAAAAACATGGTGTTTGTTTTTTCGCCTACAGCACAGAATAAATAATAGTACTAACGTACAGAAGTCTCACTCCCTAACAAAAGTCAACTTTAGGCATAAAAATTTGCCTACTCTTGCAAGCGGCACAGGCTTGCAAGAGAAATTGAAACTTATAGTCAGCCGCTAGCGTTCATATTCTATTGCGCACCGCCGACTCGATGCCGCGTTCGCGACGAGAGCTCAGGGTTAACACTCGCCGCCGATTTAGAGCTAAATTATTATTGAAATTAATTAAGTTAGATAACAATGCTTATAAAATCAAGAGTAACTTTAGTTATTAAGTGTAGTAAGTAAAAACACAAGATAACATAACCAAACATGTTATTTGATACCTAGCCTAAATACCTGCTAACTACAGACACCTACAGACTATTGTGATGGAAAAACGTGTTTATATCTGGTTTTAATATTTTTAATAAGTAGATACACTTATTATTTTGTTCAACACGCGACCAACGCGCTGAGCGCGCGCGCGGTGAGTAGCAGCCCGCGCTGGCTGGCATACTCGGTATGCCCGCCGCGCGAACATGCCTAAACTGCGGAGTGACACCCCCCTGCCTATAGTTTGTAAACTATAAATAATTATGGATTTTGAAAAAAGATCCTTAAAGAGGAGGAAATTTGCTATATATATATATAAGTTTAACTTGCTATATATATATAAGTTTAACTCCCGGAACTGTAATTTCATTATTTATAATTTTAATTTGTCGCTCAAAGAAGCCCTCCGCGCGCCATTATTAGGTTGCGCGCAACCGAGTACGTTACATAAAATATATTTTTTAAGTTATTTAAAGTAGATTCAAAAAATTTAAAAAATTATGGTATATTTTAAACACCTGGAAGAATTTATTCCCGTTGGAATTTTCATAAAAATCACTTTTCCAACAAAGTAGGATATTGTTAATTAACAAAGTGTTCTCGAATTTCTCTCATCATTGCAAACTAATAAAAATGTTTAAATAATTGTCGCAATTTTATTTCGCTTTATAGAGCTCTTTTTATATAAATGAAGAACGAAATTGCTTCATAAAAGTTTTATGAATCGCCATCTGTCTCTCGTACGGATTACTACAGACTCAAACCACTTATTCGGTAGATTATGACAAGGGCGAAACCTACACCCATCCTAGTGAAATCCCTCAGGCGGGTAAGCGTTTTAAAAATACTAAAGTATAACAAACTGTCTTGGTTTTCGGGTGTTTGCCTTACACATTAGCCAGTTGATAGGGCTCCCATTTCCGCTCTTACGCTCTAAGATGGCCCATTATACGTGAGCATCTGTTGCTATTCCAGCCAGCTCTGCTTCGACCAAAAGCTCAGAATCCTCCTGGAGAATTCGCAGGCCTTAGACCCTATATTCTATTCTATTTTACCTTAGTATTTTTATGTTGGAGGCGAAGGTCCTTTTCGCATTGCTAAGCTAATGAAACTAAGTTTTACCTGGTAAAAATTCACCCAGTGGCTCATCAAGAACACATGTTTCGCAGCAGCCGAGTACAAGTGCTCTGGGAACCAAACGTTGGCCGCATCAGCTCGCACCACTGGGTCATGGCGAGGCTGCAGCCACCGAAGAAGGGTTTCCAGAATCGTGAATTGACACCCGAAGTGCCCGCAGGATGCCATTATTGTGGCTAGACGGATACTGGAAAAGAGATCCTCCCTTAGCTTTACGAACACCCAGTTGCAGAAACGTCCATTAAAGTTAAAGCTACTTTAAATATCATACTGTCACTTTCTTTCTAGTTGACGCAAACAAGAACACCATTACATTTAAAGAGGCTATAATTTTAATGGACGTTTCGGCAACATGCTTTATTGTACAGCTTAAATAAAACAGCTTTCACAATTAATTTACTCATTTTTTTTTTCTGTATGAATTTATATTCATTAAATAAATAAATAAAATCTTTAGTAATAAAACTGTAAAACAATTTTCATTTATTTTTTCATTAATTGCTCATTTATTTTTTTAATGACTTAGTTTAATGAATATGACTTAGTCAATTTGGAATGGCTTTTTTGCTCTTTTTTATTATCTTATGACAATGGACGACAGAGACTTGCTCTGCTATTCGTCAATTTGTAGCCCCTCATGCATTGTTTTTTTTTTTTTAATTTTATTTATTTGGCACACAAAACAAGATATACTTAATCAAAAGAAAAACAATGATTAAAAAAACTAGACTCTATCTCTAAATATGTATGCACATACAGCTTATATTTTAGACAGATAATTTTTATGTTCGGTGGGTAAATATTCTAATATATATACAGGGCTTTAGGTATCTCTATTTCAACCTCTCGGGTGGTTAATCAGTCCATGAAACTGAACAAATTCCCCAAGGAACATAGGTCAAAATACGAAAAGAAAATTTTGATCTCCCATACAAAATGCGCTCTATGCTGAATGCTGACGAAGTTTATTTGGGAACACAAATTTTTTTTTTCGTATTTTGACCTAAATTCCTTGGGATAGTTGTTCAGTTTCATGGACTGATTAACCACCCAAGAGGAAGAAAGTACCTAAAGCCCTGTAAAGGTAATCTAGATATAAGAAAAAAACAAAATACAACGAAACTTTTTCCAAGTCTTACAGTATTACATGGATGCATGCATAACCAATTTTATATTGGTTAACCACATAAAATATGTCTCAATAATAGTTTCAAAATGATAAATTAAATGGAAAAAAAAACAGGTTAAATGCTCATAGAGCAGCATAAATCTAAAAACTAAAGATTCTTATTGTGATTGTATTGTAATTACCTCTTTCTTTCTTTTAAAGGAAAACTTACAAATAATGTTCAAATCCGGTTTTTAAAGCCAATCGGACTTCTCTAGATGACTCGGCACAAATAATATTTAAAGTATGCAGGATCTCATATCTCTGATTGATATCTGGTTTCCCGCTGGTAGCTAGATCCAACATACATTCTGCTATCTCATCGAGCAAATTGTCTGTCAGAGATGAGTTTTTTTCATGGATTTTCTAAGAAAAAAAAAGAAAAAATTGTATAAATTAGTAAAACATTACAGACAGAACTTTAAAGTGTATTTTAAACTGAATTGCATTTATTTAATGCATGTGCTCTTGGTCACAATCTAGCTAAATGGCATAGAAATGTTTACAATATAATAAGATTTTTTTTTTAATTATGCCTGATCATGTTAAATAAGCAATTTAAAAATACTAAACTACTACATTGCTAAAAAGTTATCAACAGACCATAATGTACAAGTATAATGCTTTTTGCAAAAGACAAACACTAAGGTTTCCCTTGTATCATGGGTCCCTAGAAAAAAAAATGGGTGGGCATTAGAAATTCGGATCCTGAATTTGGGGTTAAAAAGTGGTTGGGGGGCAGGGGGGAGGGGGGGACCCCCCCCCCCTGCCACTCCCCCCCCGCGGAGATTCTTGTTTTTTTTTTATGAATTTTTAAAAATTGAGGTGGGCATTAGAAATTCGGATGCATTTGAAATTCGGATCCCGGGGGGGAACCCCTCCCTTCCACTCCCCCCCCGCGGAGATTATATTGGGGCAGAAACTGTAGGTTAGGTTTGTTAGTAGCCTAGCCTAACCAACCCGTTAAGGGTTAGGTTAGAACTGCGACCCCCAACGCACGAGCCGAGCGAGCGAAGCGAGCGTGCCGCGGCAGTGGCCGGCGAAGTGCCAGAAAAGACTTTGGTTGCGTTAAATGGTAAGCACAACAACAACATAACCCACAACATAACCTAAATTTTTAAAAATTCATAAAAAAAAAAATAAGAATCTTCGCGGGAGGGGAGTGGCAGGGGGGTTCCCTTCCCCCCTCCCCCCAACCCCTAATTCGGGATCCGAATTTCAAATGCATTTAAATTTCTAATGCCCACCTCAATTTTTAAAAATTCATAAAAAAAAAAAATAAGAATCTCCGCGGGGGGGAGTGGCAGGGGGGGTTGCCCCCCCCTCCCCCCCAACCACTTTTTAACCCCAAATTTAGGATCCGAATTTCTAATGCAACCCCGTGAACCCATTCGACACAAGTACCCAGACCTGAGAACAAATGTCTGCTTTTTGCACATGCATCTGTTTTACCCGACAAGGAATCAAACCCGAGAACGTCGGCGTATGTTTAAAAACAAATGAGAAAGTAGATAAAAATAACCTTGATAAATCCAAGTAAATATGCAGTAAATTTCCACCAATGTATGTGGTCTGTAATCAAATGTTTCCTGGCCGCATCTAGCCAATATCGTATAAGGGACGTAAGTTGCAGCAAATCCTTGGTTGAGCTTTGACTTGAGTTTAGCATACGGTCGACAACTTCAAACGCGGCACCACTGCTATCGAACTTGTTAAAATACTGAAATGCAACATTATATAAATTATGGAATTGACGATACTGTGTTTTTTCATAAACAAAGCCGTAAAAATACTTACTTCGATTTCCAAATTACAAATTTTTTTCAAACACAAAACCGTAGACTTGTTACATAGTATTCTGTCATCTTGTAATCGGCACTTTATGTTTTGAGTTATTTCAATATAATCATTCAAACTATTTACCCCTGTTAATAAATTGCAAATATCCATTTTTGATGAAATAAGAGTAAATCAACAAAGAATGGACGCCAAAACATAAATTATTCTTTTTCCCGCGAAACGTAATGCAAACTTTTTAATTTTCAAAAGTCAAACTTAGAATTAACTATTATCAAAAGTAACTAGTATTATGTACTTTTCTGGAGTCGATTGCTATTTAACCACAAAGAGCCACAAAGTAACTATCTTCCCGGCGCGGCGGGCGGCGCGGCGCGGCGCGGCGCCCTCCTCAACTACCGAACCTTTAATGTTTTATAAATATAGATCACAGATGAATAATAGGAATGAGTCGTAAATTTTTGAATAGAATAGAATAAATATAAAAATGTGTAAATTGCGCTCGCTTTTGTCGCGCATTAAAGAAGTAGGTACTTACATATACTACTTAAACATTGTTTTTTTTTAATGGAATAAAAGTTATGCAAAAAATGTAATAGCCCGCGAAAAATAGATCAACTAGTGTCAGAAAAGGAATTAATTCGTGTAGTTCCAAAAGTTTCAGGATTGTGTAGAGCAGTCTTTCCCAACGTGGGCGATAACGCCCCCTTGTGGGCGCTGCAGGCCTAAAGGGGGGCGGTAAGAGACCCAGAAAAAAAAAGGGGGCGTTGTGTAGGGCTTTGGGGTCGATTTATAATTTCATCTACCTAGCTAGGAAGACTCTTAGATACCGACTGAGCTCTCGACTCTCGACTACATCTTGTGAACATCAACTAATATTAATTAAGATATAGCTCAAACTCGGTTCGATATAATAGACCGTGGGCAATCATGTTTTAACAAGTTTTTGTTAAATAATCCGATTTGTACATTCCTGTATCAATCGGCTGGTTCTATAATACTTGTTCTTGCTTGTCGAGTACGATTGGGCGTCGAATGAGATAAACGAGTTTATGCACGTTTGTCTTATTCCTGTTGGTGCGTGCTGCTTATGCAATCCTATATAAACGACGTAAATTTATTTTATTTTCATTTGCGGTTTCGCGCATAATAGATAAGCAGTACTTCATTATACCACTTACGTATTTCTCAAAACAAAACAATGTCGGAAGTAAAAAAGAAGAGACAGCAATACTCTGCGGAATATATTAAATTCGGATTTATTGAAAATCCCACAAACCCGTCGTCGCCTTTGTGTCTTCTATGTCTAAAAACATTTTCGAACGAAGCAATGAAGCCTTCAAGACTGCAAGGTCATTTAAATAAAATGCATCCAGATAAGAAAGACAAGAATGTAGCATATTTTCAAGACCTAGAGAAGAAGCATAATACTCAGCCAAGTGTATCAAAACTATTTTCGGCGGCTGCTAAGCAAGATGACGACGGACTTCGAGCTTCGTACAATATCCCTTTGTTAATTGCTCAAAAAGGCAAACCACACAACATCGGAGAAGAGTTAATTTTGCCAGCAATAAAGGAAGTAATAACTACTGTGCTTCATAAACCGGCCGCAGATATTATCTAAAAAATTCCTTTGAGTAATAATTCTGTGCAAAGACGAATTGATGAAATGGCTGAAAACATTGAAGAATCATTGTGCAATCATCTGAGGACTAGTCAATTCTCAATTCAGCTCGATGAGTCCACTTTACCAACTAATGAAGCGTTGTTGCTATCTTACGTGAGGTTTATTAAAGATGAGAAAATACGTGAAGAACTATTGTTTGCCAGAAATTTGGAGACAGATACAAAAGGCGAAACCATATTCAATACATTGGAAAAGTTTTGTGAAGAGAAAGAGATTCCTTTGAAAAATATTATATAAGTTGCTACGGATGGCGCTCCGGCTATGACAGGGCGCCATAAAGGCTTCATAGCGTACCTAAAAAATAAAATTCCAGATGTCCTTGCTATACATTGCGTTATTCATAGACAACATTTGGTTGCTAGAAACTTAAGTGAACGACTATTTCAATCACTGCAATATGTCATCAAAGCATTCAATAAAATCCGTAGCAGCTCTTTGAATGATAGATTATTTCATCAGCTTTGTGTTACTAATGACGAAGATTTCAACCGTTTGTTGCTTCATACTGAAGTTCGTTGGCTGTCAAGAGGCAATTGTCTGATTCGATTTTATAACCTGTTTGACTCTGTGATAGAGTTCTTGGAAACTAAAGATACAGAACTGCGCAACAAGCTCATAACATCAAAGAATGATATAGCTTACATGACAGACCTGTATAAATTGTTCAACGACGTGAACCTCCAACTGCAAGGCGATGAACTAAATTTAATTAAAACAAAAAATGTCGTTGCTGCTTTCGCAGCCAAACTGCTTCTGCACAAAAAAAATATGGGCAGACGTGAGTTTCACAATTTTCCAAATTTATCAGTATCCTGCAGTAACGACGACTTGTTTGCCTACTGCCAACATTTGGAAAACCTCCACATTGACTTCACCGAACGATACCAGGACATTTTAAACTTGGAAATACCAGACTGGGTGTTGGATCCATTTTCAAATGTCAACATAGCAATGTCACCTCAGCTGGAAGAAGAACTTATAGAATTGACAACAAACGAAGAAATAAAAATCAAGTTCAAAAATGGATATCAAGAATTTTGGCTACAAAAACCGATCCTGCAATTGTACCCTGGATTGTGGTCAATTGTTCAACGATTCTTGATAGCATTCCCATCGTCATATTTGTGTGAACGTGGATTTAGTGCTGTGGCAACGCTGCTTACTAAAAAGAGAAATCGTTTGCGTGTTACCGAACGTGGCGACTTGCGGCTGTTTTTGAGTAAATTGGAACCTGATATCAACAAACTTATTGAACAGCATCAGATTCAACCTTCACATTAGTTTTTATATAAGAATTGATTATGTTTGTTTTATTTTCAATAAAAGATACTCTGTCCGAATACTATAAAGTTGCGTTTCAATAATCAGTTATAAGTACTTCGCGGTTTTTAAGTATGTTTAAAAAGGGGGGCGTTAAAAAAAAATTTATTCTTAAAGTGGGCAGTAGACAAAAAAAGGTTGGGAACCCCTGGTGTAGAGGTATCCAGAACATTGCCTTGTAAAATACCATCGATGTTAGGTCCCGCTAGGGGTAAAAATAATGGAATAAAGGTCCCTACAATGCTCCCAGGTATGAACTAAAGCTCACCCCGTGAACCGAACCATGTCCGGGCCGTATCACCCGGTTTTTTCATAATATAATTAATAAAAATACTTACTACGCCAAAATAGAGTAAATTGTTGCAGAAAAAATAAATAAATTATGAAAAATAAATAACTTTCAAGGCAGGATTACTCTAGTTGGACAATGAATCAGGACTAGCGCTTTGGTTATTCTTATTCTACAGAAAATTACCTTTTTAACAATGTCATTTTTTTAATCGGAGCCGGTTCCAAGTTCCATAATAATTTGCCTATCATCCTTTACAAACTTTGGATGTGGTATAAAAAGTGTGCGTTTTACAGAAATTGTGTGTATAAGTACAAAGTTATGAGAAATTAAATGAACTTTAAGGAAGTGTAGTCCCTAAATTACTAGGTAATGTTCAGGGGACCTCCCTTTACACAATCCTGAAACTTTTGGAGCTACACGATTTATTTCCTAATTTTTTTTAATTTTTCGCGGGCTAGGCTTTCAATATTATGTGCGAGTCAATATGGACCCGCGCGTGTAAATTGTGGATGGATAGATATACACGGCAGCACATCAGATTATACAAGTTGACCTTGATGTCGCCCTTATACCGCTCGTAATAGCGCCGGCTTTCGTAGTGAAAATGGGTAACCTGACGTGCTGCTGTCTGTACCAATGCTACTTTTGTGGTGGTCTCTTACAGACAGCAGCAGTACCTTATTACTAGTAGACCTAATATTACTAGTAGGTCCATGACCATATTTCTATGACTGTTTGACATATGATTTATTTAAAAATTATGCCATGTGATGATGTGAAGTAGAAACTTGCAGTCCCATGTTACCATTTATTTACAACTGATATCGATACTTGCTATCCGCGATATTCAATACTAGCAAGACGGCAACGTGACAGTGAATCGTTGGCGTTTTGTTTTCTACTTTAATTAGTGAATAAAAAGGAAAACTTTTTGTACTCAAGCAGTTTTTATATACGGTTAATTTTTCTATAATACATTTTAATTAAATTCAATGTGAAAAGTAAAAGGTAAATCTGTAAAACCCACTCAAATAAGAATTTTTATTGCAGTGTTATAGCAAAAGCAAAACGTTAAATAACGATTTACAGCACAGCAAAATGACAAATACATGTAATTGTTCTTTATTTCTTTCTAACTCGTGTAATTTATGATTTTCTGTTTCAGTCGTCTCATTTTAAAGTTACAGTTTTAATTTGATCGTTTAATTAGAGAAAATTATTTCTTTTAGTTGGCTGCAATGAAATTCAATTTGACGGGAGTCGTCTCGCTTGCTGCAGTTTTTCGCAGAAATCAAATCAGTCAGAAAATTGAAAAGGTGTTGTGCGGTCGGACAGGCTGTGAGTGAAAATGTTACGCTAAGTCAAACGATGAATCAGAGGGCAAGATTTGTATATTTACATTTTTGCTTCTATATCTATCAGTCGCGTGTTATGATCGCGTCATAGCGGACGGCTCTCGAAACTCGAATTCAGTCGATATTATGTGGCCCGAACAAGTGAACGACATAAGAATTATACAATTATGATGCCTATGGTGTACACCGTATATGGTTTTGCCATATTCTTTGTAGTGGCGTGGGTGTGTATTTTATTTCTGCACATAATGGCCCTGTCGTACTCTAAGTGGAAGTTGTATCGGACGGTGGACCGGTCGCCGCCGGAGCAGCCGTACCCCGGTGTCTCGATCCTAAAACCGCTGACAGGCGTCGACCCCAACCTCTTCTCCAACCTGGAGACGTTCTTCACGCTCGATTACCCGACGTTCGAGCTGCTGTTCTGCGTGGAGTCGGAGAGCGACCCGGCCGTCATGTTGGTAAACAGCTTGCGGCACAAATACCCCAAGGTGGAAGCGAGGCTGTTCATCGGCGGCGCCAACGTCGGCGTCAACCCCAAGATCAACAACATGCAGCCGGCGTACTCGGCAGCGCGGCACCCCTTCGTGATGGTGAGCGACGCCGGCATCCGCATGCGGGAGGACTCGCTGCTGGACATGGTGCAGCACTTGCGGGACGACGTGGCCATCGTGCACCAGATGCCGTTCGCCAGCGACGCGGAGGGGTTCGCCGCGGTGTACGAGAAGGTGTTCTTCGGCACGGCGCAGGCGCGGATGTACCTGTGCGCCGACCTGCTGGGCATCAACTGTCACGTGGGCATGTCGTCGCTGGTGCGGCGCGCGGCGCTGGACGAGGCGGGCGGGCTGGCGGCCTTCGGGGACTACCTGGCCGAGGACTACTTCATGGCGAAGGAGGTGGTGGCGCGCGGCTGGCGCATGCGCGTGGCGTCGCTGCCGGCGCTGCAGAACGCGGGCGCGCGCTCCGTGGCGGGGCTGCAGGCGCGGCTCACGCGCTGGGCGCGCCTGCGCATCGCCATGGTGCCCACCACCGCCATACTGGAGCCGCTCAGCGAGTGCCTGCCCATGGGCGCGGGCGCGGCCTGGGCGGCGGGACAGCTCTTCGACGTGGAGCCGCTCCCGTTCTTCCTAGTGCATGTGCTAGTGTGGTTCCTGTCGGACTGGTTGATGTTGCGTTCGGTGCAGAACGGTTCGCCCCCGTTCACCAAAGTGCAGTTCCTGGTGGGGTGGGTGTGGAACGAGGTTTGCGCGCCGCTCGTGCTGCTGGCTGCGCTGCTGCAGCCGGAGATCTCGTGGCGGACTCGGTGTTACCGGCTCGACTGGGGCGGCCGGGCTCATGAACTCAAACCCAAGCTCAAATTCTGAGTACCCCTGTTCCGTTATGAAAAAGCTTTAATTTGATGGTATGTTGATAAAATACTACCGTGTGAATGTGGAT
This sequence comes from Aproaerema taeniolella, assembly GCA_949987775.1. Taxonomy (NCBI): domain Eukaryota; kingdom Metazoa; phylum Arthropoda; class Insecta; order Lepidoptera; family Gelechiidae; genus Aproaerema; species Aproaerema taeniolella. The sequence continues at coordinate 9,443,453 of OX465264.1, forward strand.
GTATATTTTTAGTTTCTAAGGTTTTAATTGCTAGAATTTTATAATTTTTTAAAGGCTTTAGACCTTTACAAAGATTTGTATGACTTCTGATGAACGATGTTCGTTTGATGGTAGCTGGTTACTACCCTATTACCCATGTCCTGTGAGTGGGCAAAATTGCAATTACAAAGTACAATTTTATATGTTTTTAAACTATTGTTTTTGAATACAATAATTGCCATATAAAATTTATGAAACAAATAATTACTGTGGTCTATAACAATGCAAAAGATGTTCATAGTTAGGTATTTGCATTATGAGATTGTTCAGATAACAAAAGTGAATTGGTTGAGTTATCTGTTGTATGCTAGGTGCTTGAGTTTGTTTATGTGAATCAGCTTCTGCAAAATGGTATGCCCATGCCAAGCAGACTTTGATGCCAAGCAGATTTGTTTCTAATTAATTGAAACCCCAGTGAATAGATAAATATTATGTAAATAATTATAATTAAAAGTATGATATAAAAATCATCTGTCTTGTAATCTTTTACAGTGAGATAATAAATCATACAATGAATGACTTATCGGTCTAAAAACAGGTAAGAAAAACGATTGTAAATGCAAATGCAATTATTTGGTATTTTGAAATATACTGTATATTTTTCTAGTTTGGCAAGCATTACCTGCACTCTTTTTATTAACATTTTCAACACCAAATATAATAAGTTTTCAATTAGGGCTGCAAAATCATATTTTGTATTGAAAGCAGTTTAGATCACTAGTTTTAGTAATTTAGTAAATTTCTTTGCCAATTTTTTTCCATGATTTACATTCATAAATTTATTTTGCATGGACATTTCACATTTGTTTCTTTGTGTATTTTTAATTAAAAAAATTAAATGAGAGTTATTTCATACACCAACATCAGGCAGTAATCATTACTGAAAAATAATGTGCAGTTCTAAAATTTCATTAAGAACCTCTAAAGTGATATGTAACGGCATAACTCCAATAACATTAATAGTCTGTTTGCTTTCCAAACTAATCAAGAACACGTCAAGCTTAACAAGCATCCTTGTTCCATTACAATAAGAGTTAAACTGCCAATCTTGGTGTGCTCATGACTGTATGTACAAAAACCAGTCACATGTATCAATCAGTAGCTTTAATAAGAAAACCTGTGATTATATTTCAACCACGAAAATTTGATATTACTGCATAATCAACTATCCGTTCCTATGAAACCAAACTCTAGTGGTTATGCCTTACTGATTTATTTTATGGCTAAGGTATCTAAGAGCTAGGGCAGTGTCTTTTAATTATAATTTAACTGATGGTTCAGTTTCAAAGGAAATTCTTGTATGAAAAATAAAAATTTGCTAGACACTACTATGATTATATTTTTGCCAGTATATTTGTAAATATAGCTTTAGAACAAAAAGTGGTAACGTAAAATGCGCGTAGAACTCTGAAAAACGATGCGTACTTGCGGACTAGATAGCGTGCACGTACAGAAGCTATCGCATCAGATTTCCCCATTTTTATTGCATAACCGTTTTATCTTACCGAACACAATGCACACATGTGGTTACCTGATTTGCGGCCCTATCTCTCGTAAAATAAGAGTAAATTCGAGCACTATCTCTCGTAATAGATAGGTAATTTGTTTACCTATACTGGCGCAAGAAATTATATTTTACAAATCAATCAAAGATGCGTACCTTGTACTAAGTATTTGCACCGTGAGTACGCATTCTCTGTGTACCAGCTTAAAGAACGACGGAGTCTTGCTGAAAAGCATTTTAGTTTGAATCTTAATTTTTAATTCATTATTTTCGTTACTATTTGAGGTTAAAGTTCGATTAAAGTTTTCAATGCCAGATACGCCTTAGTGACACATATAAATTAATTTAAGAATTAAATTATGTGTGTTAATAAATTAATTCTTAAAAACTAATGTTTAATAGTGAGACCGCTATCAGTCATCTGGCAATTGAAAATATTCATAGCCTTGCTTTTTGCTATTATAATAATGCCATTCAAACGCGCTGCCCGTGAAAACGACACTATAATAAGATACGTTACCTTAACCTTATGTGCTGGTCGAAATTCAAACCACAAAAACTCATGTAAATATAAAATTTAGAAGTTCTAGGCAATTGAACAATAAATTCTAAATAACTTATGTAAATAAAGGGAAATAGTTTAATTCAAACAATTTCTTGTCATCCCAGTGCAGTGGTCTGAATAGTTAATACTTAGATCAATTTAATTAAATACGTATAATTCAATAATACCTCTGTTAATTTCTAAGGTTATTGTGACTTTTGAATTCAAAAAGGGGTTTTATTCGAGTCACTTCTTGCTTTTATTTCCGCTGTTTCGACGACTTGTAGTCGTGGTCAAGGAGGTGGGACGGGACTAGATGTCTGGGGGACCATGTATACATTTCTGTATTTAGATAAAATCACTTTGTGCAGAATCAATGTACGAGGACGAATTCAGGGTCGAAATCGACATCACTACTTTGTAGCCTCCACTGAACTAAACTAGTCATAAATAGAGAAGTTTAATCGAGTTTTTGGTACAGCATACACGTTCCAAAATAGCAATAGGAATAATGTCTTTACCTACTAATAGTTTAATTCGTGACCGTGAATTAATGACTTGTCTTCGAAACACGTTAGAAATAAAACATCATACGTGACTCAATACTCTTTATTCATTTCACTAATCAATAATATTGTAATCATTCTTAAGAATAAATTTCGCAAAACTGTATTTTTATTCAATTTTAATTTGATGACTTACTAATTTACCACTTCTGAGAAGTGGATTTTTTGAAATTTTACATGTAAATCTTTATCTTCAACATTATTTCTAAAATATTTGTAATAGAATTCCTGCATCAATGAATATTTTAAAATATATATGTTTGTAATACTCTTATTTTATTAAATTCAATTCTAAGGGCGGTACACACAGATTGCGTACATGCACGCGTAATATGGAACATTACTGTGACATCTTTGTTTTATAGTTTTAAGCAATTCATTACTAATCAAGTCAGGAACGTGCTGCATACGCATTTATTTTGTGTACTGTCCTTAATTGTTTCGCTGTTACAATTATTGTTGTATTATTTATTTCTTGCTGTCAATTTATTTTTATATTTGTATGCGTAAAATAAAATGGAAGACAAAAAAATAGATTGAAGTTCATAAATATGAACACTGATGCATGAATTCATGTTTTCGAAGCTAGAACACACTGAATCCATTTACGAAATGCGTGGCGTGCTCGTTCACTTACATTCAAGCTTTTAATAAGATACATTTTCTGCCATTGTTATTTCTTACGTGTAAAGTTAAAATTGCACTACAACTCACATGTAGCTTACGCTTTTGAGTGTACCGCTTACCTTGGAGGAAAGTTATAAAATATTAAATGACTTTGAATTAGCATGTGAAAATTAAGTGTGATAAAACTGAACAATTTTCCTAAGGAAGACGTATACATATATACCTCTATAAAAAATTCGCCTCCATAACACTTGTTCAAACATGGGCGTAGCCAGGAGTTGGGGGGGGGGGGGGTTTGGTGGTTCATGATCAGCTTCCTGCCCTTATCTCTCTACGAAACACCGTAAAGTAGTTTCGGCAATATCTGTTGTGTTACCTCCAAATTTATTTTCTTAAATCCCCCCGAAACAGAATTCTGGCTACGCCCGTGTGTGCAACCAGTCTTGGTATGGAAAATCGGCTTGCTTTTTAAAATTATTGTAAATTGGCTCAGTTTTATATTCAAATTCGCTAAGTCAACGTCACGTGATATAAAGTACGCATGGTTTCGGTGTGTTTCGAACCTAAAAGTAAGAGCCATAAAATATGTGACTTTCCGTTGTGTTATATTCTAAAATGCTACAGGGTCTCGTACAAACTCAATACAATTATTTTATATTTCGACTACAGTAACTTTGGACCCAGAAATAAACGTATACTCGCGCTAAAATATTTCGTTTTACTAACTCCCTCCTATGCAGGAATAATTTTTAGGATAGATAACATAAAACAATTAAAATTTAGTATCCTCCTACATTCGATTGCTTATAACTATTAAACGGTTGAACTAATTTTGATCAAATATAGTTAAAAACCGTCTCGATTACAGCTCAGCTTTCAAACGAAATAAATCGCAACGAAATCGATTTATTGGTTTTAGAGCCTACGATGCCAGAGACAGATATATTTACAGATACACACGTCAAACTTATAACACCCCTTTTTTGTTGGGAGTTACAAAAACAATTAAAAGTAATCATTTGAATTATTGTTTTAAAAACAAAAGATTTTTAATCTTTACATTTTATTTACCTAAGAGACATAAGTTATTTCTTTTCAAAACCAAAAGATGATTGCTGCGTTGAATTGAAATTGAATTAGCATACCTACCTAGAATACAATAAGTACAATGCAACAAGTTGACTCATAGTTCTGCCTACTCTCTACTTCAAAAATATACCGTACCGTACATCGATGACCTAATAACTACAGGAAGTTACAAAAGGGAAGTTGGTCAAATTCGTAATGTCCATACTTGACATGATGAGGGTAGATACTGATTATTTGATAAGATAACAAAATAAAGACAGCAAACATGAACAGCTAGGGAAAACGATGATTCAAAAACCACACATGATTAAAAGTACTGACTTATCTTACAGAAAGAAAAATCGTTTAACACCAGTTTTTAGAAATAAAAATATTCCTACGGGAACGAATTCTAGTGGAAATCTTAAAATAATAAAAATATAATTCTACTAAAAAGATACATTGACAGGGACATTTATAAATTAACTATATAATTTGTATTAATCCTTACTAATTATACTAATTAATATTATAAAAGCGAAAGTAATTCTCTGTCTGTCTGTCTGTCCGTCTTTCAAGCCTAAACTACTGAACCGTTTTGATGAAATTTGGTACAGAGATAGATTAGAGCCTGGGAAAGGACATAGGCTACATTTTATCCCACAGTTAAACACGATATAAACTGTAGTCGACGCGGGAGGAGCTAGTTATATATATTTATTATGCACCACCTACTACTTCTTACCTTACTTCTGTCCTTCCCTAAGGTTGCCTGGAAGAAATAGCTACCTAGCAATAAGGCCGCATTGTTGTACACTATGTTTTATGTTCTGTTGATTGTGCTGTATATCTCTGTATGCAAATAAAGTATAATATTGTATTGTTACGTAAAGTATGAGTCATTTCCAGTCGTGCCATTTAAAGTTTACACTTGAATCATTTGATGAATGTCATTATGGTTTTGATTTGTGCACTTTCTTTATATGGCTGTAATTAAGTAAATAATATCGTCGTTCACCTGATGTAAAAAGCTTCTTTTGGCTTTTTGGTGAGCTCGCTATATCCTCGCATCTTAGCCCTTGAGCTAAATTGCGGTTAAGAGCGAAGCCTTTCTTTAAAAAACAATTAAGTATTTTCGATTTGTGTCCCTAAAGCTGTTTATTCCTCACGTTTCTCCAGGGGCTGATCGCGCAAATCAAAATGTATACTATTTATAAATTTCGACCTTCCTAGGTATCAGTTGGCTGATCCACATCCTTAATTTTCACCTAACTACTAGGTATAAAATTCCAACTATCTATAGAGAGGGACGCCCGCCAGGCACATGCGGGTGATCAGTCCACTTATTTGGGACCATTTCACCCAATTCCCCATAACACTTAGGTAAGTATAAAGTTACTCAATCTACGGACGGCCGCAACTCGGGTTACCACACGCGTGCACTCTGTGCTGTTGTGATAAGAGCGGTTTTGCAATAAAAATTGAGTAACCTGATGCGCTGGCTTCTGAACCTAATTGAAATGTATGATAGATAAGACAACTTAGGCGACGCGAACGCAGTTTGATAAGCTAGCAAAATAAATGGGGTGACTTTAAATTAGCGAAAGTTAGGGGGTTCTCCTCATGAAACTGAACAATTTTCCTCAACGAACCCATACGAAATACTGAAACGAAAATTTTTAATTAGAAACAAAGGCAATCAGCTGATCGTTCAAGTTGTATGGAGAGGCAATAATTTTTTCACATTACGACTTATGTTCCCTGGGGAAAGTTGTTCAGCTTCGTGGACTGATTCGCATCCAGAATGTTTGCTAATTTAAATTCATTCACCCAATATAGGCGTTACAGTTGTGACCCTGAGGTAAACTAGAAACAACTACACTCAATTATTTACACGTCAGTCGGTCGGTCTGTCGGCGTTCGATATTTCATAGTCTAGGGCATTCTAGGGCCAAAATTAATAATGTGTCATGGCCTGGGGCTATTTCGTAGCTAACATTGGCGCGTATTACAGAAGGAGACTCAAGTCTTGATCTATATTTAAGTATTGATTGTCCCTTTCTCTCATTATCAAAATTGACGACCTAAACGAGGCAAATCAAAAGGCTGTGGACCTGGCCTGGGCTGTTTGATCTAAGTGTTCACCGACACGAAAAGAAGACGACTATCAAAATGACAAAGACGACTGCTATTTAAGTATAGATCAGAGTCTGACTCGCGTTCTATAATACGGACTCGTGACATAATTTTGTCATACCGATGTCTTTTCTGGGGGGGCTACCACCTAAGCGAAGCTGATGCTGATTAAACGAACGATGAACGAATGAAATGATGTACATTGTTGTGTTTGGTTCATGTCGATAAGTCTCCTTATAAAGAAGCAATCGACAACATTCCATTCGTTCACCAGCATCAGCTTCGCTTAGGTGTGGTAGCCCCCCAGTTCCGTACTGACGCTGATGAGAGGGCGAAACGAGATTCATACGACATAACTCTAAAATAAAATAAATATACAATACATATATACTTTATTGCACACCAACATTACAGAACATGATACGAAGTAAAAGTTACATTATGGACAGTAATAAAGTTAGGGTACAAAAGGCGGCCCCATTGCTAAGAAGCAATATCTTATCGGCAACCTTTGTGTGTAGAGAAAGACGACACCATATTATCATCACCGACATTCAATTGCTTATAACTTTTAAACGGCTGAACCAATTTTGATGAAGTATAGCTAAGAACGATCTCGATTACGTCAGCTTTCCAACAAAATCAAAATCGGTGCATTCGTTTAGTTTAGGAGCTACGATGCCACATACAGACACAACATACAGATACACCCGTCAAACTTATACCACCCCACTTTTTTGCCGGGGGTTAAAAGTTATATCACGCGTCTGTGATCTGTCAGATATGAAGTACGATTGAAAGATGTCGATTTTAGTACATTGCTGCGTTTGGCTTAAGTAAGTACATCGAATCGAATACAAAATAACACGAGAAGTAACGTATGACGAATTTGAAATCGATCGTAATTGACTTTGACATCTGGAATAGGTCCCCTGGGCAACTGTTTCGTGGGGTAAGGTTATAGGTTATTGCCTCTAATTTAGGTCGTTACGACAAACTGTGTCATGGTTAGGTTTTACAGCGTCTCCTTACAATAGAAACAGTGGGTAATTGTAATTGTAAGACGGGCTGGTTTCCGCAACTCGACGTCAACATGCGCCTATTTTGCGTGACTTTTATTTATTAGGATGGCTGTCAGTCTAGCCACCCTAGCTCCTCCAGAAATTGCAGAAGTCCCTTAGGGTCCTCCACAACCTCCGGGAGGGACCTGGGTGTGCCCAGGTGTTTGGCCCGGTAGTTTGCCACCTCCTTGCAGTTCAACACGACGTGGGCGGCCGTCTCTTCCTCCTCCATGCATGCTCTGCATAAAGGACTGTCGGTGATACCTAGAGTGTATAGGTGTTTGTTGAATATACCATGCCCTGTTATTACGCTCGTAACCGCTCGAAGTTGAGTCTTCTTTAGCTGGAATACGAGAGAGAACTTGAAAGCTTGATACCTAATTCGCTTTGCTTTGTTTCTACTTACCCCTTTAGGATCATTAGTTGAGTATATTATAGTTTTTACAAATAAACTATTTTGTTTTTATTTCTCCACAGTACAGTTTACACATATTACTTACATACGCTCACGCCTACTATCCCAATCGGCGTAGGCAGAGCGTCAGTGGTTTTTATTAAATCACATGATGCCACGTTTGACATAAAAGAGGAACATAATATATAAAAACAAAACCGGCCAAGTGCGAGTCGGACTCGCGCACTGAGGGTTCCGTACAAACCTGTAGGTATATAAGTAAAAGTTCAATTTAATACCTCTACGCGTTCATGAGGAAAGGAGTAGTAAGTTTAAAATTATTACAAATATTATATGATGTAAGTAACTAAAAATTTACAGTTTTCGCAAGTTATCCTTTATCTGTGCTATAAGACATTGCTTCGTACCAAATTTCAAGATTCTGAGTTCACGGGAAGTACCCTGTAGGTTTTGATTCCCTTGCGAGTGTCAAAAATTTGCGGAAATTTGCGGCATAAACGGCTGTATCTTTTGATTACGTTGGCTTAGAAGTTTGATTTTTTCACAGCTCCAAGGGACAGTAGACCTGAGTATTTGATACAGATTCCAGCTTGATATCTCTACGCGTTCCTGAGAAAAAGGGTCTTGACAGTCAGACGGACGGGCAACAAAGTCATCCTATTATAAGGGTTCCGTTTTTTCCTTTCCCTAAAAAACATGTGGAGAAATAAAAAAAGGTTTGACTCTTCATACAACTATTGCAGTAAGCTGATTTGCCTTTGTATGGAAAGTCAATAAAAAAATCAGAATTTCACATAGGTTCCCTGGAGAAAGTTGTTCGATTTCATGGGAAAAATCAACCCCTAAAGTTCCGCTAACTAATTTAAAGTCACTTCATTGTGCGTGATCTATACTAATATTACTAGCTGATGCCCGCAACTTCGTTTGCGTGGTAATTTAGATTTTTACATACAAAAGTTTTTTCCCGCTAACTCCCGTTCCCGTGGGAATTTTGCAATATCCTGTTGCAACTAAGTTTTAAGTTTACTAAGGTACCTGCGTGCCAAATTTCAAGCGTCTAACTTAAGCGGTTTAGATTTTTTATACAAAAGGGTTTTCCCGCTAATTCTCGTTCCCGTGGGAATTTCGGGAATTACTTTCTTAGTGCACCTCTACGATACAGCTAAGCTACGTCCCTTCCAAATTTCGAGTGCCTACGTTTAGCCGTCAGTCAGTCAGTTAGTCAGTCAGTCAGTCAGTCAGTTTTTCCTTTTATATAATATTTAGATAAAGAGGAAAGATTTGTATTTTTGTATGTAACGAATAGGCTCCGAAACTACTGGACCGATTTCAAAAATTCTTTCACCATTAGGATGCTACATTATCCCTGAGTAACATAGGCTACATAATATTCCCAAATTCCCACGGGAACGAAGTCCCGCGCGGGAAGCTAGTCTTCTTATCTTATCTCATCTCACATATTATAAAGAGGAAAGATTTGATTGTTTGTTTGTTTGCATCGAATAGGCTCCGAAACTACTGGACAGATTTAAAAAATGCTTTCATCATTAGAATCCTACATTATCCGGGATGGACATAGGGTACATGATTTTCCCAAATTCCCACGGGAACGAAGTCCCGCGCGGGAAGCTAGTATTAAATGCATAAATAATCATTTTTATTTCTTCCAACAAAGCAATTATTAGATTTAAGTAAGTGTATTTTAACATTGGTGAGAGACTAGTTTCTGTGATAGGAACTTAGCCTGTAGTACAGAAACATCCGTCCATCCTTACAAACTAAAATTAGCTACAGTGGGTAACTTTCTTTTCGTCTAGTCCGGCTTCGTCAACCTAAAACACACAAACCGTAAAAACTACATAATCAGCCGCAGTCATTGTCAGAATTCTTGTTAAACTTATCAATTTTATCATAATAAAACATAAACCACACCTCGTCAAAATATGCTCAAGATACTATACCTTATGTGTCATGCATGAGGACATAACCATGACTAATCAAGTACTCATCTATTGTTATCTAATCAAATATCAAAAAAACATTTTCTAATAGAGTAATACTAATGCGGAAACGCGTCAATTGATCACGATATCTTGATAAGATTTTTGAGAAAATCGGTGACTATCAAAAACTACTGCATTGCAATCTCAGGTGTCGTCTGCGCAATGAGAAATACCCAAAAATCAGTCACCTACTTGAAACACAAAAAGATAAACTTTGATAACGTAATCCCTAATTTATCTAAAGTCGGTAAGTATATCTTATAGTAATATCGCAGTTATCATTAAATCAAATCATTCATTTGCGGAATATAAATACAAAGATGGTCCGAGATCATGGTGCTTGCAACAGCGCCGAAATATCGGATACTCATTTTAAAAGAAATTGTGGTATGAACCCGTTATACTAATTAAGCGTAGTTAGCACGGCTCGCGACAATCTGTCATTTCGACACTTTTTTGACATTTGATCGCGTTGTATTTTCGTTTATTCGAGCTTCTGGTCTTGGCAGGTACAATGTATTGTAATAACTATCTTAACTTGTAATAATTTGAATAAATTAGTAGGTACTCAGTATTAGTTACGTATATTAGTTTTCCTTTATTATAAATAAAATTACTCAAGTATGTAATTTAATAGGAGCGAATTAAAGCACTAGAACTTCCTTGTAATTAGAGTTAATTTTAACCAATGTAGAGTACCAACGTGTGACGTAGATTTAACTAGCAGGTAATTACTCAAAACAAGCGCTAAATACTACCAACCAAAATACGTAGTATTTAGCGCTTATTTTGAATAATTAACGTTGTTTCACACTACTTTGGAATTACCCCTAAGGTTTCGGCCGTCCTCTCCTTTCGGTCTGGAGTACCTATAGATAGGTGCATAGCTAGTGCGGACCGCAATAAATTTGCGCGTTAGGCCACCACTCCGATGAGGACGCGACGGTAAAACCATGTAAAACTTCACTTTGATTGCGCGAGGGCACCGCGCAAAGGCTGCCTCGCCTTCTGGTTTTTTACATTTGACCGCATTGTTTTCACTTTATGCTTGAGCTGACGGCGATGCATTGATGACATTGACACTATATTGTAGCAGTTCCACCGGCAACGCATGTTAAGATTCTAGATAGTCAGTTTTGCAAGATAACCAAATAAAATGTTTACCATAATAATTCCTCTGCCATCGCAAAGCCAAATCAAAACTGCGGTCCTGTATAGCCACTTGTTACCTTATTTTTGCTTCTTTCCCTGCCAGCCTAACGAAGAAGCATCGAAGATAAGTAACGGTAAGTGAGTATCGTCATCATCAGCCAATTTTAGTCCGCTGCTGGAGAATAGATAGGAGAGGACAGAGGACTATCTATTCTCCTTCAACAATAAGTAAGTAGTAATACATGTACATATAAAGAAAATAAGTATACTTATAGTAGTAGTAAATAAGTATGTATATTATGTATAGTATCAGTGTATTAGGATATTATTAAGAGTAATTTATACGACCAATTTATTTTTGCCCCTAGCTCCGCTAGAATTGTCACGGGGAACGAGCGAGACAACCCCAACACAAGTATTTTATTACTTACTGGGCTTACTGGGAGTGTCTCATTTTTGTTTGTATCTATTAAGGAGTAATAAAAGTTTATTTTTTATTTTATTTAAAAAAAAGAGTTGTTTTAAGAGTATGTGCTTTATTACTTCCTATTTATTTTTTTATCACTACTTTTGCGCTATTCGCGCAGTGGCAAGCTAGGTAACCAAAGGCCCCGGGAAAAAATATTTAGGGCCCCAAATAAACTATTAAAAATCCAGATTCGTCGTATTCCAGATTCGACGTAATAAAGTCAACTCCATAATAAAATTTAAAACCAAATACAAATTCTAACTTTTTATTTTAATGAAAAAATTAAAACTATTTTATGGAAATAAAAGAAATATTTTTTACAGGGAATTCACCTGTATTTTGTCAAATAAGTTGCCAGTATTAAAGTCGCGTTCCTGGAATCTGGTTTATTTATCTGAATGTGGGAGAAATGTTCACTAGTTCAATTTATAGCTTGTAAGTCAGAGTCCGAGGGGCCCCCTGAGCTTGGAAGCCCCGGGGCATTTGAGGCCCCGTCTAACCCTCGCCTAGCCCATTTTTCTTTAGCCTTCGGTTGCCTGGAAGAGACCGCTGTTTAGCGATAAAGTTGCCCTTGAATACTTTTTATTATAAAGTGTTGTATGTTTTTTCCTTTTTAAGTATGCAATACAGTATCTACCTAACAAATAAAGAAAGCCTTAAGTTTCGCACGATCATATACTCTCGATTCATAAAGAAATCTTGGTTCTTGAAGAGTTATGTCAAAAACAAAGGTTTTATCAAGCTTCAAGGTGAAAATATCTCACGGTAAGCACCATGTGGTGACTGTGAACTTGCGCCAGCGCATGTTACAGGTACACTTTAAACAATTGCCATTTCAGAAAATATCCAAGGGGTCAATCATAACTTACGTATGAGATTTTATTAATGTTTTTTTCATTAAAGAGTAGTTTTTCATCGGAACAAGGTAGGTAAGTACCTACCTATTAGAATTATATCAACCCTCATTACCTACATCAGCTGGTTGCAGTTATCTCAAAAACTATATCCACCCACATAAAAAAACACTTTTGTCTGTATCCAGAGAACGCGAAGTCCCTCGATCCCGAGGGAAATGAGTAAAATCCTTCCTTATTCCTTACCTACGTTTGTAAACAGAAGTTTTGTGCCAAAATTTTAGCTTTTTAGGTCCAAGAATCAGGGCTGAGCGATAATAAATCAGTGAGTGACTCAGGACCCTACAATGTGTGGACCCTGATGTGCAGATTGGTTATATAATCATGTACGGACGGCCGCAACTCAGGTTACCACACGCGTGCACTCTGTGCTGTTGTGATAAGAGCTGTTTTGCAATGAAAATGGAGTAACCTAATACGCTGGCCTCTGTCAGCGTTATCTTTATCGTATACTAGCTTTCCACCTTCCACCTGGGACTTCGTGTCCGTTGGAATTTGGGAAAATTATGCAGCCTATGTTACTCAGGGATAATGTAGCATTCTAATGGTAAAAGACTTTTTGAAAGCAGTCTAGTAGTTTTAAGTTCATAGTTAAAAAACAAACAAACGAAAATACAAATCTTTTCTCTTTATAACGTTCTGCCTGGGACTTCGTTCCCGTGGGAATTTGGGAAAATTATGTAGCCTATTTTAATTAGCGATGACGTAGGAATCTAACGGTGAAAGAATATTTCAAATCGGTCCAGTTGTTTCGGATTCGGAGCGTAGGTATTCAATGCAAGCAAACAGTGAAATCTTCATTCTAATATTACGAGTAGTGTAGATTATTGTAGATTGACTATTAAAGAAAAATACAAACTAAGAATATGCAGAGACAGGTTTTATAAGATAAAATAATATTTTGACTATAAAATGCGATACACTTACTCTACTTTGACCTTAAAAGTTCATCGAAACTGAAGTAAAAACAAGTTATGCTTAATTTTATAGGTATTTATAAATGAATTTCGTCGAAATTGCACGATTATAACAACATTACATGCTTACGTAAAAAAATAAACAAGTCGTGTAAACTGTATCAATTTGTACAGGGTTGTACTCAGTGTGAGAGAGCAATCGCCATCTTGAGTCCACAGATGATTACCGTGTTTTTTGATATATCTAGCTTTCTGCTTTTTTATTTATTTATTATGAGATGGGTTAACTCTTGACAAGGTCAAGATGAAGTCAACGATGGAGTGAGTTAATCCAAAAAATAACAATTAAGGCACAGGGGCCTGATTTTTGAAACAAAAGAATTCCAATTCGCATACGAATTGACAAGATTTGTATGAGATTCCCATGCGAATCTTGTCAATTCGTATGCGAATTGGAATTCTATCGTTTCAAAAATATGGGCCCTGGTCTGGTACTTCCACACACCGACAGAACACAGCAAGCTGTTTGGCGTCGGACTTCGGTAGAAGGGTGGTTGCGAACCAGACGACCCTTTACAGAGCCTACCACACCGCATGAGACCATAGGACGCCACCTCAGATTCAAAACCAACTGAGGTGTCGTTGCCTAAGATGGATTACTAGGCGAAGCAGGTCTCATTTGTGTTTCCTTAGTCGCCTCTTACGACACCCACGGAAAGAGATGGGGTGGATTCTCAACCGATCACCACACGATCGAACAAACTATTTTTATGATTTATTATTATAACTATGCTTGTGATAAAATCACATCAATCCGTCTATGCAAATCAAGAACAACCAATCAAACAAGCACTTTTTCATATTGATATTGTTATAGTTAGGATAAGATCAAGTGAAGATTGCAGGAAGCCGCTGGGTACTGTGGCGTAGGACTGAGCGATTTACAGATCCTTTGAGGAGGCCATGTCTAGCAGTGGATGTCTTGCGGCTGACATGATGATGAGGTAGAATAAAGATTTCATAATTTCACACCAACTTTTAACCACAAATCAAGATCCGGCCCTGCTCCCGGTGTGTAAACAATGTGTAAACAGATGGCGGGCCGGCTGTGATAAACAGTGAAGCTAGCGCCGTTCGTTGTACACTTTACAGCGTCATTTTCATGTCAATAAACTTACGATAACTCGTAAAACAATAAGAAATACTATGGTTATGTAGTTAAACTTAATCATGCATAAAACAAGCCGTTTCAGTAATATAACTGAATCACTTTTCTCTATGATGACTGGAGATTTGTCCAAATTGTAAAACCGGCCAAGTGCGAGTCGGACTCGCGCACGAAGGGTTCCGTACCGTTATCTATAAATCACGATTGTTGTATGGGGGCCCCCTTAAATATTAATTTTTATTCTGTTTTTTAGTATTTGTTGTTATAGCGGCAACAGAAATACATCATCTGTGAAAATTTAAACTGTCTTAAACTATCACGGTTCATGAGATTCAGCCTGGTGAAAGACGGATAGACGGACAGTGAAGTCTTAGTAATAAGGTCCCGTTTTACCCTTTGGGTATGGAACCCTGAAAACCGCTCACTGTCATCATATTAAAGTAATCCTGGTCATGGCATCACCTGTAGGGCTTTAGGTATCTCTCTTTTAACCTCTCGGGTGGTTAATCAGTCTATGAAACTGTACAACTTTCCCAAGGAACATAGGTCAAAATACGAAAAAAAAATTGAGTTCCCTTACAAACTTCATCAGCATATAGCGCATTTTGTAAGGGAGATTAATATGTTTTTTCATATTTAGACCTATGTTCCTTGGGGAAGTGATACCTATGGTTCAGTTTCATGGACTGATTAACCATATGAGAGGTTGAAAGAGAGATACCTAAAGCCCTGTATATTGTTTAGGTTTAAATATTGCGCCCGCTCTTGAGTTTTAAATATTTTCATACCCAAAGGGTACCTGGAAGAAATCGCTTGAAGCGATAAGTTCGCCTATATTGTACCTTTTTGTAACATTATTTGTAAGTGTCTCATCGTTGTATTTCTTTTTAAATTGTGCAATAAAATATATTGTATTGTATTGTAAAGACAGATACTAGTGTGAAGCGCAGTCTATAGCTCCATGACTATGACATCTAATAGACGAGACCTTCTCCATAAATACGTGCACACAGCAGCACATCAGACTTAAGAATACATGTAGACGTATTGTTAAGTCTGATTTGCTGCTGTGTATACGTATTTATCACGGCACGGCACTTCAAAATTTGAATTACCATTGTCCCCTGTGTTCTCAGTTTCTAGTATTACTATTTACATAGGAGGGAATGGTAATACAATTTTGCCGTGCAATTATAAAAAGACCCATTGTCTCGTTTACTTAATATAATTGTATACTGTATACTCTCGTGTGCTCTTGTCTGTTATTGCTCAATGTTTTATTAGCACACAGCACGTCTTATCAGACCTTGAAACACGGAATTCAGGTTACACCTTAGTTTGTTATTTAGAGGTTGGTTCCATATTCTACCACCCGCTATCTAATCTTTGTATGGATGAAATTAGTGAATTAGGTACTTGTCGTGAAAAACTGGTAAAAATTTATTAAGCTTTTTTTTAAATCTATATTTTTTGTAGAGGCTCAGTCTACCCAAGGTAGATTAGAACTATGAGAAGCATTTTAGCATTTTTTTTCGATATCTCCATACATGCAATACAATACAATATTTTATTACACACAAAAAACATAACATTAAAACTAAAACATGGACGCCCAAAAAGCGTCAATGTGGTTTTAGAATTATACTTTCGGCATACATACTGAGGGTTATAAGATGGAACCTGAGCACAGTAGTGGTGACAGGGTGTCAGCCTTTCACCCACAATACAGCAGCAAAACCCTCGCATCTCATTTACTGGCTTCACGATATATGCTTGTGGGAAGATTGGCAGCTACACATTCTAATTTATTATTTCACTTCTCAGTCCAGCGTGAAAAATTCTCATAACATATATGCAAGCGTTAACATTTAAAAAAATGGAGGGACGAAAAAATATTGTGTATATGTCGCCGGAAATTAATAAGAATCGTAAGTTGATCAATTTTCGAGGTAGACGCACTCGTTAAGATGCAGGCCCATTCATAATCTGACCTAACCATGACCATGACGCAAGCAGTACAACTACAAAGTACTCACACTTTGAGCGTACGCATGCGACTTGGAGTAACGTAGCCACCTGCCACTGCATTGCCACCAAACCGTCATCGGTATTTGGATTAACGTAGTGATCTGCCGCCACTGAAATGTTACCAAGCTGCCACCGCAGCACCATATTCTAATATATACAAGGAGTAAAACACAGCTTAGCAAAAACTGAAACCCTGAATTCAGACCATCTCATTCTAAATGATTTTCCAGTGGAATTTTCCATCGGAAAATTTTCGAATTAATTTCTAGTTTTTAAATATTTTCTGCTTTAAAATTAAATAATTTATTCGAATAAAATCCATTTAGCATTAAAAAAACGACAAAGTAGATAAATAACAAAAACTCCTTAACTTGACATTTCCGGGAATAAATATAAGTTGTAGCTGATCATAGTTATGGGTAGATTCCAACAATTTAGTATTTGCTAAGCTGTCTTTTACACCCTGTATAGCTACACCATTCGATGCTATACCGGCCGGCAGTGGAAAAGCCTCAGTGCTTCTCTCTACAGCTTTAGAGATGACAGTGATAGGTACACACAGCAGCACATCAGGCTTTACATGTTGGCCTTGACGTCGCCCTTATCTCGCTCTTAATTAGCGACAGCTTTCGTAGTGTAAATGGGTAACCTGTGACGTGCTGCTATCTGAACAGAATCCTGTCGAAAGTCGAAGACGAGTGGAATGATTGAGAATACAAGGCTGGGGGTTAATCCATAAGGGGAAATCGAATACGATTGTTCTCGAATTCGCCACACATTGCTACTGTGATTCTACTAAAGGTTACTTTAGATGTTAGCCAAACGCAAAAATTTAGCCTACGAAAAATCGAGCAGATATATCTTACCTCTAATAAGTACCTACTATACCTCTAAACTTGGATAAATCCATACTAATATTATAAATGCGAAAGTAACTCTGTCTGTCTGTCTGTCTGTCCGTCTTTCACGCCTAAACTACTGAACCGATTTGATGAAATTTGGTACAGAGATAGATTAGAGCCTGAAAAAGGACATAGGCTACATTTTATCCCACAGTTGGGCACGATATAACCTGAAGTCCACGCGGGCGTAGCCGTGGGCAGAAAGCTAGTTGTTAATAAAATTGAAAAATACAATTCATTACATTTTACACCAAGAGCAAACTCCGATATTCCTCCTCAGTTCCCGTGTCAGTAAACTCAAAGCTATTCTACGAAGGCTCTACATCTCAGATGGTTTGATTAAAACATGAATATGCAGCGTGCGCGCGCGCGCCGACCTAGTCCCTCTTACTTGCAATCGATCAGAGATTGCCAACATTGGGAAAGTCGCCGAGCAACACTGTTACTGTTAATAATCTAGCGCGAAAATTTGGTCTAACATTGCTACAACTGACGCTAAACGTAAAAATGGCTACACAGTGACAAAAGACGATAGATAGGTAGATATATGTGAATATATAAGGTCCTAATTTATTAGTCACTTTCCTTTTAACACGTTATTGTGTAGGTCAAAATATATCATTTGAGTCAGAAAACAAAAGCATAATATTAAATTTAAAAGGTCTTGAAAAATTTTGTTATGATATTTTTTCATTACTATGTTGAATAAACCCATCCATTCAAACGTAAATAATAATGGCAGTAGTAGAGCGGGCGAGCGAGGAGTGGACGGCTATAATCGAAAGAGAACCATTCCTTTATCTTTAAATGGAAAATTCATTTTTTATTTTTTTTACAAAATTTAATTTTCAGATAATTAATTTTTATGTTGTTTTTTGGAATACTATCAACCTATACAATAACGCCTTAGAAGGTAAGTGACTAATAAATTAGGACCTTATATAGTGTAAACTAATATAGTGTAACTAATTTTAGTGTAAACTAAAATTATAAAGAGGACAGATTTCAACTTTTGTACGTTAGTAACGAATAAACTCAAAAACAAATACCTATGGGAACGAAGTTCTGGGCGGAAAGCTAGTTAAGTTATAAATTGGATAAGTATTTTCTGAAATACCTATAGACATTTTTAATTTTTTCAATTGCGATTTATACGTAGTACGGGGTCCGACATTTTTATTGATAAAGTTAAATCTATGATACAATGACTAAATTAACAGTTAACGCATAAGAATAACAAATGTTATACTCATGGTTAACGTAAGAACTAGATTAACCAAAGCAAAAAGAGTCAAGCTCAGCATTGTGCTGTACAAAAACTGTACAGCGCTGGTTTTTAACTTGGCCCTGATTGACCAGAGGGCCGCTGCAGTTAATTAATAATAATAATACTAACAGGCTCAATTCAATTTCTTGTCTATGGCTCTCCTTTGTTGATTAGGCTAATGTCACGAACAGGTTAAGTGCTCTGTGTACTGTTGTTAATGACCATATTGTTCTGACTCAGTGTGACGGTGGGAAATCCTGTCATCTTTAGTAAATAAGGTAAAAATATATGTGTATTAAATAATAATGTTGTTTTTCTACGCTTGGACAAGGTCGTGGTATTTGTAAGTAGGTAGTATTAGAATTAAAGACACTTTTTTTGTTAAACTGCTTGTTATTTTCGATTAGGCCAATTAAAACGCAGAGTGACGTGCTTTTATCGAAAAAAAAATGTTTCGAACCCCTATACTCCGGAAGCGCACGCGCGTATGTCAACTAAGTACAAGGTAAGTAAGTTGTAGTGTGACTTGATGCCAAAAGCGGAGACTGACGTCAGGGTACATTCCAGTCTGTTTCAATTTATAATATAACAAACCAAATACATATACGACTCTTTTAAATATTACATTACATACGCTCACGCCGTAATCGCAAACGGGGTGGGTGGTTCAGAACCACTGGATGCCACGTTTGACGTCATAAATTCTGAGGGTTATGAGACGAATGATGCATAGTGGTAAGAGGTTGCCAGCCTTTCGCCCACAATACAGCAAAAGCCTCGCGTCCCTATTACTGACTTTTGCAATAAGTACCTATGCTTGAGTTGGCAGCTGGTAGGTACACTGTAAGTTTTTCCTTCACACCCAATGTAAAAATTGACTTTAAATTAGATAGTTATAAGGATGAGAATTAGCCCAACAAACTGAACAGCTTTCCCTAAGGATCATAGGTCGTAACGTAGCCTCTCCCTACTAATGGGTGTCCCAAAATTAACGCAAGATTTGAATTTGCCGCCATTTGTGCAGTGAAGTGTTGGCAACCCTGAAAAAAAAGCAATTTGACAGCTAACAGTATAGGGTTATTAAAAATGGATGGAGCGTTACACGATAGAACAACGTGTCTTCATTACTAAAGAATATTTCAAAAATAATGAAAGCTTGGCGGCTGTAGTTCGAAAATTTCATTCAAAATATGGTCGGAATAGTGTTTTAACTTCGTCAACTGTGAAGAGATTAATTGAAAAATTCATGGAGACTGGATCCGTTGGAGACGCCAAACACACTGGTCGTCCAAAAACAAGCCGTTCAAATGTGAATATCGAAGCAGTGCGTGAGAGTGTTGCTGACAATCCAGGAACCTCAATTCGACGTCGTGGACAAGAATTGCAAATTTCAAGAAGCTCTCTACAGCGTATACTCACCAAAGATCTGGGTCTTCATGCTTACAAAATTCAATTAACACAACAATTGAAGCCTAATGACCATGCACAGAGAAGAGAGTTCGTTGAATGGATTATTGAACATCAACAAATGGACCCAGATTTTCGAGCAAAATCATCCTAAGCGATGAAGCACATTTTCATCTTGATGGCTTTGTTAATCGCCAAAATTGCCGCATTTGGGGTTCGGAGAACCCACATGTGATTGTCGAAAAACAAATGCACCCACAACGCGTGACTGCATGGTGTGGATTTTGGGCTGGAGGCATAATTGGGCCATATTTTTTTGAAAATGATGCTGGTCAAGCAGTGACTGTTACTGGTGCTCGATATCGCGACATGATTACACAGTTCTTTCTGCCAAAATTGGATGATATTGATGTGTCCAATATGTGGTTTCAACAAGACGGTGCCACATGTCATACAGCCCGTGAAACAATTCAATTACTGCATGAGACATTTCCAGGTCGTGTACTCTCTCGTTTCGGTGATCAAAATTGGCCCCCTAGATCGTGTGATTTAACACCATTAGACTCCTTTTTATGGGGTTATTTGAAATCACGAGTCTATGTCAACAAGCCCACAACCACCCGTGCATTAAAGGAGGAGATTCAACGCTGCATCAACGAAATTCAGCCACATTTATGCAGAATGGTCATGGAAAATTTCGACAAAAGAGTGCGCATGTGCATGCAAAGCCGTGGAGGCCATTTGCCCGATGTGTTATTCCATACATAACCCTATCCCATGTACTTTATGAGTCAATAAAAATATAACTATCAAAAGACTAAAAACGGTGTTTTCTATTTAATTCAAATCTTGCGTTAATTTTGGGACATCCTTTACTTGTACGATCAGCTGATTTGCTTATGTATGGGAAGTCGAAAATTGTAATCGTGGGACAGTTGGTGTAGAATGGATAAATACGTAGGGTCACATATCAGGTTACCACAAGGGTGCACTCTGTGCGTGAAAGGGCGGTTTGGCAACGAGCAAGGAGTAACCAGATGGCGCTGGCTTCTGTGCGAACGCCAGGACATCAAGGTTACCCCATTTTTGTTACAAAACCTTTCTTATCGTTACAGCTAAGGTTAAGCATAGGATACCTACAGCTGTGATTGAGACAAAATGTTTGCGTACTTTGTAAACTGTCACACATGTTTATAGCCGTAAAACTGTTAAAACCACTTCCAGGTATCGTATCAGCAATACTTAAATAAAGATAAATAAAATCAACAAGCTAAGTAGGTACTTGAGATATCCTATCGGAAATCACAATATGCGGATTAGGACACACACTGCATTAGTTATCTATTCATTATCATATACATGTGTAGTTACATATAGCTTATAATTATAATTTCAACGCGTAGGCTCAGATAGAACGATAAAAAATCCTGTTTTCATATCGTACGGTCTCCCCAGGAGACGTATTTTTGAAACGTTAGAATTACAATTCGCATACGAATTGACAAGATTCGCATGAGAATCTCATACAAATCTTGTCAATTCGTATGCGAATTGGAATTCTATCATTTCAAAAATACGTCTCCAGTCTCCTCATTCTTATTTCGTCAACTTTAGCTCATTAACAGACTTCTTTAATTAAAATAAATAGACGCTACACGCTCAAAAGCCCCACACTTAGGTTTTCCGTTGTGTCGTGGACCCCTTGGAACATACACAAACAGCCATGACCCGAGAACAAACATTTGCTCTTTACACAAATATTTTCCCCGACTGGGATCGAACCCAAGATCCGTCGATCAAGAGGCAGCGCTAATACCACTCGACCAAGGCCTTTTCCTTCAAAGAACTGAGGAACTTAATTGACCAAGCGAAGCGTCTCTGTTTTAACTGGAGCAATATCTTTAACTCCCCGTATGTCAAAAGTCAAAAATGTTTATTTCATAGAACATACAGTGCTGCTTGAAAACGTCATAAATATACATTTAGCAAAATCAATATAAAAAATCATTGAGAAAAATAGTGAATGTCTGG
This sequence comes from Aproaerema taeniolella, assembly GCA_949987775.1. Taxonomy (NCBI): domain Eukaryota; kingdom Metazoa; phylum Arthropoda; class Insecta; order Lepidoptera; family Gelechiidae; genus Aproaerema; species Aproaerema taeniolella. The sequence continues at coordinate 9,465,671 of OX465264.1, forward strand.
CTGTACTCCTCTACAGGGCATTTTGGGAATTTTCCAAAATGGTGTAGCCATGGGAGTTGAAAATGTAAAAAATATCAAAAAAAATATGTTAAAAAAAGCCCTTTTAAAAAATGTTGACAAATAATGTCTACAGCTTACAGAGCTTTCGCCCTTGTCATCCCGTGTCTAAGAGCATCAGACAGGATGACGACGTCCGATTTCCTTTACGAAACCTTTAGCTTGGTTGCCCAGCACCCCGTGGTTTCCACGACGAACGGCACATACAAGTAGTGCGCTGTGCTGGGTGTATTTAATGGCCGCAGATTCCGCCTCTGAAACAGCCATTCGAGTAGCTCGTGCGAGATTACATGCTGAAAAAGGTGCTCACGCAGGTTGCATGTCAAAGCGAACACTTCCCCCACTCCCAGGGTGTACGAAATGTGCAGTTTCTTGTGCTTCACGTCACAACTGATCGCCGTGATTTTTATCACAGGGATAAATGCAGAACGCAAAATTGTCATCGGATACTTTTTCACGAGAACGAATTTGCGGGTAGAAATCCAGACTTTAATAATGCGCACCTAAGGAATTGATTTTTTTGCGTACGTGGTCTGTATTTCCAACCTAAATCCAAGTTTAAAAGGCTTGTTAAATTGCTACACCTGCTGGCCCTGCGGCTGCATTGGAATATGTTCAAGAGCGATCATATTTTTTATTTTACTGATAAGGATAGCCTGCAGTGCTCGGAACAAGGGGACGACCGAAATTTCAAAGCGTTAAATGTCAACGACATCACTGTTTTGCGTTATACAGATGACAGTGACAGGACCTAGTGATAATTATCGGCCGTCCGTCGATCTTAGATAGTAACAGATTAGAGCCCCAGAGACTAAGGTCTGTACAGAACGCAACTCAGATTCTGATCTATACTCAAGTAGCAGTCGTCTTTGTCATTTTGATAGTGAGAGAAAGAGACAATCAATACTTAAGTATAGATCAAGACTTGAGTCTCCTGCTGTAATACGGGCCTTAAGCCTGTATGGATCAAGTTCCCAGACACCCGTTGATTAGATTAGTGTGTTAAAATTCCACCATAATTGACCTTTACCATTTGAACTTACATATTAAAAGAGCAATGTAATTTGTCTGGTATGTCTTTGGTCTTGTGTAATTATGTTAAGAGTTAGGACCTTTGCTTGGGCAATAATAACCCCTTGTAACTTATTAACAAGACTGTGATAAAAGCTGGTAGGTGTGTGGTTGTAATATTAGTATTTTTAAAACGCTTACCCGCGTGAGGGATATTCACAAATAATTTAAGGGAAGGAAAAATGTTCGGCGCGAATACGACTTGAACCCACGACCCCAGGATTAGATCTCTTGGTGCTCTAACCAACTGAGCTATCGTGCCTTTAAGTCAAGCGGCGAAATTCCTCATTCTCTTACAAGCACATTACGTCGTGCACCAGGAGATTTAATCCTGGGGCCGGGGTTCAAGTCACTGACGCCCCGAAAAATTGTCTTTTCCTTTATTTGGTTGTAGACGAAACGTTTCCGGAAGTACGACAGAGACGAAGCTAAAGCTTTGCATTCTTTACTGCCGTGACCTTTAAGTTAAAATAAAAAAAAATTGAAGATGTTTATAGGAAAGAGTGCGCCACTAAAGATGGGGATAAAGTTAGGAACAAAAACAAACGTGTTTAGGTATGAAATCCTTTATTTTTTGGTATTTTTTGAGACACTTTCCTCAGTACCCACATTTTACAAAAAGGGATCAATTCTGCATATACTGTCAACTATTGGTCGACCGGTTTTGTTGACAATTTATGAGAAATTATACAATTCATTTACTATAACGGCTCTGTAGGGAATTCTTGAAGGATTGGCTGAATCGGGAATCAAACCCGCTTCTAGTATAAGTACTAAAATCGAAGGAATACGTTATAGTTATTTAAAGAAGTATTAAACTTAATAATGCTGTGAATAGTTGGTTTTATTACACTATTAGTTTTACGATATGCTTATCATAACTGTTTTACGTTTTATTGTTTGGAACGACTCATAACTCGTCAAGTCCATAAAAATATGCATTTATTACTTATAGCAACATTTTTATAGACCAAATGAGTGATTGCCATTTGTCAATATTTTTTTATAAAGCTTTCGGCCAAAGGACTTGTTTCCAGGCAATGAACAACCTAATCAAAAATAAAAACAATCCTTCAACACTCTCTACTAAGTTGCCAAACTTTACAAGCAAAAGTTGTTACTGTTGGCACAAAATTCCGTTTCCTCCATTAAATAATACCTAAAGAATACCAAAATAACATTTTCATGAGGAAAGTGCGGTTCGGAAACGAATTTTGCGGTCAACGCTAACAGGAAAGGAAATAAAGCATACTTTGTGCATCGCTCTTGAAGCACCATTTTAGGGTTAAATTAGCATCAAATCAATATTGATTCAATTTTATTCATTTATTGAAAAAATCATCAGCTTTTAGGCAGTTATCATTGCACAGGAGAGCAGTTTCCGATAAGCGCCTTACTTAACTTACTCATACGCTCACACCCACAATCCCTATCGGGGTTGGCTAAAATCAGAGCTATTTCTAATAGCTTGTCGTAAATAATATCCATGTTTGTATTAGAAAGTGACCAGAAATCAAACGAAATTGGTAAACGTTCTTTGTAAGGCATTCTATTCTATGCGTTGTTTTTTATTTACTTTCTTTACACAAGATTTTACTGTAGATATTGTTGTGATGCTAATTTGGCCACTAAAATGGTGAAATGAAGAACAATATTATATTCATGGACTATGCATGCCAAAAATCCTACTAATTAATATAATTATTCCTAAATAAATGTTAACGGCAACACCATATTTTGACAGTTTATCGAGATATTCAGTCTTGCGACCGCTGCTTTGTCTATCAATATGTTTGTATTTATTCTTTTCTATGTGGATATCTGTTCCCTAAATTATGTTTCTTGTACGTTAGTGATAAGGTTTTAATTGGAATAAACTTGGCCCTTTATTGAGTATACAGAGCAAAGGTACAAAGTTGGACTTATTTCAGAAGGGGATTTCTTCCAGTCCACCCAATTTAGTCTCATACGTGCCGAGTGTAACAGATAGACTATTAGAAAAAAAAATATATATGTCACTTTTACCATCATAAGAGAATATTTGTTTTGTCGTGCGTCATACAGAATTCATTTATCTTTTTATAGCTGTAGGTAACTTGAATAACTAGATATATCCACTTAAACCGTAGTAAATACACATTTATTACATCTTTTTATCTACTTTATTATGTAGTAGGTGACGGCATATAAAAAATTATTATTTATTTGAAATTCCATTGATAGTTTCTGAATAATTTAGATTTTTTGGCATGCATAATTACTTCAATATTGCTTTATGTAACAGCGCGGCGTTGCAAAATAAACTTTAAGTCAACTTCATTTATGTACTTAATTTATAAATATGTCTCAACTTTTAAAGTAAGAATGTCATTTTATTTCTTAAGGTACCTCACAGCGGTTTGATTTGATATCTTGGTCTCGTATTGAAACTGTCTAAGGCCCGTATTATAAAAGGAGACTCAAGTCTTGATCTAAACTTAAGTATTGGTTGTCCCTTGCAATTACTATCAAAATGAAAAAGACGACTGCTACTTAGATCAGAGTCTGAGTCACGTTCTGTAATATGGACCTAAGAAATCAGCGCTTTATGGTACTTTTTCATGTATAAATGATAATATGTCACATTATTCTTATTTAAAAACCAAAATTTTAAATTTAAATGTACTTTCTATATGTATCCGGTATTACACAATAAATAACTGTTAAATGTATAAAATAATAAAATTATTTCAATTATTGAATCGAGCTCACATAGTTTTTGACCAGAATAGCTAACATAGACGCGTGAGATATTTTTTCATACGTATCTTGTTGTGTTCTCTCGTTCTTTTGCATAATAACAGTTATGTCACGCGACTATGTTAGTTGTGCTGAAATTCTTATTACAATGGAAAATTACACACCAATACCTACAATTGTAGTAAAAACAGAGGCTGGTTTCCATACGATTTTTTATCTTAAACATTAAGATAAGAGGGTCGATAATAAGAGACTTAATCTTGATAATAAGAGATTTTTTTACCGTAAATGTGAAAACAGAAGTACCCATTCATTTAATAGCGTTTTGATTGCGACATGTCTTTTAATAAATTCTGTCAATGTCATCGAATGTAAAAGACATTAAAACTTCTGATATACATTTAAGGTGTAATTTTACTTGTTTTGGTTCAGTATTCCGTTTTCATGAGAGAGAAGTCATTTGCTAAGCTTATGAAAACAGGTTTTCACAAGAAGAAACCGCGAACGAAAACCTAGTACGATAAAGGATGCGATTTAATAAACTCCTCCCCTCGATCTTAATGTTAAAAGTACCCAACCTCAACAAGAAATCTTAATTTATTTTATTTTACTTAAGAGCCTTATTCAGAATCCATAATGCTGATCCATCCGACTAGTATAGCTCTGTCCCTCTCTGACGGCCCAGCAAGATGGACAATGAATTAGCCGCCTTATGTTTGGTTTTCACAATGATTTATTGCTTAATGAACATACAAAATTGAACACATTAAGACGATACAACACAGAACAACTGTAACTTCAAGATATTTCCACTGATCACATATTTAAATCCAGATTTAGTGCTTCCATTGAATAAATTGTTTCATGAAAATATATTCATACTTATTTTGCAAAATACCTAACACTAACTATATTCGGGCAGTTTGCTCTCAAATCAGTATTAAAACTTATAATTCTTACTGTTACCAGTTTATTGCAAATTTAAAGTACAAAAGCATGTAAATATTTTCACGAAACCATTCAGCGAAAGGCTTAAAGCATTTCTATAAAACACAACAACATACTCTTACAACAAACGTACCGTTAACAATTTCACAACATGATATGAATAAATAAACATGGCCATTCTATTTTAGGACTTCAGCGGTCTGGCAACATTTTAAAAAATCCTGGCGTAAAGGGCGTAGTATGTACATATTTTTATAATAAAAAAAAGACTATTTTATCATTATTATGCTTGATAAATTGTTGCTACTTAAAAATACAAGGTTGTAGGGAAACTGACAATATTTTTAAAGGGCATGTTATTTGACACATTTCGTCTCTTAATTTTAGTAGCTGTTTAAAATTATTGACGTCTCCCTAACCTAACAGTAATTATATTCCAACCAAACTATCCTATGGTTATTGTAGCTAATTTTCAGCTACAAAACTTATCTTGCAAGCTGTCGGTCCCGGCTGTTGTCGATTGACTACAGTCGTTAAAACCAAGTCAGAGGCCATTGTGCGGTTTGAAAAATCTGACACCAGGGTTAGCCAAGTTCGCCACATGCTTGACTTACACGATAAGAAGTTGGTTTTGTGAAGGTAAGAAAAGACATCATTTCTTATCGTGTAGATTCCATCAAGTATGTGGCAAAGTTGACAGGTATTGGCTTCTTACTTGGTTTAACAACTTTAGTCAATTGACAACGGCCGAGACCGACGCTTTAATGTGTCCTCTGAAGCACGGTAACGCATGTATACGCTCTTAACGTCACTGATCGATTCCAAAAATATTACTGTACATATTAAAAGTTTTGTAGTATGCGAAATACACATTCTATCCATAGGGTAATTGATGTGGAATATAATTAACAGACCATAACACCTTAGAGTAAGGTCTCGTCTAAGCACTAATCATAGTTATGTATCACTAAATGCATAATATAACACTACTATACGTATAATATAAAGGCTATAATTATATTATACGATTTATATTAGTTCAACCAAAAAAGTAGAAAATCTCATTACAATGGCAACACTTCATAAAAAGGGATTACAAAAGGGCTGATATCAAGGCCGTTAAAACATTATAAAAATTCAAAAAAGCAAGGGAAAATACTAAAACGAATTCTTTCACTCTGTTGTCAATTGCAATAAAGGAATAAAATTATAAAAATTCTACCATTTTTGAGAAAACTGTACGTCAGGTTTTTGACGTGACTAAAATGTCTTTATATGCAAACCGAATGTGCGTGTCATTATTATGAAGTGTACTTTAACAGACTGGTTATAAACGACTGAAGAATTTTAGTACGCGCAACGCATTAGGTTACCACATTTTCGTTGCAAAAACATTATTATCGTTACGTTATAAAGTGCATGTAGTTACTTAATGTGCTGGCTTCTGTATTTCAAAAAAATCAGTTTCAAATACAAGAAGTTTAATCTTCTTTAATTTGTCAAACAGATAAGTTTTAATAAAACAATTCACGCCATCTAGCGGCGGGAACTGTCATGATTATAAGATAAAGTAGTTGATACAGACATTATGAATTAAGTGACGCACAGCTTATAGGCGAGACGAACATACGCTAATTATATAAAAAATACTCGGCATTCTTAATGCAGATAATTTTCGACATGTGTAAGAAATTATTTGGCGACTTAACCAATTAAAATCAAGTGCATCCTTTAACCTAGCAAAGCACTTTCCTTACCTTTTTTAGAATGAAATCTTATGGTTTAGCGAATAAGGTTCATTTTATTCCGTTTCTATCGCTGAGAAACAAGGCAAGAAAGGAGTAATCTTAACCTTACTAGCTTAACGATAAGGTCGTGAATGTTCCGCAAAAGAATACCGAGCGCAGCATAACGCTACCTTATAATTAATACATTTTTTATTGTATTTGTCAATTTTTTAACTTTTTTTGTTGTATGGCACCACAGCCACAATATTTCTCGTAACAAACACACGTGATGTATAATTGTGCAATAAATAAATTAAGAAAATGTACTCTTTGAACTGATTTGTAAACCCTACTTCTTAAGAGATTTTTTGCCGTCTCTGTATAAGTAAATCAAACACCGTCTTTTAGAACGAGATGGTAAGTTTTCAGAAAGAGACGTTATTGCTGTAATAACATCTACCTATATTTATTGAAGCAAAATTTACAAAGCAGCTCATGAGCACACGCAATAATACACCTTATTATCCTCGTTTAAGATCCATAATGCCTCGTACCGTCACAACCAGCCTCCAAATATTCTAATAATAAGCTCATTTTATTAATGGCGGCTTTGTTGTACTTGGTCATTAAAGGGCGTATTTCAAACTAAATACAGATGAGTGAGAACTTACTTTATTTAATTTTTCACCGAAAACCATATTTAGAAATTAGATTATGCTGTGGAATTTGAAGTTTCTCTATCGTCGAGCTGATGGCGATGTTTCCACCAATGAAGGGGCACGGGCCTCCCTTCGAAGCTGCGAAGTTTCTCTAACTAAACATTATTAACAGAGTCCCAATTCGCTTCTGTTTGTCCGTTGAGCTCTTTTAAAGCACGCATCGGATTTTAATTTGGTTTTCACTCATTTTAATTTATGAATTATTTATTTGCATAACAAGGCACCGGTGCGGGCCGGGTCGCTAGTCCTTCTTTTAATAACTGACAAGGACTAAAACACTAAATAAACGTGTTGCAGTAAAGCTTTATTCAAATTAACTAAACATTAATTTAATACGTTATTTTTTTTAGTGGTTTTACATTTCACTGCAATTCTAAATCTCAAACTTGTCAAATGAAGACGGTGATGTGATGTGATGACACAAAATCGAGAAAATGAATTAGTAGCTTACAAAAATCTCAGATAGCACCGAGAGCAGACAAGATACAGTTAATTTTGTATATTAGATAGTAAAATATTAAAAGAAAGAGAACAACCGAATATGGCAACAGTACTTTTTATTTTTAATACGCCCTTTATGTTTTTTGTAGATCCTACTTCGAGTAATATTTCGACGAAGATTTCTTCTTACACTAAACAGTTTTGTTAGTGCATCACGAGAAAAAAGCTAAGAGCTATTACAAGTAAGGCTCTCTATTCATTTAGCTATTAATTTAAATATTTTGGAAAATAATTGATCTGGTCTATGAGCATTTTTTATAAATAAAAAGAGGTCTGACGGTTATTTCATTTTCGTTTAAAAATAAATTATGTCTATTCTTTTTGACGCTTTTTTGACAGATGTCAAAGTCGCGACACGATTGTTTAAACATGCTATTTAGTTCTTAAATTAAGAAAAGGCTTTTATATTTTGTGACTGCAACTCTGTCAAACAACACGCAATCATACAACAACTATCATACTAGCTACAATCATTGAATATCGAAAATATTTTTTTTCAAGCATTCCGAAGCCTTGTCATTTTTTTTATGTACAGTACATTCTAAAATTCGCATTAAAACCCTAAGATTATTTAACCTGAGCGATAATTAATTACAGATTTTGTAAAACGATAAGTAGATACAAAATGAAAAATATTTAAAAATTTATAAAATTAAATAATAATTCTTTTCGATTTTTGATTTGTATAAAAAATATTAATCGAAAAGGTATCGCGGCCACATTGATCTGAAAGCAAGACAGATTAACAGAATAGTTAAATTATTTTTTACAGATCAGAAATAGAAGTAAAATGGTTGCTTCTAAGCTCTTCTAACTTTTTTTTGGGTTGCCATTTAATAATGTTGCAAAGTTAGCTTTGTTTGACTCTATTTAAGTTTTCGCGAACTGAGAAATATCAAAATGTGATTTAAAAAAATCTAATCTAGGTAATTAAATATCTTAAATTTTTCTTTATGTTTTTACTATTGATAAAATTGTAAATAATTTAAATTTTTGCTTACCTGCTTGCGAATCAGATCAAAAATAGGAAAACAGAAAACAAAATAATTATAAAAAAATATGAACATTAATTTATCATAATTTTATAAATAAAAGCAACAACTTGCATTCACTGTGAGATAAGTTTTCTTAGGTTTTTAAAGAATAGGATATTAACAACTTAGGATGATATCATAAAAACGGTTATATTTTAAGTTTTTAACAATTATAAAATAGAACGAGTGAAAAGAGATGATTATTTTGAACAACCTGTTATTATTATTTTTTTAAATTGCAGCCACGTCTGAATCGATAGTTAAAATAATAACGAACACAATGTACAAACAAAAAATTCCGAGTTATAAGCTGACAAAGTTGTAACGGTGGCTACAGCAGATTTTCCATGAGTACCTTTTCATTCGCATTCATTCAATGGTTAGCATACTTTTTTTTACCAGCCCGTATACGTCCCCACCACCGAGGGAAACTTAAAATAATAAAAAAATACATCTCATCTCACAGTGAAAACGAGTCATTATTGAGGCACTACGACTCCCCTAAGTCACACACTACACACGTCAAACATCATGGCATCATGGGGTGCTCAAGAAAATACTCGTACTTCTACACTTCATCAATCATACGACCGAAAACCATTTTCATAGAAAAAATACAATTTTAGGATTTTTTCTTCACTATCATTATTTTTTAATTTCAATTTTCTCGCCGTTCGATTTTCAAAAGTATTTACAACAGTCTATTTCCTATTAATTTTCCAAAACAACAAAGAACACATTGACTATTTTTAAAAACTTCACTTATTTTTTTTAAATATTCGTTTTTTGAATTGATGTTTTATTTTTCTTTCGTCCATTGTAGCTAAGGAATTAAATTAAACATACACTCCTTGAGATCTGTCACTCACTTGATATTTTTTTTAGTTTTTTTTTCACAGTTTTTTTTTATCACATAGTTTTGAAATACTGTTTCCTCTTAGGTGGAGTGGCGACGGCGCTTTGCCTTCTAGTGGAGGTGCGGAGACAGCTGAACGGTATTAAATGTACTTGCCTTTTTTTGGTGATACCTGTTAAAAAAAATCTTATTGTATACTTGAATCCTCCAACAACTATCTCTTGACAACAAGGCTCGAAATATGCGAAAAAATAAGACTTCATATGAATTCACTGACTAACTGCGCACGGTTTATATGGGAGATCCAATATTTTTCCTCATTTTGACCCATACATACATACATATGCTCACGCCTTTGTCCTATTGGGGTAGGCAGAGACCACAGATTGTCATTTGCTACGACCGATGTTGCCAAGAAATAGTTTTTCAACGTTTTAACCATTGGTGATTTCAGATTAGCGAAAACTTAGTACATAAATCACCCAACTAAACTGCCCTCCGATCGCGGTAAGTTTGAACGTCTTTGCCAAAGCTAAACCGCTCACGTTTTCTTTGTATTCAGCCCGATAGAAACGTGACCGATTTAGCTTTGGTAAACAGTAAATCCGTTCAAAATTACTGCGATCGGGGGGCTAAACAACTTTTCCTAATAAATATAATTCAAAATAAACTATCAAACTTGATTACTTCAGTAGAATTCAAATTTTAATTTGAGAATTTAGTAGTGACTACTCACGGTGGCGTGTCACGCGATGTCCAGCTGCGGGAACTGGGGCCGCGCGCCCTCCGGCTGGTACAGGGTGATGGAGGCGATGTAGTTGTTGGACATCACCTGCGAACCGATGTACAGTTAGAGACGAGGCTGTGTATGTATGTATTTAAATCCTTTTCATTGCTCATACTTAGAAAGTAGGTCTGAGGTTGCCTACGGAGCGGCTTGAAAGTGATACTTTTCAAGCCTAGGGAGAATTGCTTTCAACTGACAGCTGTCAAATTAAGTAGGTATTAAAAAATATGTTCCAACTTCCTATACCACTACTCTATTACAGCGCGATGTAAAATTGAAATAACAAAAGTGAAGTATTCATTAAATGATACTTTTTTTAACGACTTTATAATAATTTACTTTTAATTCTTTAAAATAAGATATTTCTTTAAAATAACATAGATTTTGGCAAAATATTTACCATTTTTTTTCAATGATGAAAATGAAAAATAATGGCTGAATAGCTGGCCAGCCACAGAATACTGCCGTGTGGTGATCGGTTGAGAATAACACCACCCCATCTCTTTCCGTGGGTGTCGTAAGAGGCGACTATGGAAACACAAATGAGACCTGCCCTAGTAATCCATCCCAGGCAACGACACTTCACTTTTTTCTGAATCTGAGGTGTCGTCCTATGGTCTCATGCGGTGTGGTAGGCTCTGTAAAGGGCCGTCTGGTTCGCGACCACCCTCCTACCGAAGTCCGACGCCAAACAGCTTGCTGTGTTCCGTCGGTGCGTGGGAGTGCCAGTGCCTTAATAGGCATTTTCTTGGTTAACTCGCTCCAACGTCGACCTCATCTATGTCCTTTATGGTCAAGATTGAGGTCAAGAGTTAACCCATCTTATATTATATAAATAAAAGAAAGAAAAAAAACATAATAAGCGGGAAAGTGGCATTCCGATCTTCATTTGTTTTTTCGAGTTGTAGAGTTTTGTAACTTTCGCATAGCAGCAATGAGTTCGGCTTATTCATGTTTTTATTTTTACTTTCTTTGTATTCGTAATGAAAAGCACAGTGTTTACCTCAGGTAAAAGACTTATTTAGTTCCTCGAACTATTAGCACCCTCGCAACGCTCGGTCGCCAAACCCCGTCTCGGGACTTAAATAAGTTGCTTTCACCCCTAAAGTAACAATGTACTATTGTTTGTGTGTATTTAATGTAATTTTGACTTATTTTAAGTAACATCCTGAATATGTCCTGAATGTTCTATGAAATAAAGAAATTTTGATTTGATTTGCTTGATCCAAGAAGAAACGTGTGTAAAACGTCAAAATTGAATGGAAACATCAGCCCCCCGATTGCGGTAAGTTTGTATTTACCAAAGCTAAATCGCTCATGTTTCTATTGTATTCTTTTCTAAATACAAAGGAAACGTGAGTGTTTTAGTTTAGGTAAATACTTTAAAACTTAGCGCAATCTGGGGGCAGTTAAAAGTAGGATATAAATTTTTTATTAATTTTGGATTTTCTTTTTGATGAGTATTTATGGGAACACACTATGTAATATTCAATATCAGTCATCTACACCCTGCTGAGGTAAACGATAGTCGCGTATAGATGGCGCTAATTGTCTCGAAAATAAACAAAGTGAGCAAAATATCATTACAAAATATTATTACATTGGTTCTGCCTCCATGTTAACCGTCTATTTATAATGCCTTTAGCGAACTGTTCTATAGTCAAAATCAATTCGCTTGCTTTGCTGCGCTACTGTTTTGTTTGAATTAGGTCTCTCATAGCTCATGGCGCTCGCTGATCTCAACCGATCAATGAGGTTAAGCAACGTACACAGAGACACAAACCTAATGGGTGACCAAAGTGGATATTTATCACGAGCGTTTCCGAGCTTCGGAGGGACCGTTAAGCTGTCGGTCCCGGCTGTTGAGAATTGACTACAGTCTTTAAAACCAAGTCTGAGGCCATTGTGTTTGAAAACTTTGACACCAGAGCTAGCCAGGTTCGCCACGCACTTGACTATACCTATACGATAAGAAGAAGCATATAGTACTGACCTCGAATATGATGTCTTGGTACCCGTAGCAGAAGGTGGACCCGAAGGGGTTGGTGGTGTTGGTGGACGAGGCCCGGTTGAGTACGACGGGCCGCTCGCACACGCGCAACGCCCGCGACACGCACTCCCACTTAGAGTACGCAGATATCACCACCGCGCCCACTGACTCCACTAAAGAGTTCGGCTCGCATCTGGAATTCATCACTCTTTTTTTTTAATCAGCCCATATACAACGTGTTAACGGAATAAGTGAAACTGATAAAGGAGTTTCTTTAGAATCGAGAGTAGAATCGATTCCACAAATTTTTAAATTTACAATCAGCCATAAACAGGGTGTAAGGGACAAGTTAGCAAAAACTTAAATAAAATAAAAAAAGTTACACACTCAAAGGCCCACACTAAGGTTTTCCCTTGTGTTGTGGGTCCTTTGGAACAAACATAAAGACAAACACAAACACCCATGACCCGAGAACAAACATCTGAACATTCTGAACTCTTGACCATAATTCTGAATGATTTTAGGTTTAAAGATCTTTATTTCTTATTCAAGACATGGCGTCACTTACATAAGAAACCACAAATAACATGTTTATGCAGTTATAAGGCCGTACAAAAGTTAATAACTGGGTACAATACCTACATCAAAATTAACATTAACATTACACCAAATTTACATTTTGAGCTACATAAGCAGCTAGTTTTGCCTTAAAAACTCGATCTGAGTCAATATTTTTTAAGTCATTTTCCAGTGGAAAATCCATTTTTTTTTAATACTTTCTGCTTACAATTAAATTATGTAATCATTACATATTAACACGCTCGTACGGTAATAACTATTGCATCGTCAATATGTAAAGTCACGTATAACTCACTTGTCTGGCTGTACATTGAGTTGGAACTCGCACCGGTGATACGTATTGAAGTTGTAGTGCCCCGGGTAGTTCGTGTGGAGCACGAACTTCTTCACACAGTGCGTGCGCGCGTCGAACAGGATATCCTGGAATATTAGCAATTACAATTAAGAGAATCGTCTCAGTGTTTTTTGCTCATAGAAACGTCGTCAATGGATTCCAACCCATAAACGTCAACGAATCCCTGTGAAATTTTGGTATAGTGTCAGGAATACCAAAAACTAGGTCTTTACGTTTCGATAATTTAGTAGACAAAAATATATTTGAGACTAGAAGTCAGCGTTTTTCGGCAAAAAAAATTCTCAACATTTAAGAGGTGACTTAAAAAACTAAGAACGATTTTGCAAAAAAAAAAAAAAAACAAAACGTACGAACCTTGTTCATACGCTTACAAATCGAAAGAGATCAAAAACGTACGATTTCATTAAGTTTTTAGGGTAGGAATTCATTGACGTCTAAACTCATAATTTTGGAAATAAAACTCGGCATTTCGCCGGAAAGCTGCAATTGTCCCTTTCGTACAAGTCTGAGGCGGGTGGTCGACATCGAGACAGCATGAAAAACAACTGAGACACTAGTCCAAATTGAGACGCTCCTCCTAAGGGCCGTCCATGGACTTAAAATTAGTTAAACTTTAGGCGGTGATCCTCCCCATAAACTTATAGTACAGCAAACCCATTCGTTATTTAAAAAAAGGTAGAGCGGTGATAGCTCAGTTGGTAACGAACCAGAATTGTAATCCGAAGGTTGCGGATTCAAATCCTGGCTCGGGTCAGTACCACTAAATACGACTCTACGGATTTATGTATGGTTTTTTCATTAATTATACCAAGTCAGAGGCCATTGTGCGGTTCGAAAACTCTGACACCAAGGTTAGCCAAATTCGCCACACACTTGACTATATTGACACAGTAAGAAGATTAATTATCACTTGCTCAGCGGTGAAGGAAAACATCGTAATGAAACCCGCACGTCTACGAAAATTCGCTTCGACCAACCCACATCGGGCCAGCGTAGTGGACTATGACCTAAACCCCTTTTATGTCTCGAAGGGAAGCCCGTGCCACTAGGTGGCAACGTACCTATATGGGATGGGAAGTATTTATATGTGTTCCAAGGGACCCACGACACAAAGGAAAACCTCAGTGTGGGCCTTCGAGTGCGTAACGTTTATTACTATTATTTATATGTCCCCTATGGGAAATCACGGCACGAAGACCGGTCCTTTCGGAAGGCTCACACTCACGTGGTGATACAGATCCAACACGCAGAGGCTCCTTCGAGATACCATAATGTGTATTATATTATAAGTAGCTGATGCCCGCAATTTCGTTTGCGTGTTAATTTTTTCTTTTGAACAGATTACACTTTATTGACGGTCCATTAATGAACCTTCATTTAGTTTATTAAATATTGATTTAGTTTAAGATTTAGATTTTTACATACAAAAGTTTTTTCCCGCTAACTCAAGGGGGGAACGGTCCCGTGGGAATTTTGCAATATTCTGTTGCAACTAAGCTTTAAGTTTACTAAGGTACCTGCATGCCAAATTTCAAGCGTCTAACTTAAGCGGTTTAGATTTTTCATACAAAAGGATTTTCCCGCTAATTCCCGTTCCCGTGGGAATTTCGGGAATTCCTTTCTTAGTGCACCCCTACGTACCGTAGTAAGCTACGTCCCTTCAAAATTTCAAGTGCCTACGTTTAGCCGTTTAGGCTGTGCGTTGATATGTCAGTCAGTCAGTCAGTCAGTCAGTTTCTCCTTTTATATATTTAGATACTCACCAAACCGAGTGTGAAGTAGTTGAAGAAGTAGTCGGAGGCGTGCGGCGGGCGGCGGCGCGCGCCGGCGCGGTGGATGCGCATCTTGTCCTCCGCCTTGTAGTACAGCCGCTGCGGGGCGCCCAGCGCCGCGCACACGCGCTGCGCCGAGTGGCCGAACCGCACCACGCGCGACAGCGACACCTGCACCGGCTCCAGCGCGCGGCTCGTGCCTGGAAAATATATATATTTTTACCATTGCCCCTCGAAAAAGGGTCCGTTATTCTTCAAAAACAGTGGATAAAACGCCGTTTATTTCACTGAGTGAATAATAGTTATTTACACAACAAGAGAGGAAAGTTAGATTTTACTGCGAGCGAAATTTCGAATAATATTTCGTATCGAGACATTCACAGAGCGAGATGCAAAAAACTTCCTCTCGTGTTGATGTACAGAACTTTTCACCTCTCTAAGCGAGCAAAGGAAACAGGTAACTAGGTAGTTAAATGAGTACAAATCAGTAATTTAAATAATAAGTATCTTTTTCTTTTTCTTAGGGTGCGTTCTGAAACTTGTTTCCGATAAAACTTTTACAAAAAGATGTTTTGATATTTAAAGATAATATTTTATTTATATTAATAATTATCCACTATTTTAGGATTTTGACGTAATTCTAATAATATTCTTTGGAACAATTCCAGGAAAGTGAATTTCCAGACTATTTTTTCAAATATTCTGCACTGGTGGCAGCATAATGGAAATCCCAACAATAGTTTTAGAAAGTTTCCAAACTAAAAACTTTTCAATTTGGCTGAAATTCAGCCAAGACCTTCCACAGTAGCTTGGTTCGAAAAGGGGCACAATTATTTAGTTCGAGAATTCATAACATCATTAAGTAGATTACGTATTGGTCATTGCAGATTTCCGGCACACCTTCACAGGTTAAATTTAATTAATAACTCTGCGTGTAAATATTGTTTATTTGAGCCGTGTACATTACAACATTTATTTTTTGATTGCCCGTTATTTAATTTACAACGTTTGCTATTCATTTGTTCATGTAAAGATATTCTCAAATCAAAGGATTTCCCAACAGATGTCCAGGAACTTCTCAAATGTATAAATTTGTACCATGTCATTTTTTACTTTATTAATAATACGTTTGGACCTTTGTAAATTAGTAAATTTTTTAGGATTATTTTTAGTTAAGTTTCTTTGTTTTATGTTGAGTTTTTTTTCTAGCATAAGTTATTTCTTGATTTTACGTTTGCTTTTAAGCTGATGGCCATGTTGCCAAAGCTTTAATAAATTAAAAAAAAAAAAAAAAAAAAAACTTTTCAAACAATTTCAAACCGAAGCAAGGAGGTTTTGAATCTTTTTGGTTTTGAATTTGAATTGACAGCCGGATATCCGGTACTTTAACTCACTCTTTAAAACAGTGAGTAAAAGTGGACTTCACTCACTAATTTCGGTGAAAACGATGTTCCTTTGCAAGGTTAGAGACGTGAAAAACATTTTGAATTTGGAACATGCGCGAATATACGGATTTTAGTAAGAAAACAAAAGAAAATGTGCAAGGAGGTTGCATACTCTCGCTATAAAAACGTATGGAATATGGCTCGGTTAAAAATTTTAAATTTAGAATAAGGAATTCAGCCAATTTTCTGTGCAATTTTCATGCAATTAAAAGTTTCTGTTAAAAGTTTTTGTCCCAAAATCATAAAATGAGTTCGACATCTAGTGATGAAAGTGAACCTCTCGTACCAGAGTCATTTCGCGTTAAAGCAGCAGCTATTGTTGATAATTTACTGTCACAGAGTAATTATTTTCTTTTTCTCGTAGTCAATGGTAAAAAGTAGAGTACCTAACACGTGAAAAAAAATTCATCTCGGCTCTTGTATCCCTCGAAAAGAATTCACCTTTTTCACTTGTTGGGTAATCTACTATTTTTTTAAGAAAACTTACGAAAGGTGGATAAAACTTAAAATGTGAAATAGAAACTTTATTTGCATGGATAATGGTAATTATAATGATAATATAGGTATTAAAAGAAATATGTCTCATTCGTAATCTATCAATCGTATGGCACGCAAATATTTTAAACTCACAGATAATACAATAATATAATTCAAACAATTAAATAAAAATAACTATACACATTAGAAATTACACTTGAACATCATTTCACCCAAATTTAAATTATACAATATCAAATAATAAAATGTAATAAAAATGTGCTGTCAACTCTTCCTAGAAAGAGTTTACATGAGATGCGAGGTTTTTGCCTTCGTGGACGATAAGTTCACAATCTATCAGATAATTTGACTGTCAGTCTTCCGTGAATCTACCTTCCACGCTGGACTGGGAGTGAAGGAAAAACTTAGAATGTACCAGCTACCCTACTTTTCCCAGGTATACAGTAAAAGTCTGTAAGTGGGACGCGAGGGTTTTGTTGTATTATGGACAAAAGGCTGACAACCTCTCACCACTTACAGTGATTTCATCTTATAACCCTCTAAATTTATGTAAAACGTAGCATCAATTGGTTTTAAAACCACTGATGTACTGTCTACCCCGATAGGGATTATAGGCGTGAGCGTTTGTACGAGTTACATACATATGTAAGTCTTCCCAGCCGGGCTATGATGATCGCAACGACATAATTATCTCACGCGTTATCTCGTGGTCACGTGACGCTTTCTCGTAATCTCATTGGTCGAAACGGTCACGTGACCACGACATAACGCGTGAGATAATATGTCGTTGCGATCATCATAGCCCGGCTGGTATACTGTAAAAATATGCCTAGGAATAATATACATGAGATGAGAGGTTTTTGCCTTCGTGGACGATTTTTTTTACACGAAATATTAAAAAAAAATGTTTTACACCTACTCATCTTTCATCTTGTAATTTTCAGAAAGTTGATCAAGTACCTATGGCTTTTAGTGGTGGTAAAATTACATGATGGCCTGTTTACACGGCAGAGAAAATTAATAGATTGAAGTCCTGACAGACTCAGTGGCGTGCATTCCATACAAGCAGAAAAGCAGTGCCTACCCTAGGGTATTCAACGAAAATAAAACAAAAATTAAATATATTATGTACACTAACGATCACAGAATCAAAATTTGTGAAACGATTTACCGAATTTAAACTTTTTCAAAACAGCGCCATCTAAACTAGTTACTAGTTCAACATTAGAACTAGTAAGAAGAGAGAGCCGTGCCGCTCGCCGCTGCCGCTAGATGGCGAAGCTTATAAGCACTCGTTTGAAATGCCTTTTTTGTTGAAAAATGCTGGCTTCCGATTGGCTGTTTCGCCTCCCCCGCGAAAAATTGACGAACTGATTGTATGGCGAAAAAAGCTCTGCCTCTATAGCGATGCTACCAAATTGAGAAGTGTCAATATTTGGTAAGTTTGGAAGGGCTGTTATAGATTTTTAATTTTGCGGCATTTTTTTCTTATTGGATGGATTGTTTTTCTTTGGCAACTACGAACGAAAACTTTTGCAAATTATTGTTTTATTAGTTTATAGTGATTATTCGACATTTGTTTAGAACAAAATGAGTAAAATAAGTTGTGAAAAGTGTGGTGATGATGTTTGTTTGCCGAAACTGCGTAATTTTTCAAGAAAAAGTAAACATTATCGCAAAAGGCCGATGCGTGCGTTGACGCAAAAAAAGGTACCGCAGTAAGACATTTTAACACTAAAATATAACATTCATAATTGGCTCACGGGCTGTGTGCATACTAACCGCTTATTTTGTGTTCCGTGCATTTTGTTTTCAAACTGTTATATAAAAGTTTGGAAGAACAGGTTATTTTGATTTGAATAACCTTAAGTTGTTTTAACTAACATTCTAAAATCTTAATAATTTTCATCACTAAAAGTTCACTGCCTACCCTGCCTAAAATGTCTATGCACGCCACTGGACAGACTGACTGATTCACTCAAACTGTAAAACGAGTTACCAATGAATGATATGATTTTTACACTAGTTCCACTTGTTTTTTTAATATTTTATGCGACCGGTTTCGATTACTTCATCATGTTCGGAAGATATCATTTATTTAATATTTTTATGCGAAGATATCTTCGAAAGATATCTTCCGACATCATCTTTTTACACTAGTTCCATTAGTTTATTTAGTATTTTTATGCGACCAGTTTCGATTACATAGTCATCTTTGGAAGATATCTTCGTTTATTTAATATTTTTATGCGAAGATATAATATCTTGTAATCGATATCTTGTAAGATAATGATATCTTGTAAACGATGATGTAATCGAAACCGGTCGCAGAAAAATATTGAATAAACTAGTGGAACCATCATATTTTTCTTTGGTAATAATATTGGTTTCCAGCAACAACACAAAGTATAAACTACTGTAAAATGCGTGTTACCCTGCGTGTAGAGATGCAGCCGCAGGCCGGTGGTGACGTCACGCTGTCTCATGACGTCAGCGCGCCGCAGATGCGGCTGGTGTCCGTAGCACGACAGCGGCAGCTCGGGCAGCGGGACCGACGCGCCGCCGCAACTGCCGCCGGTTGACTGGCAGCCACAAATTAGGTTACTTCTTCTTATCAAATGAGACCTAGAATGTCTCTTAGACACATGTTCAAAGAAATATATATTTTGACTTTTGCATCCCAATATATATGTGACAAACTTTTATATGTGAAGAAAAATGAACATTTGTTTAAGAAAAATAGCGATAGGCACAGTGTAAATACTAGGACCAAGCATAAACTGGATGTACTAGACAGTCGTCTCCACAAGGTCACGAACTCTTTTATGGGTCAATGTATACGCTTCTATAATAAGATTCCCATGTGTATTCAAAATTTACCTTTGGATAAATTTAAGACAGTGATTAAACAAAAACTTTGCAAAAAGGGCTATTACAAAATTTCTGATTATCTATCAGACAGGCAGCCATGGGAATGAACTGCTTAGCTCTAGAGTTATTTCAGATTTAGTTAAAATTAGTAAATAAGAAATTTGTAATGCGATTTAAAAGAGCAACCTCAGAGTTTCTTGCCTGTTCTTCTCTGAGGAAGACTGCACCTTTGCGAATAGGCGTAGAGTCAGTAGGATCAGAGGAACGATTGCGTATGTATATTGTATGTATTTAAATCGTTTAATGTATGTTTGTATGTATTTCATTGTAATCTTGACTTGTTTTAAGTGACATCCTGAATGTCCTATAAAATAAAGATTTTTCTATTCTATTCTATTCTATCGTGTAGGTATAGTCAAGTGTGTGGCGAACTTGGCTAACCCTGGTGTCAGTTTTCAAACCGCACAATGACCTGTGACTTGATTTTAACGACTGTAGTCAATCGACAACAGCCGGGACCGACAGCTTAACGTGCCCTCCGAAGCACGGAAACGCTCGTGATAAATTGCCACTTTGATCACCCATCAGGTTCCCTGCCTCTGTGTACGTTGCTTAACCTCCCTGATCGGTTGAGATCAGCAAGAGCCACTGGGCTGGGTTACTTTAAATTAGTGAACAACTTTCCCTACGGAACTTAGGTCAATGAGAAAAAAAAAATCGCCTCTTCATACAACTTGTGCGAACAGATGATTTGGCTTTGGAAAATTTAATATTCCTTGTTCAGTTTTATGGGCTGATTCGCATCTTTTATTTTCGCTAACTAATTAAAGGCACCCAATACAGGATGTAAGGGACAGGTTAGCGAAAACGAAAACCCTGAACTCAATTATTTTTATGTTTTTAATATTTATGCTTTAAAATTAAATTATTTATTCTAATACCCTTCATTTTCCTATAAAAAACAATGATAACAGCGTAAAACACGAAAACCAGCAATGTATATCACATTCTGACAAGGTAGGGCGCGGTTTCGCGATACATTACGTATCGAGAAAGTAAACAATGAAAACGCATTGACATTTCCGAGAAAAAAATAATTTCTTGTAGTCGATCGTAGTTGGATAGATCCAACCATTTCAGTATTTGCTAAGCTTTCCTATACACCCTGTATACATTTTAACGGAAACGACTACGAAATCTTTAGAATCTATCACCAGTCCCACAAAATTAAAACAAACACTAGAATAGGGATGTTGACAATTTTTTTTATTGTTTATCTTAAAAAGGAACTGAATCCAAAACCCAAACCGAAATAATTTCTGAAAACTATTGAGAAATAAAAAAGTTACAAGCTCTTAAATTTCAATAGAGGAAGAAACTGTCAAGCAACGAAAAAGATTGTTTGCGTAGGTAAAAACGAGATAGCCAGCTCTCCCCACAAAACGAGATAGCTAGTTTATACGATAATATAAATGCTAATAACTTGTTCATTTATTAACGAATTTTAATGCTGTTTTCGGATTTTAATGTATTTCTAGCATTATTTTTTGTTTCGCATACAATAATTCACAAAATCAAACACTGTCAACATTCCTATTTAAAAAGCACAAAAGTCCAAAAAGGGCCCTAAAAGTAAGTATTCAATTAATTTCATTCCCTTGATCTCATGTGTATTCCGAAAAGACAGGACGTTACCTGATGTTGAGATCCATAGTAAATAGTGGTGCGAGAGACGACGGGCGAGCCGCCGTTAGGGAACTGTAGGGAGCCCAGGCCGTGCGCATAACCCGGCTGGAAAATGAAATACAATACATTTTTTTTATAAATAAACACTACTCACTCAAAGACCCACACTAAGGTTTTCCCTTGCATCGTGGGTCCCTCGGAACTTACATTAAGACAAACACAAACAGCTATGACCCGAGAACAAACATCTGCATTTTTTTTACACAAATATTTGCCCCGACTGGGAATCGAACCCAGGACCCGTCGATCAAGGTAGCGCACTACCACTTGACCAAACCGTCTAACCATGATACAAGGCTTACAGAACAATATTAGTTTATAGGTACAAAAATACACTTTCACAATTTAAAATCAAAGCGCCTAATTCATTGTCGATTTTCCTGGACCATCAGAGAGAGACACAGCTATACTAGGAAACGAGACATTGACAGTGGGCTCGTTTCTTAGTATAGCTCCGTAACTGTTGGATGGACCAGCATGATGTACGAGTATATAAGAGTTTACGTAAGACCACGATTAATCAGCCTTTCGAAGCAGGGATACACTCGTGATTAATTGTCACTGTGATAACCCATCAACGTGCACCGCCCCGTGTACATTGCTTAACCTTAGTGATCGATGGCCTTATTAAATAATTGTCATATATACCTCAAACTTGCTATCCACGGGGAAATAGAACGACAGGCCTCGGAAGTTGAGCGCGAACAAATGTCTTTGCGAGTCATAGAGGCCGGGGTGCGTCGCCCCGAAACAGTGCTCCACTTGCTCGATAGATGGCGTTATCTCCGCAGAATTGAAACACATGCCGCTGCAAAACAAAATAAACCTTATTACTGACGTGATTACGTTGATTATATGTTTAGCGCGAACAATTTTCGAGTCAGTGCTCGACTTGCTCGAAAGATGGCGTTATCTTCGCAGAATTAAAACACATGCCGCTGCAAAACAAAATAGACCTTAAGACTGACAGAATTAAGTTGAATATATGTTTAGCGCGAACAATTTTCGAGTCAGTCCTCATCTTGCTCAATAGATGGCGTTATCTCCGCAGAATTGAAACTCATGCCGCTGCAAAACAAAATAGACCTTATGATTGTTCCGATTAAGTTGATTTTATGTTTATCGGGAACAATATGCGAGTCATAGAAGGCGGGGTGCATCGCCCCGAAGTAGTGCACCACTTGCTTGATAGATGGCGTTACCTCCGCAGAATTTAAACACATGCCGCTGCAAACCAAAATAGACCTAACAGCGGAAGAATTTAAGTTTATTGTTGCTTTTTGCTGTTAATTTGCATTATTATTATTTTATTCTCTAGACTAGACATAAAGAGGGTACTGTCTTTTTTTTCCTGTCTGTTGATGCCAGGGGCAAAAGGGATATCAATTTTTTTCCTTATCGAGGTGTAGTTAACAATCTTACGTTACAGTACACCTAAACCTTACTTTAACTTACTTATTAACCTTTTCACCGCCAAAGTCTGATATATCAGACGTTTAAGTTTCGTGCCCTCGCCGCCAAAGTCTGATTGATATATCAGACAAATAACATTACCAATTTAACTGTATTTTTTCTAATTATTAATGTCGTGGCGTGTGGTGAACGTTTTTGACGAAAACTCTTGGCGCTAAAAAGGTTAAAACTTCAAAAAGCAAAGCACGATCGAGCACATGACTTACTTAAGAGGATGATAAGGATGAGTCACACCCAGCAACGGTACTAACAATAAAGTGTCATTAGGTCACTATACCAGTGGACAATCTGACTTACCTACTTTCATTTATTGTAATAAATATGGAATGACTTTAAATTAGTTATCGATAATTTAAGGAATAAAAAAAAAACGCCACACACTCAAAGGCCCACACTAAAGTTTTCCCTTGTGTCGTGGGTCCCTCGGAACACACATAAAGACAAACACAAACACCCATGACCCGAGAACAAACATATTCGTGATTCTCTATTTTCCCCAAGGAACCTATAAACGCTACACACTCAAATGCCCATCCTAAGGTTTTCCTTTATGTCGTGGGTCCCTCGGAACATACATAAAGACAGACACAAACACCCATGGCCCGAGAAACAAACATCTGCTTTTTACACAAATATTTGCTCCGACTGGTAATCGAACCCAGGGCCTGTCGATCAAGAGGCAGCGCCACTACCACGCGACCAAACCTATATGTATGAAATCATTAAAAAAAATGTCAACTTCCCATACAAAAGCAAATCAGCTGATCGCACATGTTGTATGGAGGCGTTTGTTTTTCATATTTTGACCTATGTTCCTTGGGGAAAGTTGTTAAGTTTCGTGGGCTGATTCACATCCTTAATTTTCGCTGACTTATTTAGTTACCTAATATTTTCTATTATCCATTATATTAAACTAGCTTTCCGCCCGGGACTTTGTTCCCGTGGGTATTTGGTTTTTTTTTTTTTTTAATACTTTATTTCAAATAAAGATTACAATGTTTAACTTAAAACTAAAGTCGACAAACTACAAGAGTAGTTTGTAGGCGTAGCGCTCTTCCTATGTAGTAATTTTTAAACTTAATTAACTAATAAACTTAACTTTAAATGTATTATTTATTACATGATATAGTTTGCAAAATAAGAAGAAGAAGACAACATTTCATTTCTAATTTTCCTTTTTAATTAACCTAACCCTTTTATTTTATTTCTATCAATTAATACTGGATATTTGTTACACGATTTTGGCACCAGATACCTTTTTGTCCTCTCCCCATAGTAATTTTTAACTCTCACTTGACCAAACTTTCCCTTTAATTTATTTCTTGTATTATATATTTATGCTCAGTTTCGTTTTTAAATTCTTCCTTATGGTATGACTCTAACGCTATTAAATAGTACACTTTCTTATCAACAGGTACATTAGCAT
This sequence comes from Aproaerema taeniolella, assembly GCA_949987775.1. NCBI lineage: Eukaryota > Metazoa > Arthropoda > Insecta > Lepidoptera > Gelechiidae > Aproaerema > Aproaerema taeniolella. The sequence continues at coordinate 9,490,265 of OX465264.1, forward strand.
ATGTATTAATCCAGGGTGTGAGTGTGAGCTACCTCTACACCAAATTATACAAAAATTGGTTCAGCCGTTTGAGTGTGAAGGAGGAACAAACATCCATACATACAAACTTTCGCGTTTATAATATTATTAAGGATAGTAAGGATTAATGTCAAAGGACTGCTTGCTTATTCTAAAAAAATAATTTAAAATAGTCAATACTCACCTATACCTAAGTTTAACTAGTTTCATATTGTAGATCTCTATGATCTTGAGCCGCTGGGCGACCGGGTCGAATATTAACCGGACGCCATCTTGCGGCATGTTTATTACTAGGTCTACCGTAAGGGGATTCTGAAAAACAAATATGTGCATCTTAAAAAAATCGTTATACTAGAAATGTCTGAAAATGAGATGAAAAATACAAGGTGAACGTTTTTCTGACTTTTTCTAGTCATACACTCAGTTACAGAAATTATAATTAAAGTTTTTTTTCTTTTATTTGACTTCCCCTGTTAGTTAGTATGTGTGGGACAAATCTTGCAAGTTAAATTTGATCCACTTTCTGGTTTCCGATTGAGCTGAAATTTCGCATGCATATGTATAACGCGTGACAGTACAATATTATGATGACAGGGAGCTGATTTGATGCTGGAAGGTGGCCGTAGGAACTCCGCAATAAAACGACACAACTCCATTAAGTTTATCAAATCAAATCAAATATCTTTATTGTGTATCGAGAGTACAGGCTCGTTCGATTCGTATTGACGAGTACTTTGCTCCATATAATAATAATAATAATAAAGTTCTGGGCCACAACTTTATAGTTACTTGCCATCGACTCGCTAAGAAGAAGATAATAAACGCTACACACTCAAAGGCCCACACTAAAGTTTTTTCCCTTGTGTCGTGGGTCCCTTGGAACACACATAAAGACAAACACAAACACCCATGACCCGAGAACAAACATCTGCTTTTTACACAAATGTTTGCCCCGACTGGGGATCGAACCCAGGACCCGCCGATCAAGAGGCAGCGTCACTACCACTCGACTAAACCGGCCGTCATATGGCAGAAAAGCTTGTTTTGAAAAAAGTTTTTATAACGAATGTGTTCGCTCTTGACCACAATCTAGCTCAGGGACAAAGATGTGGTCGAGGATGTAGCTAAAAATCATCTCGTTTACGTCAGCTTTAAAACAAAATAAAACCGCAACGAAAGCGGTCCATTCCTTTGGGGCGTCCGCTGCGTCCGCGCGGGTGCGCGGCTTGGCGCGGGCCGCGGTTGCTGTTTCCTTGTAACCCGCGCGACGGGGGACCTGATCATATGAGATTACAAGAAACAGCACGTTGTGCGGGCGCCCGCGCCGTGCACCCGCTTAACGCAGCGGACGCCCTTAAGAGCTACGATGCCACAGACAGACATACAGATCAAACTTATAACTTTTTTTTTTGTCAGGGGTTATAAACTCGTTTAGACCCTATGACACTTTTAAACAGTGTTCTTAAGGAGGGTTTTTTTTTTTAAATAAAAATAAATTACCTGATCACTATAAAGTACTTGGACTCCACGTATCGTGCCGACTTGACTCTGTATTATGGCAACACTCTGAGAAAAATGCATCCCTGAAACAAAAATAGGAATCTTTAGCAGGACGTTACGTAGCACACCATAGATATCTTAGGACATTTGTGATTATTATTTTTTTATAAATTAAAAAAAATCATATCTTAAAAACTTTTTTAGTACTTAAATGACAATGGAACGGCAGTTACTCCACAGATAACAGTATTATTGCTCTTGAGATAACTTTTCTGTTTTTATAACGCAAACTCAGTTCAAAGTTTAAAACGAAAAATGGCTAAAAACTTTTTCGGAACTTGTAACCCCAAATGCAACGGGACATCGAATCTGAGCAATTTTAAATATTTAAAAACACATGAAAGTACTTCTATTGAAAGTGCCATTTCCTATCTTGGGTGCTTTTAAAACAGCACCCTCGTCGGTAAGAGGCCATTTTCATCTCTCGTTGAACTACTACATTATAGAACATACATGACGTTACTTAAAAATTAACATGTACTATTAACATATGAATACCAGCTAGCCTGGGCCGACGACGGCCAATTTTCAGCTACCAGGTTCTGAGGTACTTCCAAAAATTGCTCACTTGTCTTGAAGTCTGGGTGATATAAAAAGTATTGTTATAGTTCACTGAACATCATATACAAAAATCACGGCTCAGATTGTAGGTATAATCGCATAATTTACTTGCGAACTGTAAAGCGTCTGGCAGAAATTATAGCCGACGCAGAGTGTCTGGCGGTGTTGATCATATTTTTTTATATTTAATTTATTATATTCTATTAGACACCAGCAGCCAGACTTCAAGACAAGTGAGTAATTTTTGTTAGTACCTTCAGAACCTGGTAGCTGAAAATTGGCCGTCGGCCCAGGTTAGCTAGTACTCATACGTTACTAGTGCGTACTAGCACTACTATTTCCCACACATTTGGTTAATGAGAAAATAAGTAAGGTCTGGCGGCCCTGGGATCTCCGTCTAATATATCATATGACATGATTTAAAGCATAATTCGCAAAACCCTTCACTACAACCGCAAGTTTTGTGAGGTAGTAAGTACATTATCACTTGAACAAATAAATTATCAACGTTATTTATTAAGTACAAACTGGATATATCCAGTTAATACTAAAATGCGTTGTGCAAAATCGTGCGGCGTTGACGAGCATTAAAAATATTACTTAAACATAATCTTATCTAGTTCACAGGCTTATCAATTTAATACTCGAGCGAAAACAGCCATCGGCGTTATTTTTGAACTGATGAAAAAATAGGAAGCGTCGAAATACCTAGGTAATCCCGATTTGGTAGAAAACATTATATATTCCTTCCCTCCTCTATCTTTACACCCACGTCTGTAATACTTTTTGAGTTAGTCAGTACGGAATATGGCTAATCTACTATATAAAAATAAGTCGGGTTTTCCTTCCTGACGCTATAACTCCAGAACGCACGAACCGATTTCCACGGTTTTGCATTCGTTGGAAAGGTCTCGGGCTCCGTGAGGTTTATAGGATACTTTTTATTTAAAAAAAAATTAGGACTCGGGCGGAGCCGCGGGCGGAAAGCTAGTCTTACATATAATTTACAGTGCTCCTATTTTCTTATTGTGCCTCGGAAAACTTCGTGTTTTCGAAATCATAACAAAAAACAAACAACAGTCTATGGGTCCTGCGAGCTGCGCCACCCGCGTTGGTCCACCTTGTGGAAGGTCTTCTTACGCTGCGCCTTCTGGTGCGGGTTCCACCGGACCGACCGATTTAAGGCGACTACAGCACCCGATAAAGGCAGCACACATAGGAATAGTGTCATCTCCGTCTCTCAACAGGCTTGGCCGGCAGTGCGAACAGTGTCGATACACGAAGTTTACGGACTATGAAAGCGTGCGTGCGTAAAAACATATTCGAAAGTTAGAATAATGAGATTTATGGAAAGCTTAAATAAAAAAATGCGTTAACTACTTATCGAGAGTGTTCAATCACGAACATTTTGATAGCAAATTCAAGTTCCTGTGTGCATTTTACTATCGTTTTTACAGCTTAAAAGATACACAATATTGGTATTTAGAGGTGACTTTGTGAGCGATTTCTATCGAACCAAAAGTGCTGAATCATGTTTTCAGCAAACTACTTATCTAGTTTATGTCCTGAATATTACCGTAGTATTTTTTTCTTTGATTTAATGCAGTGCGTCATGCTTATCTACGCATCATAAAATCGTAATTTAGGTGCTGTAGTCGCCTTAAGAGATCCTTGGGGAGGCCTATATCTAGCAGTGGACGTCTTGCCGCTGACATGATGATGATGAACAATAAAGTATGTAATTCTAAATTTTAATGACTGTCGACGATATATCGAATGTACTAGACATGGAAATTAAAAAGAAAACAATTATTGTAGGTGATAAATCTAATAATTCATAGATAATTCGTGTGCATTCGGAAAATCGATAGCCGAAACACAACAAGAAATTAGAAACATTGTAGTACGGACAATGCTTCGAAGTCATGAGCGTCCTAGTTCGAGTGATATTTTTAATAGGTATTCTAATTCGATTGTTTAACGAATCACGCGCATGCAAAATATTTGTATAGAGGTGATTCAACTGTCTACGCGATGATAATAAAATCGTAATCAGAAGGTCGACATGCGTAATCGAGTTTCGTTGTATTTTACACTTTGTCTTGTTATTTTTTCGTAGAAATTTAAATCAAATTCGTTGCTGTTTGAATAAGTTTACCTAAAATATTCTACTCTAGTAGACTCTAAATATGCTTGCTCTTTACCACAGCCTATAGCGCAGTGCCAGGGCTATGTAAAGCCTCTGTGGAAGCTCCAAAAAAATATCGAATTTATGTATGTAGATTGTAGGTGTGTGAATAAACTAAAAAACAGGAGCAAGTTTGAGAACTGGGCTCGTAACGCCACTGTTCACTGATGATCTGACCGATCAGTGAGGTTAAGCAACGTACAGAGAGGCGGTAAAATGATTGATAAACAAAGTGGCAATTCATTACGAGCCTTTCCGTGCCTCGGAGGGCAGATTAAGCCGTCGGTCCCGGCTATTGTAGCTTGACTACAGTCGTTTAACCAAGTCAGAGGAGTTTGAAAACTCCGACACCAAGGTTAGTGAAGTTCGCCATATCGTGTAACGATAAGGAAAGAAGCGCATGGGCAAAGATATGGTCGAGGATGTAGGTAGGTATATCCAGCTCACACAGAAAATTATTAGGTACACCTAAATAGTTTTAGGGAAAGGAAAATTTTCGGCGCAAATGGGACTTGACTCTTGACTTGACCGAATGAGATCTGGCGCTCTAACCAACTGAGCTATCGTGTCTTCAAGTCAAGCGGCGTCTCATTAATTACGTTACTAAGGACATTACGTTGTGCGTGTAGGTTAGCGCCATTCGCGCCAAAAAATTTTGTCTCCCTAAAGGGAAATTATTTGTGAATATCCCTCACGCGCGGGTAACTGTTTAAAAAAAATACTAGATTAGGTACAGCGTTGCCAGATTTTTTTCGAGCAAAGCGGGATTCGGAAACCTTTTGAGGTTCTTTCGTCGAAAGCGGGACATAGTAAAAAAACGTAAATAATCAGTAGTTTTTTATACCTACTACTTATACCTACATACTTTTATTTGAGTTTCAAACTAAGTTTACAATTATTTTGATGATAGATACTTAACTTAGCTATTTTCTTGCGCCTCGCTTGTCCCATCCCGCCAAAATCGTCTGGCAACGCTAATTAGGTACCTATTTGCAGACCAGCTGCTAAGTAATACCTACCTACCGAAATTGTAAACACATAAGTAAATGCGTAAAATTAATTCAAATTGATCAAAACACAAACAGCATAGTATTTACGATACGCCATACGCTTTATTACGTCATTTACGTCAATTGTTTTTTGTTTACGAATTTTCGAAAGTTATCATTTTCCGGTGTTTTGTTTATAACGACGGATTTTTTTTAACTTATTATAAACATATTTTTTTAAATCAAACTATCACACACAAATGTAGACGGACCTAACAACATTTGTGTGAAAGGCAGATGTTTGTTGTTGGGTCTGGGTGTTTTTGTCTTTTTAAACAAAAACTTTGTAAAAAGGGCTATTATACAATTTCCGATTATCTATTTTATTAGCTATTAGACAAGCAACCATGGGAATAAATTGCTCAGATCCAGTGTTATTCAGATATTAAGTCAATTAAAATTAGAAAACAAGGAAATTTGTAAGACTGAGTTAAAAAAGAGCAACCCCTGGAGTTTCTTGCCTATTATATAGTATTGTATTGTAAAATTCTTTAATATAACTTTTTTAAATTATTATTATTGCACATCAAACAAAAAAAATACATCGGAATCGAAAGAGTTTTAAATATTACATAAATTCAAGGAAGAAAATGAATGAATGAAACTTTATTTGGGAGACACAGGATTTTTTTTAATCTAACTTAAAATTAAACACAACAATTATAACAGCGTCACCCAAAAAGGTGCTGGCTCAGCATTTGCTACAGCGGCGAGGCTGTAGCGCTGATATTCTGCCAGTACCAGAAAATGCTACTTTGACTGATTTTTAGTAACATCCTGAATGTTCTATAAAATGGACCATTGACCAGTGCCTTATAGGCATTTTCTGGGTTAACTCGCTCCATCTTCGACCTCATCTATGACCTTGGTCAAGATTGAGGTCAAGAGTTAACTCATCTTATAATAAATAAATAAAAAAATGAAAAATAAAGCTACAAGTATTTTTGACTTTGAAAAGGGTAATGTTACTCTGGGCCTTTGAGTGTGTGGCGTTATTTATCTATACCAACTAAAATGGTCTAAAATCACATACAAGAACTTCCTCTATCAGAAAAAATAAATTACAACATTAATTAACAACCCATATGATACAAAACCAGTCACTGACTGATAATGATAACTCATACAAAGACGCACCAACTTACAAATGCAGTCTGGTACATTGTAACAATAAGGAATCAGTTAATACTTGTCACAATTACAAGTGAAATAGTAATTTTGTTTACATTTATGAGTTTGATGACTGTATCTTTTGTTCCAAAAGAATGAATTCTTTTGCGATATATTTTATTCAATTTTTTTTAATAAATACTTGAATGTCAAAGAATGAGGGGTTTATTCAACTTTCTAATGATACCTGCCTGGACCATTATTATATCAATCCAAAATATTCAGAGTACACCATCTCAAATGCTTAGTTGCAGAAACTTTAAATAAAGCTAGTTTCTTTAATTGTGATGCCGTCCATGTTTATATCACCAAAACTGAAAGTGACAGTATGATATTTACAGGAGCATTAACTATAAAGGAGGTGTCTGCAACTGAGTGTTAGTTACTTAATTATAATTTAACAAATTTATCCTGTAAAAAGTATTCCAGTTAACATGCAAGGTTACTCTGTCAGATTATCAGAGGTGACATGACTTTTCAACTGCATTTTTTTTAGGGTACCTTTACCTTTCACTTCTCTTTTTGAGGTGCTTAGCCTCTGGAAAAGTCTATATTTAAATAAATGTCGCTCCTTGCTTTGAAAATGCATGTATATGCAATATTAGTATAGGTATCTTTTGCTAATAGATTTTGGCCGTAGTACTAATTTCCTCTTTTACATGAGGAAAAAATAAAACAATAATTTGCTTAAAGTTGCTGATCATGTAAACAACATGTTTAAAATAAACTCAAATAAAATAAATTGAATTTAAATTAATATTTGTTAAACAATTTAGCTAATTTCTCCCTCTAAATAGTTAAAAGAGTAACTTATTAATTACTCTGAAATATTCCTAAGATGTTGAGAGGCTCAGAGGGATATGTTAGGGTATTACATTAAACAGAGTATGACATGAAAATAAGATGCATTTTTATCTAAGTAACTATTTAGCTTTCATTTCTTTCTAAAAGTATTTTTGTCGGGGTCAAATAAACGTAGATAGGTACTAGGACAACATGACACCAAAATGGGTTCACTACTGTGCCCTTGAAAGTTATATGCATCACCCAAACCCAAATCTACTGCTACGCGAGAATACCTACGAAATGTCATGAATATACATGAAAACAACGCAACAAACGATTTCACGGTCAAGTATAGCAATAAAAAAATAAACATCGCCCGTTCGAAACAAAGAGCAGGGGCGACATTTCATCAGCCAAAAAAATCGATGTTGCAGAGCCTACGTGCAACAAAATAGCTTGCAAATTTATCTTTAGGCCACAGACTAAATCCTACAGGATATAAAGCCGCCATTGCGTAAGACAAACTTGGAGAAATACAACGCAAATTATTGACGTAAAGGCATAAACATACGAAGCTCACCTAGTACAAATTCCCAAGCGTCACAGCCCAAGGAACGCTCCGGAATGATTTCCAAGTCCAACATCGTGCACTACACACTTAATACACCCTAATCTAAATAGCTTTCACTTTAAAAAACTATTTTTTTACGCTAAAATGCGATATTACGCTGCCTTTCTTTGTTTGCCAACTTTAGTTTTCAACCATTTTGTATTTTGTCAGAGGAACTGTCATTACAAACAGCTGATTGTGTTTTGCCAGGATCGTATTTAGGGGGCTTGATTTCACCACGATTACCACCAACCATACAAAATTATGTGTATCTGGACTTCAAATTAATGGATTTTTATTCAGACATTAACAGACACCAAAGAAAAAGGAGAACATAGAGAATTAAAAGAAGAACAAGATGGTGAAGATTTTTTATTTTTTCGTGCCTCCATTTTTGAATATTTAATAATTATATCCTTACTAATACCTATTATAAATGCGAAAGTAATAATAATAAGTATAAATAAGTTAAGTCAGCAGGCTAGTGTTGCACACAATTTTATTAATAATCGATTGATTTTATTATTTTTTTATCGATTGTACGATTTCTCCTTCGATATTTTTTTTATCGAAGGTACACCCAAGAGCACGTCTAGCTTGACACTTTGGACCGGCCCTGTGTGTTGTATGGCATGAAATATAAATCAGAGAGATTATTAACTCACTGTATGATTATTGTTTTTTTATTAATTAACAATAGTTAATTATCAATAATAATTTTTAATAAGTTTCTCGTCCAACAATCAACCAAAAATTTACATTTTTATTAATTTAGTTTTCAATTTATTTATATTACGCGCCATACAAAACAGGGTCCAAAGTCCAAAGTGTCAAGCTTGACGTGCTCTTGGGTGTACAGTTAAAAATAGGTCACGCTATACACTACCAGTTAAAGCTGAGTTCTGATTTATACTTCGTGCCATACAACACACGACCGGCCCAAAGAGTCAAGCTTGACTTACTCTTGAGTGCACCATCGATAAAAAAAATATCGACGGAGAAATCGTAAAATAAATAAAAAATAATAAAATCAATCGATTTTAATAAAATTGGGTGCAACACTAGCCTACTGACATATATGACCAGTGTTACTAAGTATGAAAAGCGTAATTTTATACTAAAGATATAATTATTAATATAAAAAAAATTGAGAGACGAAAAAATATTTTGTACCTATACACCAATATGTTTCCAGGTGTCTTCTCTAACAAATAAAATTGGTTTGGTCTAAGTTAATTTTAGTTCGGAATAAAAAACCACCTTCCCTAAAAAGCTAAACATCTCCTTTGATTTATAATACTTTTAATTCCAAAATGGCTTTGAATTAGGTAACTAACTTTTTAAATGTTAAATTTTGCGTGACCAGATTTTTTAAATTACACAATTACACCTTTGTGAGTTCATTATCTTCCATCCCTCAGAACGAAAGAATGCTATGGTAAGGTTTATTAAGTAGAAATAAACAACATTTTGCAACTGAACAGCAAAAATATCAACAGTGCGAAATATCAACTATGCGCCTTTTTATTTCATTTATAAAGTGCATTCCTTTCATTCGTCTCAAAATAATTATAAATGAAAATAACAATCTGCTGAATACAGCCCTGTCTTTTTCTAATGACGCATGCGTACCAACCGTGAAAGAAAAAAAACATTATTGTATGCACTGTTTTATAGTTGTCTCGCTTGCTCAAAAGAGAAACTTTATACTCTATTTCGCTCCCATCAACAGTTTATGTTCTCTCCTCTTCTAACTTGAGTAAAATAGAATCCTTCGTCTCTCTCTTTCGGACTTGTTTATTGATAAAATGAAACGTCTGCGATTTAAAGTTAAGCATAATTTTCTCATCCATTGCGCGTTATGTAGCGTGTTATTGCTTGTTTGGCCTGAAAGAAAGTGGCGATGGAAAATGTGTCTTACAATATGTCATGACAGTGTATTTTATTTTGTTTCATAATATTCGTCCCTGAATCATTTGCAATAGACAGCCCGTCTAGGATTGAAATAAATAACTACGCAAGAACCAAAATAATTATTACCTAATTAGCGTACCTACTCGCTGAGAATGTTGTTTCCATGCACTACCGCTGGCATCTGAGGCTACTCCATCAAAGTACTCGTATGTACCAGCTCAAACTTTCCTTAGTTTTTCCCGCCTTTTAGATCAACCTTGATTCGAACACGACGCCTACGCATAATATTAACTATTGTGTAAGAGTTTATTTTATCCCCCTTGAAATAGATTTTACTAAAATACGAATTTTGTGCGTAAACAATTACGCGGAACACTTTTACCTAAAACGTTCCTTATATATTTTCAAAGTAAGGTTGGCACCAACTATCGGCTCCGATTTTATTCATTTTTAATGATAGATTTTGATACGTGTTGAGGAATTGGTTATTTTGACGTTGACGTTTGTACCAGTTTGTACACAATGCAGACGAGTAGGTACCTAGGCATAGACATACAACTACCCGATAGGTAGGTACAATATGACCCCCGTACCTAATCGACCGGAGCGTTAGTAACAACTAAAAAGAAAAATCAAGTAGGTAAGTCCATCGAGACTTTTGTTATTGAATAATATAACGATTTTAACAGTCGGAACCCATTATTAGGAAGCTGGATTTTTGATGAGTCCCGACTGTTAAAATCGTTATATTATTCAATAATATTCAATCACAAAAGTCTCGACTACTGGACTTACCTACTTGTTTTTTTCTTTTTAGTTGTTAGTAAGCAGTCAAGTTAATTTATTTTATTATACACATTTTAGTTAGGGTCAGATATTTATATTTGTTTATTGATTTTCTCATCAGCTGTGTATATCTCACTTGCACAAAAATTAAACAATTTCCGAATCAAGCCTACATTTAATTGAGAATCGTCAGCTGTAGTGACGCGTCACTACAGCTGGGCCCCAACGAATGTCTTATATCTTTTGAACGCGAGACCGGATAGTTTTCTTATTTTGGCGTTTGTCTCGAGAAATTCACGAGAAATTTTCTACGTAGTCAGATCTCCGCTACATGGTTCCATCTTCGAGATACAGGTGTGGCTCAGCTGTAGTGACGTCACTGCAGCTGGGCCCCAAACAACCCCCGATAACTTTAAAACGCGGCCCCGAGAAATTCTGTTTTCTTTGCCAATCGTATACGACAAATTTTGAGAAATTCTTGGCATAGTCAAACATTAAAATTTCGATTGTGGCCCAGCTGTGGTGATGGACTCGTCCGCATTCAAAACTCCTTCTTAAAGTAAAAACTCCTTGGTCAGCGCACGCGTGAGCTGTCCAAGCAGTTTTTACGAAATTTAAATATGGAATCTCCTTGCTACTGATCTCAAATCCGCTTGTCTTCATTAAAAAACAAAAGAGGCGCGAAATTTGCGAATTTTTATTTGTTTCGGTGTTTTTGCGTTATATCAGTAAATTGAGTAAAATGACGAGTTCAAGTGAAAGTGATGAAATGGACATTGAAATGACACCGCCAGACTTAAAAACATCAGCGGAAAGTGCTATGTCAAACCTGCTCCCAGAGAAATATAAAAAAAATACATCCATACGTATGACCAATTCATGGCTTGGAAGCTAGAAAACAAGGCGCAATCGTTCTCTGAAAATGTTCCATAGCCTCCAAAGTCCTAAAAAGTGACTAAAACTTATAAAGGTAACTTCTGTGAAGAGATTTGTTCCAACATATACATGAAATAGAGGCATTACTAATGTTACTCTCTACAGGAGACATAGAAGAAAATGAAGGAAAATAAAACATTTTTTTTATTATTACGATTTTTTTATTCACTTATCTTTCTTCTTATGCTTAGACTTTTTATGTTTAGATTTATGTTTTTTACTCTTTTTCTTTTTTGCTTTCTTCGTTTTCACTTCTTTTACGTCTACCCACGAATCGGAACTCGATGATAGTACTTCGTGAATTTCGTCTTCTTTACTTCTTTTACTTTGAAACACAGGCTTAAAGTTTGGTACAACCTCTGTCTCTTCTAGTCTTTTTTGTAAGTTTTCTGGGATCTTTGGTCCGTAGAAATCTTCAGTCTGTCCCTTTTCAACTTCATTATCTTTACTACTTGCGTCCTTGTCAGCGCAGTCTTTTGTTTCATCAGGTTTTTTGGCTTCGGCGTTCCGTTTCCAAGAGTTTATTTCATCGAAATCTATGTTCGCGAATATGCCTCTAGGCGGCGAAGTATTTCTTTCAACATTTGTTGGCATGACGAAGAAATCGTCGAAATTAATTTTTTCGTCGTCTTTCGGTGGTTCAGACTCGTCTTCACTATCGCTTAAAAATATTGACTTATACAAATCCATTTTGTCAAATTTCTCTATCGTATTTGTAACTTCGACTCCTTGACTTTGGTTTTTCAAATCTTTTTCAGATTCTTTTAAGAACAATTCGGCGACTGTCATTCGTTTTACGAAACCTGTCTCCTTTTCGCTCGTAGAAGGTGTTGGACTCAATGGTTTGGGAATAACGTTCGTATTTGCTTGACTATCTTGTCTGTTGGGTTTAGGTGTAACATTGGTTGTGTGGGACTTAGATCCACTGAATGTCGTCTGTTCTTTTGCGAAGCTCGCCCTATCATGGACTGAATTCTCCAGATATGAGAAGATGGAGTATGACACCTTTGGTTTTTCTTCTTGAGGTGGCTCGACACTGTGAACAAAAATTAACAATGCTTATAATTTTCTTTTATCAACCCATATAAGTACGTCTCTGCCGAGGGGCACGAGCCTCCCTTCGAAACACGAAGGGGATTATGGCCATAGACCACCACGCTGGCCCAATGCGCGTTAAGTAGACCGCGTGACTTTCGAAAACAAATTTTCTTAGTCGTGCGGGATGTTTTCCACCACCGCTGAGCAAGTTAATAAAAAATTCAAACATAAATCCGAATATAACATTTTATTTGTACAGGCCTGCTCCAAGATTTGAACCTGCAACCGTTACAACTCTAGTTCATCACCAACGGAGCCACCGCATTTGATAAATAATTAATGAAAAATCCTTACATAAACCTGAAAAGAAGAATATAACCCGTCCCGCGCTTGTTTACGGCGCGTGCGATGCAAATCTTGAACACAAAGGTTTAATGGTTTAGTAATTTTAAATAAAACTAAAAAAAAAATTACACACCTTCCTCCAAGATACGGCACATTGAATCTCTTGCACACCAGCGCATTAGGTTGCCAGGAGACCACTTGCCTGGTCATAACCCCATATAACCCTTTCTCTGCGGCGGCTATTTGCTCTGGCGTAGCAGGCCCGTGGTTGTTTTTGCTCTTCGCGACTGCAGTTAGGGGGTTAAGTGCGTCGTCTGGTTCTGAGGCGTGGGTGAATCTGAAGAAAAATATTAGTTTAAAATTAGAATAGAATAGAATACATACTTTTCACGTCTCTAACCTTGCAAAGGAACATCGTTTTCACTGAAATTAGTGAGTAAAGTTCACTTTTACTCACTGTTTTAAAGAGTGAGTTAAAGTACCGGATATCCGGCTGTCAATTCAAATTCAAAACCAAAAAGATTCAAAACCTCCTTGCTTCGGTTTGAAATTGTTTGAAAAGTTTTTATCAAAAGTTTTTAGTTTGGAAACGTTCTAAAACTATTGTTTTATCAAAAGGGATTTCCATTATGCTGCCACCAGTGCAGAATATTTGAAAAAATAGTCTGGAAATTCACTTTCCTGGAACTGTTCCAAAGAATATTATTAGAATTACGTCAAAATCCTAAAATAGTGGATAATTATTAATATAAATAAAATATTATTTTTAAATATCAAAACATCTTTTTGTAAAAGTTTTATCGGAAACAATTTTCAGAACGCACCCTAAAAAAAAAGAAAAAGAAACTTATTATTTAAATTACTGATTTGTACTCATTTAACTACCTAGTTACCTGTTTCCTTTGCTCGCTTAGAGAGGTGAAAAGTTCTGTACATCAACACGAGATGAAGTTTTTTGCATCTCGCTCTGTGAATGTCTCGATACGAAATATTATGTCAGTGTTTAAGCCACTCGCTACGCTCGTGGTTCAACACACTGACATAATTTCGTATCTCGACATTCACCGTCGCTCGCAGCAAAATCTAACTTTCCTCTCTTGTTGTGTAAATAACTATTATTTAATTATAAAAGATGGGTTTGCTGTTAATTACAATCTATCTAGCTCAGAGCCGAAGATAAATAATTGAATTGAATTTTATTTAAATAATATTATTTGTCCTTTTTCATCGTATGGGTGTTATACCTATAAGATAAGTATGAGAAGGACTTGGCTAACAGAGTTTTCAAACCACCAAATGGCCTGGACTTGCTTTGACGACTGTAAAGCAATGGATCAATCTAACATGCCCAAAGCACAGAAACATACATTCATACGCTCACGCCTATAACCCCTATCGGGGTAGGCAGAGCATCAGTGGCTCTAGAACCAATAGATGCCACATTCTACATAACTTGTCAGGGTTATCAAATGAAACATTTTGTATAACGGTGAGAGGTTATCAGCATTTCACCCACCTAACAAAAACCCTCGCGTCTCATTCACTGGCTTCTACAGTATGGGAACAGTTGGCTACTGGCACAATCAAAGCTTTTCTTTAAATCCCAGTTCAGCGTGGAAAACAGAAAGAAAACGCTCGTGATACATTGCCACTATAGCCACTAATCAGTTTCTCTGCCCCCGTGAAAGTTGGAATACAACAAAAATAAATCTGTCTCACTTCATCAAATCAAATCAAATCAAATATACTTTATTGTACACACAAACAGAAAAATAACTAAAAATAACAATAAATTTACATAAACCCAAGGCATATACAATAAGGCGGCCTTATCGCTTTCAGCGATTTCTTCCAGGCAACCTTAGGGAAGAATTTGAGAGAGGAATATCATAGCTTCATCTTGTTGTATAATAGTATTTCTCTTTCTTACACACGCTAATAAATACTTCAGTCGAACCTTTGTTCTTAATAAGTACATGAATGAATTCTGTAACTCCCTAACTCACTTGCAATACAATCCTGATTAGAAGCACACCTCTAATTTAAATAATATTAATAAATATTATTATTGAATAACGCGAGACTTTTAATCACTCTCCATAACCCAATAGTGAACGTTGCTTAACCTCGATGATCGATAAGGAACAGCGAGCGCCACTGGGCTACCAGTGCCTTCTAAATAATAAGTGAATAATTTCTAAAGGTAATTTAAATGTTTACTTACCTATCTCCCATTTCACCAGTAAGTGGCCTATACAATTTAGCCGCTTGTTCAAACTCAACGAATTCTCTATTCCTTTCCCACTCACTCAATTTGTCCACCTTTCCTTCTCCCTCTGCCATATACCCTTCCTTATCTTTCAAGAAGCTTTCGTACCGTTGCTGTTTCAACGGGTTACCTGCGAACGGCTTGAACACTTTCTCTATTTCTTTGCCTGAATCTTTAATCGAGATGTAGTCAAGCTCTTTTGGTTGTTCTGTCATTGAGATAAAGTTCACATTTCTGCCGACGACTTTGGCGATATGGTCTTCTTGCATTGGAGTTACTGGCTGGGTGGTTGTTGGTTTGTTAATGGGTTGGTCGTTTTGTAAAGGTTTTGGGATGGACTCCCCAAGTAACGCGCCACGTGCTTCAGCCGTTAATTCATGACGACCTAAGCCTGAAATTAGAAAAATAACTTGTAAGGAGATCGTCTGAAAATGCACCTATTCAGCAGGCCAATTCTATTACAAAACTGCTACTGCGTTCTTGCGGCTGTCAGTTTTGATGTGACACTGGTTTTTTAGGCTCGGAAACACGTAATCCTTACTAATATTATAAATGCGAAAGTAACTCTATCTGTCTGTCTGTCCGTCTTTCACACCTAAACTACTGAACCGATTTGATAAAATTTGGTACAGAGATAGATTAGAGCCTGGGAAAGGGAATAGGCTACATGTTATACCACAGTTGGGCACGATATTACCTGTAATCCACGCGGGCGGAGCCTTCGGCGGAAAGCTAGTTTAGCCTATAAAAAAGCCTATCAAGTTTTTTTTATAGAATTGGCCTTCAGTCTCTTCACCTCTTGGACTTTTGACTTTTGCCTTCACTGTACCTATGCGAAATGAGCAAATTAATACATCGCTATGGTCAATAGCTCTTGCCTTTTGGAGTGAATTAAATTAGTTTGGCGAAAATTAAAGACGTGAGTCGGCCCATGAAACTGAAGTTTACCCAAGGAAAATTTTCACTTCTCCATACAATGCGTTCAGGTAATTTGCATTTTTTTTTATTTTTAGTAACAAGGGGTGCGCTCTTGCTTACAATCTAGCATAAGAGCGAAGATGCGGTCCAGGATGTATCAAACTCACACAGAAGAAGCCTATTCACTCGAACTTTTAAAGAGATGGGGAGTATCGGGGAGCCTTCGTATGGGGAGTCGATAATTTTTTTTAGAAACTAGCTTTTCGCCCGGGACTTCGTTCCCGTGGGAATTTCCCCGTCAATTTTCCAATGTTTTTAATAGTTATTCTGCTATTCGGGACGGAGAGAAATACAACAAATCAAAAACCATGGAAATCGGTCCAGCCGTTCTCGAGTTATAAGTGTTGTAACAAACACGACTTTCTTTTATATATATAGATTCACATGAGTTCCTAGGAGAAAGTTGTTCATTTCATTGGGAGACTCACCTAGAAAGTTACCCCATTGTTTTTGTCTTATTGGGGGCCATCCATAAATTACGTCACACGAATTTCATGATTTTTTTTACCCCTTCCTTGTCACAGCTGGTCACATTTGTAAGCCTCCCCCCTCCCTTGCGTGACGTCACATATTTTGCATATTTTTTTTTTTTCTAATAAAAACAGTAAGTACTTAATAGAGTTGTTATTTTTTTCGGGAACTTAAAACTCATTATGTATCTAAACCAAAGTAAAAACGTAAAAAGAGTGCTTGGGACTGAGGAGGTTGCGTTTGTGATTAATAGTTAACTCGTTTTGAAACTCATAAAACATTTTGTTCTGTGACGTCACGAAACTTATGACCCCTCCCAGCCCCTTGTCACACAATGTCACACTTTGTCGACCCTCTCCCCTCCCCCTAACGTGTGACGTATTTTATAGATGGTCCCTTGTTCGAATATGCTTTACTTTTATAAGGTACTATACTAACCTTGATCCCTGGCCGGTGCCTCAGTGGGTTCGAACCTAGTCCTGTGCGTGCCCATTCGAGCCGGCACGTAGTCCCTCGGGAGCGCGGGCGGGGGGTGTTTCGCTACCGAAGGGAATGGCTTGCTGGACGGGACGAAACCTTCTAACACCTGGAAACATAGCAGTCATATGGAAAATATAGCTTACAGAACATGACATTGTAAAAAATAAACTTCATAGAAGCGGCTTAGAACCGCATTAGGCTAGCCTGGTGGTGGTGGACTATGGCCTAAATCTCCTTCGTGTTTCGAAGGGAGTCCCGGGCTTCTCGGTGGGGACGTATGTATATGGGCTGATAATTAAAAATATTTTTAAACAATGCCACAGTGCCATTAAAATAAATGTTTCAAATTTCTTTAGATCAGTATTTTTTTTTTAATCTTAATATTTAACGAGGCTTCAGCCACTCCAGGTGGTTTTTAGATCAGTAGACAAATTACTAACTAAGCTATCAGGTCAGTCAAATTAATACTCTACTCAACTTTAGGTAAAAGGGGCACTACTCTTGTTTACTATTTTTATAAAGCACAATGCCCATCTAATTTGGTAAGATTAATAGTTGGTAATGAGCCAGACGTGTAATCCGAAGGTCGTGGGTTCAAATCCTGGTGCGGGCCTGTACCACTAAATTCGTCTTTTCGGATTTATGTACGGATTTCTAATTATCACTAGCTCAACGGTGAAGGAAAACATCGTGATTAAACTCGCCCGTCCAAGAAAATTTTCGAAAGACGAGCGGTTCACCAACCCGCATTGGGCCAGCGTGGTGGACTATGGCCTAAATCCCCTTCGTGTTTCAAAGGGAGGCCCGTGCCCCTCGGTGGGGAACTATATGGGCTGGTAATGCCAAATTAAATTAAACCTATGCAATATTGAAATTATATACAAACGTAGTGCCACGTTCCGCCTTCCTATCTAACGTAAATAGTGCAAGAAATCTACAGTAGGCTAGTATGGCGAAAGTGAAATAAATTGCAATAGCAGCAATTCTTTTTTGTATTGATAGATTAAATTCCCGGCTATCATTTAACGTAAGAATCCAACTAAAAAAGATACAACATACATTTATTTTTATGAGTTAAGTTTTGATATTTTTTGTAAATTTGTACAAAAATGTTAATAAATAACTTTCTGCACTATTAATCTGATATCATCCAGTTGTTTGAAAGTAAATTGAAATCCAACAACATTTATGATTAATTATGCTATTTTTATTAACTTCAATGTTGTGATATTAAAATAATAAGTAACTGTTGCAATAAAAAATGTAATAGGCTAATTTTTTTATAGTATAGCTTGAACGATGTTAATAACTCAATTATTTTGAAAATCCAACTAGAAATGTAAAAAAAATGATTTTTACTACTTCTGTAGTCATTTTGTGGTCAAAATAGAAATAGCGATAATTTTGGGTAGACTTTGTAATTCATGTTTTAAAGAATACGATAATTTCAAAATCCAACAAAAAAATTACATTAAACTATTTTATTTCCAAAATTATTAATTGTAAGAGTTGCGCGGGTGGCGGAAGGGTGCGCGGGCAGCGGGCGCGCCATCCTGTCAATCTTATGGATGCTTCCGTAATTTAGAACGTAATGATTTTTTCGCCACGTATTGTTTTCGTAAAGTACTAAATGTCGGTTTTTCGTGTGTTAGATCCTTACTAATATCATAGATACGAAAGTAACTCTGTCTGTGTGTCTGTCTCTCTGTCCGTCTTTCACGCCTAAACTACTGAACCGATTTTGATGAAATTTGGTACAGAGATAGATTAGAACCTGGGAAAGGACATAGGCTACATTTTACCCCACAGTTGGGTACGATATAAACTGTAGTCCACGCGGGCGGAGCCGCGGGTGGAAAGCTAGTTTAATATAAAGTGAAAGTTGTTTAAAATCAGAAAGTGACAGTTAAAGTGGAAGTTGTTTATTAATATAAGGGTAGGCCGTCAAATTGTCAAATGTAATACAACAGATTTTGTGTTATCGTTACACAAATGTAACTCAAAAGTAACACATTTTTTGGGTAAAGCGTGTTTCGCATTATAAAATTGTATCGACTGCAGTGATTGTTAAGGGGGAAGTTAGTAATAAATAAAACAGTATTTTTTTAGGGTTAACGGTGAGGTAAGCAACTTCTGCTTAGAATGTTTTTGGGCGTGCTGCTGAGATGTTGACGGCGCATTTTTTTTTGCGATTCTTTATCAATGTTCTCCTTATTATTCTTTCGTAGTTTTTAATTTTGTGGGTGCCTGCTGCATTTAACATATTTAAGCTCACACGCAAATTAATATTAGGTACCTACTTTTATCATTTCATTCTTATGATCATTATGAATGCGGTTTTATAGGACTATTGTGTTACATAACACAAAATAAACTCAAGTGTAACACAAATGCAACCAAAAAGCATATTTTAAGCTGTAGCTCGGTTATTTGCTATAATCAGTTGCTAGTAATTAGAGTCCCACCGAAACTGGTTTTCCGGCCGAAATCGAAACCGAAACCGAATATGGCCGTGGCTTCAGGTTCGGCCCAAACCGAAACTCATGTAGTCAAGTATAAAAATTTTGTGCATTTTATCCATCAAAACATAACCTCTAAATAACGTTTGCGTCGGGCGATAAAGCACTGACTAAGTTGTGTTGCTACAGAGTAATCCGAACGGCGCACGACAATGGGCTATGTGCAAGATTTTTAAAATAATTTGATTTTTTTATTTTAAGCAGGTTTAAGGTCCCATATTCAAATAAAAAATATATCAAATAATTTTGATCATAGATATATAAATAATTAATTTTTAAAATTTTGGTTACGATTTGTTGCTTATTACAGCATTCTACAGATTAACTCCTTTGCCAAAGTACAAAAAAAACGATTGACAGTTGGTTGACATATAACCTATACCGTTGCGTTTTTGAGTTTAAGTTCAACATTTAAGTTTCAATCACAGACTAACTAGAGATACGTTTCAATAAACTTACGTTTAAATGATCCTCACAGCAAAAAAGTGGACGTTTGGGACAATTCTGTCGCTGTCGTTATTAGTGTTATTCCACAAATCCGAAGAGTATTAATCACTATCGTTGAAGCAGTTCTCGGAGTCCGGTATGAATAAGGTATAGTCGTGAGAAAATCAGTCAAAATCTAGCACTACAAGTCCGTGCAAAGTTAAATCGTAATCCGTTATGCGGTAGCAGTAAAAGACTTCAGAAAAAATTAACCAAAAGCAAAAATAAAACTAAAAAATAAACAACCAAATACAAAATGAAATAGGTTTTTTTTTATTGACATGACAGCTTGGCAAAGACACGATTGTATAAAGTCGTATTTATGATTAGTTTACCCTACTGAGAAACTTTTAATTATTATATTTTTATTTCAAAAGATAGATTTTTAATATATTTCTTTTTAGGAAACGGGACCTTATTCCTTTATGTTAAATAAAAAATTAAACGAAATTAAAAATATTTTTAAAATGTCGTATATAGCCCATTCCCGGACAGGGCCGCCAGCGTCCGCCAAAGCGTTGCCGCAAGAAACGAAGTTAGGCAAGCGTGTACGACAACTTCCGAAGTCATTTTCGGTTCGGCAAAAGTTTCGGCGAATTTTGGCCGAATCCGAATTTGCCACCGAAACTTGATTTTTGGCCAAAACTCGGCCGAAACCGAAACCGGACTTTCGGTAGGACACTATTAGTAGTTGCTTTATAGCAAATGGCTATAGCTTTCACTCGCACGCGCTTCCGCTCGAAGCCAGTCGCCGCCGCTCGAACATTTCCGCGCCTCACGCCGCGCCGCTCCGCAAGACGCTCCGCGCCAATGTCGTAGCATGCTAATAGGAACCTCATACATTTATTTTTGATGTCACCGCAGACGCAAGGCGCAGGTCGCTCGAGCGGCTATGTTGTGGCTGTTTGTTACGGAAGCATACCCACAAAGGTTTCGCGCAGGTAGTGCAATGATTGTGGCAATCAATTAAAACAACCAAATTATTTTGAATGAAAGGCGCGTGACGAACGTCTATCCCGAGTGCGTCTTTGCCAAGCAAACACCATCCAAGCACTGATTAAGAAAATTGAAAAAGAACTGAGGGGCGCGCGCGCCGGGCGCGCGGTGCGCCGGGACGCCGGAACTTCGCGGCGACCAATTAGAAAAAATGTTAAGACGCGGGGATTGGCTGCTTACGTCACGCCTCTTTTTAATATGTTTATTACCTAGAAAACATTTAGAGAAAGACTTAAATTAGTTCCTTAATTAAGTTACATCCGTAACATTCTCCCCCCCAGTGTCGTCATCACGACACTCAAAACGGTCAAATAATAAGGCGACCCTAGTAACTGGTCGTTTCATAAGCCCTGAGGCTGTTCGCACGTCTACAACTCTTACGCGGCCGTCGGTACCAGGGTATACTGATTCTATTACGCCTTTGGGCCAAAAATTGCGAGGGGATGTTGGATCCATAACTACTACTACGTCATCTATTTATTATCCCCCCATAAGAAACGCAAGGCATGTTGATCTTCTTCCCTAATTTTTATCCTTAGGAACATGTCTTTAATATCTCCTACCACGGCGAATGGATTTTCTCCAAATCCAAACATAATTCCATACAGGGATTGCAATAAATCCGGCCCTGACAGAAGAAAGTCGTTCAAGGAGTAACCGTGCGACTTAGCAGCAGCGTCAAAAACTAAACGTAACTTGTTTTTGTTGGGGTTATCGACCCCAAAATGGGGTAAATACCAAATATGTTCAGCTACTTCATTTTCGCGTAGTTCGCGAGCGAAATCGTTTTCGAGTAAGTGCTGAATACGTCCCTGGTACCGCTCCGCATAAGCGTTATTTCGCGCCATTTTATTTTTAACAAGGTTCAAACGGCTAACAGCTTGAGGATAAGAGTCAGGCATACAAAATTGGTCGGTTTTCCAAGGCAAACCGACAGACCACTGCTCATTTTCAAATTTACAAGTTTTATTTAATATTTCAACAGCTCGCGACTCATCGGGGTTTTTACGAGGGTTATTTGAAATACCTATTGAGTCGAGTGAGAACGATTGACGAACTAACTCGTGCAACCCGATGTCGTCGTCAGATGCTGTATGAAGGTGTGCAATTACATCAGATTCAGAGAAACAATTAACATGATGATGCTTATCTTGGTTGCCCAGAAACCCGTGCACACACCAACCCAATCGTGTTTTAGTTATATAAGGTTCATTTTTGCTATGACCCGGTATACAAAGTATGGGTGCTATAAGGTCGTAATTGTCCTGTCCTATCAGTAATTTTGGTTGCACATCACACAGGCACAAATCGTCAGAGTTCAAATGACTATATTTAGAAAAGTCCACATTAGACAAACACTGTGTAGGTAGGCTCAGTCCCTTCAATTTACGTGCGTTCAAAACAAAACGTTCGCCGTCACGAGCAGAGATGTTAAGTCTTACCTGCTCAGCTTGACAAACCAACTCTCCGCTCCAGGCGTCGCGTGCGCGTAGCGTGATGGGCTTGCCGTGCAGGCCGACCTCCTCAGCGAGGTCACCCGCGATGAGGCTCACTGTCGCACCATCGTCCAATAAAGCGTGTGTATGTACTGTCTTTTTAGGTCCATGTACGGTCACGGGCACTATTTTGAGTAACACTTTAGGTAACACTTTAGCACTAGCCGTCGTATGGGCCACCGTTGCGCTACCGCCGCCGTCGTCGGCGCGGGCGTCGCGGCCGCCACCGGGCGCGCGCCCGCCGTCGTCGGCCCCCTGTGGGCCGGGGTCGGGCTCGCGCCGCCGGCCGCCGCTCTCGCCGCCTCCTCGGCGCTCTCCCCGCTGGATCCAGTGCAGCATGCGATGATGAGGGTATCCACACTCCTCGCATACAGAGCCCTGGCACGCAGAAGGGTCAGAATGTCGCGCGCCAAGACATTTGAAACATAGGTTCTTGCTGCGAACATGACGCCAGCGGTCTCTCTTTAGAGCACGTTTAAACTTATTACAGTTTTCTAATTTATGCGTTGTAGTAGGCGAACGACAAAATTGACACTTTGCTTCGTTAGCCGTGTCCTCAGAGACCAAAACTTGATGAGTATTTCTTTGATTCTCAGTTTTCTTTTTAGGTGCAATTCCTGTGGCCTGGGGCGGCTGCCGTTGAATATAACTAATACCGGAAACGGCAGCCACTGTGGCCTCTCTGTGCAGGAAGGCAGATAGTAACTCTAGTTTCGGAACTTCCTCGTTACGCCGCTCGTAGGCATAGTCGGCCCACTTGCCAAGTACAGTTGGTGGGAGTCTTGTCAGCACCATGTTGAGCAACTCAGGGCTATGAAGGTGATCATCGCGTTCGATAGCCTTGGTAGCTGTCACATAATTTTCTATTTTGATGGCGAAGTTCACTATTTCTGAGTGGTAAGCGGCCGGAAGCGCGGTAAGCTTTGAAAGCTCCTCTCGAATCTTATTCATTAATATATCCGGACTACCAAAACGAAGTTCCAATGTCTTTAATATTGATATTGGCGAAGAACTTCCAATCAGAAGGGCTGAGACCGCATCTTTGGCCTCGCCGCGTAGGCATTTTCTCAGGCGCCAGATATTCTCGGCCTCGCTATACTTGCAGAGAACCGTCGACTCGTAGTAGGCCTCTTTAAATTGGAGCCACTCCAGTGGGTCGCCGCTAAAGGTTGGCAAATCCTTTGAAGTAGCGAGACGAGTTAGCAACACGCTATTATCCTTTCTAGATGCCGAAGACGTCATAATGGCGTCTCGTATTGCCGTAGTAAATGCTGCCATCTGATCTTGACGGCAATATAAGTCATCATGTTGGTTTATGTTATGGGTACGTGGGCGATTCATTTGACCCGCGGTGTCACCATTCTTGTAAACAAAACCGTTGTCCTTGTGTTCGCCGGCGCCGCCTTCGTTTGACGCGCCGCCGCCGCCGCCACCGCGCGGTAGGTATGTAGGTGGTTGGCGGGCTTTTGGGTGGTCGTTACCTCCACCAGGGTCTTCGAGGCAGTTGGTGCACCTGGCGAATGGCTGATCATCTAACCACTTCTCAACATGGCTCGTCTGATCGGGTTCTGTAGGCTCACGATCATCCTCTTCGTCTTCCAGGCTTGCCAAATCCAGTTCCAATTTTTTGTTCACAAGCTCAAGTTCAATGCGAGCCCGTTGCTGGGCAGCTTCGTACTCATATTCCAGCCTTTTACGTGCGGTCGCTGTAGACTGCTTTGTCGTCGTCGTCGTGCTGCGCTTCTCATCCACAGGAGCAGGTGCCACTGAGTCCGATTCCGTTCGTGCAGCGGCCATGCTGCGGGTCTTGACACCAGTCGGTGAACGAAAAACGGACATATTCACCACACCTATGCGCGATAGGTAGGTACACAATCACTACTAATCTGGTTCACACACGGCGATTCGGCTCGAATTGACCAAAATGTTTGTTACGGAAGCATACCCACAAAGGTTCGCGCAGGTAGTGCAATGATTGTGGCAATCAATTAAAACAACCAAATTATTTTGAATGAAAGGCGCGTGACGAACGTCTATCCCGAGTGCGTCTTTGCCAAGCAAACACCATCCAAGCACTGATTAAGAAAATTGAAAAAGAACTGAGGGGCGCGCGCGCCGGGCGCGCGGTGCGCCGGGACGCCGGAACTTCGCGGCGACCAATTAGAAAAAATGTTAAGACGCGGGGATTGGCTGCTTACGTCACGCCTCTTTTTAATATGTTTATTACCTAGAAAACATTTAGAGAAAGACTTAAATTAGTTCCTTAATTAAGTTACATCCGTAACAGTGGCTAAGGGGTTACGAATAAGATTTCCATTCAAATTTACGAAATATATCTACCGCAAGATACTATTAAAAAAACCGACAAGAAGCCTCTTCCTTCCAGGCTTTTTGGTGTTACTCACTTCTTCCAACAATATTGGAAGTCTGTGCTTCCAGGCACTTTTAAACTTCTTGAGCTTTTCATTGAACGATTTAATTATGAATTTTTACTCTTACATACATGGTCGCAAAAATCTTAATACCGCGATCTAGTATTTGTCCACTTTCTGCCTAAGTGACATCTAGCGGAATTTTAGGGCAAACTTTTGACTTAAGATAACTTAAACAGTACCTTATAATATGATCTCTGAATACAATTGAATTTTAGCGATAGTTATCATACCTAGTTAGGTCCCGGCCCAGCTACTGCCTTGGTGGTAGTCATCTAGTCGAGTAAGAGGCCCTTCGACCTCCACTTAAATTTCCAATTCTCTACATTTCCGATTAGACCCAAAAAATAGCGTTTCTTACTATTTAGATAGGTACTTAACTAGCTATGGGACGAGTAGACGCTTCAAGTGTTTTTTTATCTAATTGTATGTTTTCAATTTTTTAACTTATCAGTAAGACATTAGTAGTGATTTTTTTATAAAATGCACACACAAATATTTCATATAAAAACAACGCTACTAGTATAGATGTGACCGGAAATGTGTGAAATCTAGGAATTGTATACAATTACTAGGAAATGTATAAAATATTGTTTCAAAGATTTTTAATTACACACACGAATTCCGAAATTGCCCTAGAAAATGTATACAACTAATGTTTTGTAAATAAAATGATTAATACAACTTAACCTAACCTGGATAAGCGACATGGATTTGTCTTGACCGTATTAAAGATTTGCTCACTGAAATGGTCACATTTCATGAAACGTTTCCCTGTTTATTTACCACATCATGCAGTACTTCAGCTGAGCGGAAATGTGACAACCGCTTAATGTAACTACAGTTGTTTCTGGCACTTTGCCGGCCGCTACCGCGGCACGCTCGCTTCGCTCGCTCAGCTCGTGCGTCGCAGTTCTCCTTTTTTTTACTTGGGGAAATGCCCACGCATACTTCTTCGCCACAGGGGCGGGTTAAGTCGGACTCAAACCAACTAAAACTCCAATTCGTATGTACCATACCACAGGGGAAGATACTCTTTCGGAGATGTCTCGCCGTCAACCATGGAGTAAGCTCCGGTCAACAGCGAGATATCTCCCCCCTCGCGCGTATCTATTGCGCTTGGCACGCACGCCACCCTCATCGAGCAGCACTCTCGTGCCGCTCGCCTCCCCCTCGCTCGTTCACGTCACTCTCTGCTCATCAGAGAGATGCTCCCCTCTGCGCGGAACGGTCTAACCAAAGGGATCGCAAAAAAAAAGAAAATGCGTCAGCAGCACGCCCAAAAACATTCTAAACAACTTCTGCTCACCGTTGTTAACCCTAGAAAAATTCTGTTTTATTTATTACTAACTTCCCCCTTAACAATCACTGCAGTCGGTACAATTAATGAAACACGGTTTACCCAAAATATGTGTCACTGTTGGGTTACATATTTTGTGTAACGAAAACGTAAAATCTGTTGTGTTACTGTTGTGTTAAATTTGACAATTTTGGCAACCTTAACCTTAATATAAGGGTAAAGTAATATAATAAACAAAAATCAAAGCAAATGAGCCCAAACTCAAAGGGTTTAATAGTAACCATTGAAGAGTTCCACCATCTGTCTCCTCGTGTCATCATTAGACCAGCTCGATGGAACCAAATTATTGTATAGTCATCGATATTACATATATCTGTAAACAAGTCATCGCGGCTGCCAGGCTGGGCCACGCCACGCGCCATCAATCTATTTTAGACCGTAACACTGCAACACTACGCTCAGTTTGGAATGGGCGATTAAGATTTTTTTAAAAATCTTAAATTTTTTAACGAAAAGTGTTGGATTTTGGTAATATTGCCTTTTATTCAGCATTGTTAGAGAAGTCTGCCATTTTTTATACCTATTACATTTTTGCTAAGCGGTAATAGCTATATTTTATAAAAATGTACAAAAGTTAAACAAATTTATTTGGATTTTCATATGTATGCAATCATAAACTGTATCCAAATCGGTTATTAACCAGTTCAGCTAACTATTATTTTTTTCGCATGAACCATTAATCCTAATCAATTAAATTTAAATTTTTTGACAAAAAAAAATAAGGGTGATGTTTTTTGGTTGGATTCTGTTACTTTTATATTTCTTACGGGTACCTCTATCATGAAAACTGTTCACTTAGTTATTACTATTTTTGCTGAAAATTCTAGGTCTTTATTCGCATTTTTCTTTTTTGAGGTATTTCGATATAATTTTTTAGTTGGATTCGTAAATATAGTCATTTTAAATAGGATGAAAGGCTTAAATACAAAAATACAGCCTATTGCGAATTAATGTTTTGCCAAGCCGTAGTTTTACTGGGGTAAAAGCTTTTATTACTGACTTACATTGCTGCCTTTCTTAACAGTATCTTTTTTCTTCGGCTCCACTCCAGGTCCTCCGATGGCGAAGTCGTAGTGAGACATATCTTCAGTCGCGTATATATCTTCATCATCCGCTTCAAATGCTCCCACACCGAATGCTTGGCCACGAATTGATACCTAAAAATAGTTTTTTTGTTAAACAATTAATTAGTATTTTTAATTAGAAGTAATCTTTTGTAATGCTAGGAATGGAATTATTTGCTTGCGGCTGTATTTCCGAGCTCAATAAACCTGAATTAGCTCGCTACACCTTGATAGATGCGGAAAGACTGGTTAAGAGCATAACCATTTTTTTAAACAATTTAATTCTTTAGTAAAAATAGCATATATCCTATAAGTAGGCACCAAATTTTTACAGATCAATCCCTAATGGAAATATGCTTTGAAAGAATTATGAAAAGTTTTTCAGTTTCATGAGCAGATATGACATACCTTCTTCCCTTTATCCTTCATCTTCAAATGGCTGGTAGATTCCCCACTACCATACTCGCCGACTAAATTTCCAAGCACAGAATGACGACTGAGTCCCGAGTAGCCCAAACCAAAGCGGTCGCTCTTACGTGTAAGCTCATAAGGCTCATAGTCATCCGGCGCGAATAGTGTTTTGTAGTCATATTCCGAGTCTGTGCTGTCTTCTTCAGATTGGGGGTTTTCGTCCTGAAATAAAAAAGATTTTATCCTTTTTCTGTAAATACATCAAGATATCATCTATGTAAGCGAATCAAAAATCGATCGAGACTCCAAATCATAAATTATCTCATCCATCAACAGTTGAAAAAGTTCACTAGCGTTTCGTGACTCAAATATCATACAAGGAAATTCGAAAAATTCATAATGTGATATGATGGCTTTGCTTGGAGTGGCGTTCCCAAAAACAGGAATTTGATGATCAGCTTTCATAAAAGCCTGAAGAATTCTGTTTCAAAGTAGTAAATATTAAACGTGCCAAACAAGAAAATTTTTGCTAAAGTTACATTTAGGATTCCAGTTTTTTTTATTTTATACAGTAGAGTTAAAACGAGCACAAAAATAGCGCGTTGTGTGTTCAAATTACCTACATACGGGCTAAATATTTTAAATTTTCCACCGACCTGCTTATACCCCGGTGGCATTTCACACGTGTAAACCTTGTGTCTCCGTTTCTCTTTTTTCTTCTCTTCTCTCGTGACTCTTTCTCCAGCACCCTGCCCTGGCCGCCAACCCATAGCACGAAGCATGCGAACTGCTGCCGTTTCGTGGACTGGGCGGATCACTTGATCTAAGACTGGTTCTCCTGTAATAAAGGATATTATTTATGTAGACGACTTTTTCTTGGGCGTTAGTTAAGAAAACATTGAAGGAAAATCATTAAGATCAAAACATGTTTGCAAAACAACAAGGACAAGAAAAGCTTAACATTTGAAGGGTAAATGACTACAAAAACTAGACTACTTCAATATCACTGATGAAAGTTTTATTTCTCCTTTTAGTATTTGACATTGCATGTGGTAAAAGTAAAGTTATTACTTTGGGGGTTGTTGTTAAGAGTGAGAATGTACTACTGTGCTATAAAACTAATTGCTCTGACTACTAAAGCACCTTTTAGCAACCGGAGGGCTATCTTATATTGCTGAATTTGGTTACAATTTGACGTCACATTTGGTAAAGTAACTCTACCTGGTATGGGTCCGTCGTGAAATTGCCTTGGGCGTGGCCGCTTCTGTCCTGAGAACTCACTGTGTGTCTGCATGTATTTTGGAGCTATGCCAAACTCGCTGCGATCCTCCTCATCCATGAAATCTTCAGGACGCTGATTCTTTAAGAAAATAACTTGTTAACGCCCCCGAAACATTATCGACAGTTCTACAATAAAGCTTTAACAAATGTTGGTGAGAGATGGCTCTGTCTGGCAGGGTACCTCATAGTTGTTATATGACCTGCTCATTGACAAAAGGTATGGCGATTAAGTTCAATCCAACACACTGAAGAGCACACACAGTTTGAAACTTTGGACTCTGCACCAATTTTACTCTGAATATGTAAGAGAAAATAGGTTCTCTCGTCAATCTGTTCGTATCTGATGAAATGGACAGATACCTTGGAGGATCTTACGTGCAGTAGGTGGCCGTTACAATGTTCCTCCCGATTGCGGTAAGTCGGTTTAGCTTTGGTAAATTTAACGCAATGGTTTTACAAATACTTACAGCTGCTTTTGCTTTTTCAGCCCTGGAACTTTTGAACGTAGCTGGTGTCCACCCCTCAGCACTGCCGACTGTGTTTTGGAAGCCTGCAGAGAAGCCCCCAGTGAAGGCCCCGTGAAACCGCCGCCGTCCATGGTCGTCCACTGCGTATTGGTCTGGTTGCTGCTGAAACTTCCGCTTCGAAGGTACTTCATCTAGAAATATACATATAAAGCTGTTATTTCCTTTGTCTTGTTTTGAGTTAAAGGAGAATTTAATCCAATAAGGCTCATTACATGGGCACTATGGGCAGTTCCACAGTCTGGTTTATGTTTAGGTCTGTGGCACATTATAAAGTAGATAAGTTAATGCTACTGATATTGATATTAAATTATAATAACTACCTATCACATACACTTTTTACACAGTTGCATACACCCCTGTCATACTTTTATAAAAATACTTATTTTAAATAAGAATAACACGGATCTCTTCCAGGCAACCCAAGGCAGGCGAAAAAACACAAGAAACACTGAGGGTAATGCAAAACATTCAATTTAACATCCACTTGGTGCTTTTTTTTAGTTTT
The DNA here is from genome assembly GCA_949987775.1 of Aproaerema taeniolella. Lineage (NCBI taxonomy): Eukaryota > Metazoa > Arthropoda > Insecta > Lepidoptera > Gelechiidae > Aproaerema > Aproaerema taeniolella. Next base: position 9,520,501 of record OX465264.1, read on the forward strand.
AAATTTTTCTATCAATAAATCTGTACTCGATCTTCTTGAAATCGAAATTTGATTATTTACTACAATATTCTGTTAAAAACGATTTCTTTTGTAGACAAATAAAAATCCAAGAAAACTTTATACAGCCTCATAAGTCATAAGATATACAAGGTGTTTCAAAAAACCCAAAAAAAAAGATAATTCAAAATTAATTCCTCTTATCAGCCCATATACCTCCCCACCAAGGGGCACGGGCCTCCCTTCGAAACACGAAGGGGATTTAGGCCATAGTCCACCACACTGGTCCAATGCGGGTTGCTGGACCGCTCGTCTTTCGAAAATTTTCTTGGACGGGTGGGCTTCATGACGATGTTTTCCTTCACCGTTGAGCTAGTGATAATTAGAAATCCGTACATAATTTTGGAATATTTTTTTGGGTTTTTTTGAAACACCTTGTATAACAGCTTTATTCACTCCAATGACATATAACACAAAAAAGTACATATACAAAGCAGTAATACACAGTTATAGTATGACTAGCAGTAAATGTGAAATAGAAGAGAGTTAAGGAAAAAAGAATAAGTGGATAGGAATATTATATCAGAATAATTTAATCAGAAATATTGTATAGCCAATTATATGTATACATATAAGATTAAGAAAACAAAGCGATAATTTGATTGGTAGCCTAGAAAAAGGGAGAAGTTAATATTATTTGATTAAGGTATGGTTGATAAGGCATGTAAGTCAACAAGTGACTAGCCATCTGCTATTTTTTGGTCAAATATATTACTATGGACCTCACTAGACATAGATCTTGTATCAATAATAGTGATAAGAACTACCAAAGAGTTAGACAATTATCTACTAGTTTAGCAATATAAATGGCCGCGGGCTAACTGGCTAATTGGTTATAACACTTTAATCTTACGCGATTTGAACACATAATTAAAAATTGGCTATTTGCTATTTGGCTAACTGGTTGGTCAGAGGGTCATGTTAGATTTAATAGGTAACAAAGAGTTTTAAATGTTTGTGGCTGAAAATAAAACTATTAGTAAGAATATAGTTTCTCAAATATGTACATAATTTCTGTAATCCCAATGTCAAAAATTGTGACTAAAAACTTGAAACTTTGTCTCTACCTCGAGAGTAGTCAGGGGGGTAGATGTGAATGTTATCTAATACTCTAAATATATTGATATTTACTATTCGTTTCTAATACGAAAACACTGTACCTACTTACATTCACTGTCTCAACTTACCCTCTTCGAACGGCTCCAGAGGCGTTCCATAGCGTATAACATTCTCCTCATCGGAATCCGAACTCATTTTTAACCTAACTGGCTATTTCTTTAAGGAAAAACTTAAATTTAGAAAAAAATGTGCGACCGACGAAAACAAATCAAGCCATAACATAACCTAATTTTTTTATAAAAAAAAAACAAAATGTCAAATTAAAACCATGCTTGTTTTATACAGCCTTGTTTCATGTTCATATAATGAAGTGTTCGTTTTACTTGGGACTATTGTCTTTCTTCTTGGAAATGCTCTTTCCTCCCTATTATAAGTTACTCATATTCCTGGCCATTATAAATGAAATTCTCAATCAGTTTTACATAAAATGTATTCTTGTATGTAAATCAATTAAAAAAAAAGACAAATATTAATTAAAATTATGCCAACCAAGCCTCACTCAAAGGACTAGTATTAATAAGCGTTTCATGCTTTTAAGTTCATTTTTGATTTTTGGTTTCAATTTTTTTTCCACTAATTTATTATTCCAATTGTACTATATAGGTGCTTTTAGCTTCTTCATTAAATCCTCTCTTGCATCTTACTTTTTTCACATTTGTCATATATGTGAATTATCATTTTTATAAACAATCCCTCCTAGGAAACGTTGTAACAAGTTTGCGCTTAAAAAACGATCATTTCCCTTTAAGCAACCCTTTAGTAAACTATTCAAATATGGTCCCTCACGGAATCCAATCGGAATTGGATGTAGAAAGGCATTATCATCACCAGCCAAAATGTGACACACTGAGTAAATGTTATGATCACTAAGGTGGTGCTTGCAAATATTTGCAATAGAGAACAAATTAGCTGGATCCTTTCCATCTTTGGCGAACCTCTGGTACCAATTAGGTAAATCAGCTTTGGGTGTTATGTGCTTATCTAAAACGATAATGTCTTCTAAATCTATAAATGCAAGATCATCTTTTTCATTTACAGCAATATTGTCCGTTGACCAGTCCATTAGGTAGAAACGAAATCTGAAAATGAAATATTACTTATTAGAAAAATTTAAGTAAATAATTTGAAACACAAAATGGTGAAGCAATTTTAAACAAACCTGTCGTGTTTAAAAGTAAAATCCATTGCAATTTCAAGCAATTGTTTGGCTATTCTTAGTTTCCTATGCCATTCAATGTTATGATAGTTTACCATCGGTTCTCCCTCATAAGCGACAACCTCTATGCGTCCACAAACTCCTCCATATGCAGGTACCTTCCAACCTGCTGATTTTGGAATGACCTGAGGAAATTAGATAACATTTTATATTATTAATTTAATCTCATATTGATAAAATAAGTATGCAAGTGTTGTTTTGTAAATATACAAAACAATAAGTGTTGTATTGTGTTGTATTATAGATAACGTCAAAATGAATATACCTTTAGAATTAGAGGTTCTGGATTTATTTGCAGCATTGTCCAGACATTTAACATGTCTGCTTTATAATTTTTACTGAATTTTTTGTTGGTCAGAGTTGGTTTAATAAAATCATGTATGCCTTGGCTAAAGGGACAGAAAACCAAACCTTTACGTGGTTTAATCTCTGGATTAGTGTAGTTAAATTTTACTAGTTCTTCTAACTTTGTTTCGATTTGAGTTACATTGAGCAGTTCCATTGGTTTGCAATTTATATTTAGATTCCATCTTTCACACAGTTTTTTATCAAATTCCTTAAGCTCCCAATCATGGGCCAACTTCTTTAAAACTACTTTACGATTTGATTTCGTATACCCATAGTATATGTTTTTAGCGTTAAAAAGCATGGAGTGCCATCGATGATTTTCAAGTGTAATTTGGTTAGAAAACAGCTCTGGGCACACAGTGACTCCGTAACAGGCAGGGCATCGGCTAAGATCCGTTAAATGCATCACCCTAGGTATTTTAAGGTCTCCAAAAAATAATACAGATCCATAAAACGAGATTGCAAACACAACAACAAAGAGAAATAATCGTTTCAAAAATCGGCCGCGTATAAAATCGCTCATACGAAATTTATTGTTCATGATCTCCACTATACAACAACAAACCATATTTAACACAAAATTGGGTACAGAATTTTGTAAAAAACATAGAATTCCGGATTTTTTGTTCTGTTTTGTTTACGAATTCTGAGCTGCGATCCGTTTTTCTTTTTCTTGACATAACATGACAAATGACAAATAATAACAACTAAATTTTATCATAAACAGCTGATTTACAGAGCGTGAAACGTAGCGCATTGATTTTGAAAGAGAAAGCAAATACAAATGTGCAGAGCGACTAAAAGAGATAGCAATACTTGCAAAAAAACTGGAACGAGCCATTGTTGATCGATGCATACAATGTCATTTCATGTGTTGCTAATTCGCTGACGATTGCTGACGATTGTTCAAAATAAAATCTAAACAATGCGAAATTAGATATTTATTTGGCATGTAAAGCGCATTTAACGTAATTTATTAACGTTTCTTTGCTAAGTATTAGTTTTTTTGTGTAACGGACAGTATTAACCTAGAGATCAGCTGTTTTGAAGACGAATTTTCAAGATGGGTATTATATCTTATTTTATGGATAACTACACAGCAAGCTTTTACGACATGATTGGTAAGTGATAGTTTTACTATAAGCCTTTATTACGGGGTTAATTTAGTATGACGATGTCGCATAACCTACTTTTTATTACTGCTATGTAGTATCTACTTGTTCACTACTTATTTAGCGTGCTTAGTTTCATTCTAACCGTTACTGACTACCTATTGTAGTCTTGACCAGAAACAGACTTGATTTAAAGATTAAACTATTTCACAATAACGATAATTCGGAAAGTACAAAATTACTAAGGTTTTTTTAATGAAGTAATTACAGAACTGATCTCAAATCTGATTTGCTTCTAAATATTACTAATCAATATTTAAAAGTGTGAACTGATCTCGAATCTGATTTATTTCTAATTCTTACTAATCAATATTTAAAAGTGTGCATATGACATCAATTTGTAATATTTAGAACTGGGTCCATCTTTGTGATACACATTCTGACAATTTCCCAAATGGAAGAACTTACTAAAAGCGATAAGCAATGTTTGATAAATGGCTATGATGAATGGCCTAGGATGGATTAATAGGAGACAGGTTTCATTTGTGTTACCTTAGTCCCCTATTTCGAAACCCACGGAAAGAGATGGGATGGTGTTATTCTCAGTCGATCATGACACCACAACATTGTTATATAGAAGTAATTTTAAATAGAAATAGTTTTGGAAGTAACTCCATTCTTAGTATTTATTTTTTCTGATTCCCATCTAATAAACCATGACTTTGTTTTGCAATCACTAGCTTGATTGGTTTTGGCTCTAGTAATAAGAATTAACACAGGTAATTGTTTTCGACAGTTTCTTTACACATTTATACTTTTATCCCATGGAATCTAGAGTGCTTACAAGACACGTTTTGAACAGGATAGTTCAAAACATACAGGATAGTTTATTAAAAGGCTAAAGAAATATTCATGACATTAGAAATAAATTATTGTAAAAAATCAATAGAATTCTTATTAGTTCTGGCTTTTTTTGTTCAAATGTTTTAATGAAAAATATTTTAAACTTCCGTAAAAATAAAATTTTTTAAATATGTAAGAAAGAATACCTACCTAAGTAATGTCGTGATTCCTAATTTTCAATGTGTTTCGTGACATATTTTTCCAAACATAGGCACAGTTCTTGGCATGTGGTTGGTCAACGTTTTGCCAATCGCGAGCCAAGAACTGTGCCTATGTTTGGAAAAATATGTCACGAAACACATTGAAAATTAGGAATCACGACAGTATTTACTTGATCTCATTTTTTTGAATCTATGCTGTCAGTAAAAGTTTCTCTGAAATGAAAATAATTAATTCAATGTTACCTAAAACTACACAGTTAAACAGATATGTTCCCATTCGTGGAACAGCTACTGTTTTTATTTTATTTATGAAATAATAGTAGTAAACAAGAGTCACTCAAAAGCCTACACAAACAAACACATAATCAAATATCCAGACCCAAAATCATACATTTACTTTTTACACAAATGTTTGCCCTTCCATGCTGGACTGGGAGTAAAAGAAAAACTCTTTCCAGGCATACTGTAAAAGTCAGTAAGTGGGACGCGAGGGTTTTGTTGCATTACAGGCTAACCGCCTATCACGGCCACCAGTCTCTCACCAAATCTTTATTATTATTGTGGGCGATAGGCTGACCACCTCTCACCACTTATATCATATTAATGTCATCTAATAGCCCTCTGAATTTATATCAAACTTGGCATCAAGTGGTTATAAAACCACTGATGCTCTGCCTACCCAAATAGGGGTTATAGGCGTGAGCATATGTAATGTATGTTTGCCCTGACTGGGTATTAAAACCAGAACCGTAAAATCAGAATCAGTGTCATCACCACTGAACCAAATTAAGAATCACTAAATGGAAGTATGTTTCCTATGAATACATGGATAGATGGAACTGAAGAAATTCAAAGTTAGGTATGTATGTATGATGGAAGACAAAGTAATACATAGTTCTATATTTTTAGAATATAATTAATATGTTCTTTCATTTGATATATTGGATGAAAGGTATGCCGAATAAAAAGCAATCAGGAATGGGATGTAGAACTGAAACGCATCCTGCAAATGCGCCTCAACATGACCCTTTTCATGGCACACCGCCGCGCCGGCGTAACGTGCCTTCTGAAGTACGGAAACACTTGTGATAATTTGCCACTTTGGTCCTCATCAGGTTCCCTGCCTCTGTGTACATTGCTTAAACTCACTCATCGGTTCAGATCAGATCAGCGCCACTGGGTTACGAGCGGTTCAAAATAGCTTTTTTTTTAGAAAATTTAGGATGTTATTTGAAATAAGTCAAAGTAGCGAATTACATTATTTATTTTGGAGTCTGCTTTATACAACGCGACGTCATTGTCGTCATCAGCCCATATATCTCCCCTCAACGCCTCCCAGGGGCACGGGTCTCCCTTCGAAGAAGTGAAGGAAGTTTGCTCTATACGACATTTTTTCGGACTTATGTACTTTTCCAAATTCTCTGGTATTTGTTTTTGGGTTTCTTTGCAATGTCAGTTGGCCATTGGGATCGATACTGAAGATTTCTTAGTACTGAAAAGTGATTAAAACCATAACCAACGTTTCCATCGTTTCGTTCGTTAATAGACGTATTACACGGCCATATCAAAATACAAATTGTTTTGTAAACAAACCTGTCGATACGCATATGTAATTTGGTTATCAATGATTTATTTAATTCCAAAATCGGGTATGTGAACGACTTAAGAAAGGATTACCCAAATACCCCGCCTAATCGTTCATTCTGATAATTTTGATAAGGTAAATTAAGCCAGAACTTCGACAATCAGTCCTTCCGTCCTCCTACCTTATCATTAGTGTAATCAAGTACTTGGTGAACTTGACTTACTGGTTCATCGAGCATTGAACGTTAATTCGTTTCATTGGTAATAATAAAAAAATGTAAATATAAAGTCATTTATTGCCAAATCAATCATATAATTGTAATGAACCAGACTTGTTACCGGAAGGTTGCGGGCTCAAATCCTTGTGCGTAACCTGTACGGATTAATCACTTGCTCAACGGTGAAGAAAAACATAGTAATAAAAAAGGGGTAACATCTAGTTAAAGACACAAATGATAGGTTAACTATTCCTTATTAGTCAGAGTGGCGGCCAAAGTTCGGTAAAAGATGTCCGTCGACGGTCTATCCATAGATCGAACGGTCGATCTGTGACTAGATGGGTCGAATCGACGATATCCGTGATTTTCTTCTTCTCGTTCCACTCCATCACTGGAGGTTGGCAGTCAGCTCGGCGTACTTCTGCCCATTTCTCGCAAAACGGAAAAGGTCTTCCAACGTGGCGACGCCTATCCGTGCTTTTATGTTATCGAGCCATGTCATTTTCGATCTACCTATGCCTCTTTTACCCTCGACTTTGCCCATGATGATTGTCTGGAGCAGATGATAACGCTCCTGTAAGTATGTGACCCAAATATGCCACTTTTCTTTTTTGGACTGCTTTTAATAGTTCTGGGATTTTCTTACACGGCGTAGTACCTCAACGTTTGTGACTTTTTGGACCCAACTAATTCTTAGCATCCTAAAACCAAATCTAGTAGACTAGACTACGGCGGAAATCTTCTGTTATATCGCGGGAAAAATCTGCACCCGGTTACTGGTCTAATATTCTGGATAACAAGAATCATCTTTGACGTACGCCAAGTGTATACCTATCATTATCACCTGTCTAGCGCGAAAGAGAGATGCACTGAGCCTTTCGACTATCGGTGTCGAATCAAATGGCACGACACGAGAGAGATTGACACAAAGGTTTAAACCACAATATTCAAGCTCTTGAAGAAGAGTCGATACTAAACTTTCAACAAACTCTTAATCACAAGAATCAAATCAACTTAAAATTAAAACACATTAAGGACTGGACCGCAAGCGTCATACGGTACTAGAATCGGCATCCGGTTTACACAAAACAAAACAAAAAAACCCAGTAGAAATGACGTCCCAATACGTCTTTGCAGCTCATTGCGGTGGCCGAAAATCAATAACGATTCGATGGGTCTCGAATAAACTGTGAACAACTTTACACTTGCTTTAATTATAGCTCTTAAAGTGTAAGCAGTAAGTACGATAATAAGTAAAATTGTACAGGTGCACCGATTATCACGTCTTGATGTATGATCTATTGTTTTGTTTCTCGTTTAGAGGTTGACGTTAAACTTATGAATTGATTGTAGTGGAAAAGTTTTAATGTACTGTAGACCTATAAACATTGTCTTTGAATCATGTCGATTTTTCGAATAAAAGAGATCTCTAACATATAGACCGTCGACTGATTTTTTAAAACTTTTTTAATTTAAATTTTATTTAACTCCTTTGTTCACGTGATATTCGTACAAAAGTACATATCAATTTCAAGTTTTCGCTTCACATAACCCGTCACTTATTCACGGCGCGTGCGATACAAATCTTGCACACCGCGTGTGCAAAAATCGCGCAAAGGTATAAAACGTTGATACAAATACTAGACAGGAATTTCTCACAGATATAAGCGGGTTAAATTATATATCAAAACTAACTAAGTGTGAAACAACATATATATACATAGGTACATAATAACTGGTACATGTTTAATCTCGCTTAACGGCGGTTAGTAAGGAAAGAGGCAAATACCAGTACGATGCAACGCGGATCTGCGCTTAAGCAGACTACAGGTTAAGGCAAATGAAAAGTATACATCATCATAGATAGGCAATATACATGTTTTATTGCATACTAGCTTTCCGCCTGGGACTTCATTCCAGTGGGAATTTGGAAAAATTATGTAGCCTAGTGTTAATCCGGGATGTCAGCTACCTCCATACCAAATTTTATCAAAATTGGTCCAGCCGTTTGAGCGTGCAAGAGTAACAAACATCCATACATACAAACTTATCCTTACTATAATATTAGTAAGGATAAGGATTTAAAAATACTATTATTTAAATTGCTATTAATATAATTTAGTTCGTCATACAAGCCTGGCTTTAATCTCGCGGATCCTCATTTAGAAAAATGTTCTAGATGTACGTAGAAGACACAAGATTATTTTAATAAGCTATGATTATGATATGACTAACGATCAAAACCTCACAGTCACCGGACTTGACCGAAAAGACCTATTAATGATACAGAAGAACGTTCGAATTGTTCCGTCTAAATGTAATTTGTTGTTAATCACATGTTGTTACTACTAGATTATATATTTGAACTGGATTTTAGATTACAATCATGCGGAGATCATGCCTACTATATAATAGAACAAAGTCCTCCGCCACTTCTGTCTGTCTAAACGCGATAAACTCAAAAACTACTGAACAGATTTTCATACTGGTTTCACCAATGGACGCAGTGGTTCAAGAGTAAGGTTTATGTGTATAAATTCCTGGGCGGGAAGCTAGTTTTGAATAAATTCTTCATCATAATTTTCAAAGTCCGTCTCCACTTTTAGATTCCCAAGCGATATAGTGATAAAATAAAAAATCTCGTTCCTATTATGGTAGGCAGAGCACCAAGTGGTAATTGACGGGGTCAAGTACGCCACTTTTCAGTTCTGAACTCAAAAAGGCTTTATTTCTTAGACGACTTTTCATTTTTTTTTAATCTGAGGTGTCGTCCTATGGTCTCATGCGGTGTGGTAGGCTCTGTAAAGGGCCGTCTGGTTCGCGACCACCCTCCTACCGAAGTCCGACCCAAACAGCTTGCTGTGTTCCGTCTTCGTTGACCGTATAGTCAAGATTGAGGTCAAGAGTTAACCCATCTTATATATAAAAAAAAACAGGATGCCACTTATTTTTTAAAGTAATGTTACAATTTCACTAGTCAAAATAAAATCTTCCTCGACATGCCAAGTAAAATTACAATTTCACGAAACTTTAAGGGCCGCCTGCATGAAATTAGCATAAATTAGGTTATTTTAGGCTTTCAAAGTACCTACCTACTTACCAAGTAAGATTATTACAATAATCTAAATCAATAACAATAACACAATATCAATATTACAATGTCAATAATAATCTGTAATCCTATGTGTGGAATAAAGAATATTGTATTGTATTGTATTGTACAATATTACGGGTATTACAATGCTACGGTGACTATACATATGTCATGTCAATGTGTGCTTGAGTGTGTGTTTGTGTGTTATCTTTTCATAACACCTTTGACATAGATTGGATACATCGCTATACCTAGTGTCTTGTTTTGTCAAAAATAAAATAGTTGATAAAATGATTAAAAATATTAAAACGGTTATATTATGATAGTATTTTTTTATTTTTTATAATTTATAATATTAGAAGGTACTTATTAGTCTCTCTATGTTTATGAATAAGTAATAAATAACAAGTACAAAATTAGTGTCGCGGTTTAGTATAACAAACTAGGTAACTCTGATCTATACTTATAAGTAGCAGTCGTCTTTGTCATTTTGATAGTGAGAGAAAGAGAAAATCAATACTTAAGTATAGATCAAGACTTGGCTCTCCTTCTGTAATACGGGCCTAAGATACCAATTTAAAAAAAATTTGATGACACGTTTTAAGCAAAATCAAATTAGAAGTCGAGGGTCCTAGCATATCTCATCATTATGATTTTTGTAATTTGAAGGCGTACATAACTTTATATACGTATATAAAATGCGTCAGTGTAAAAATTGTATTGCTAAATTGCATAATTCGCGTTTTCATGACCAAGTAAATATCTTATGTTGACTTAACGCGCAAAATATTCGTATATTTTGCTGTATCAATATTAATAACTGTGTCATTTATTATTTATATTAAGAGTACCTATGCCTAATCGCCTAAATATATGTTTGAAACCCTATTAATCTAACAAATATTTTGGGTCTATATGTATCTATATGGCCTAAATCCCCTTCATGTTTCGAAGGGAGGCCCGTGCCCCACGGTGGGGACGTATATGGGCTGGTAAGAATAGAATGTATCTATTATGGAATGACTGATATAATAATGTGTTTATTATACATTTTAGAGACAGCTCGCAGGAAAATCTGTTATTACCTTATTCTAAAATTAAAAAAACCCGACATTCGATTGATTTTAACTGAACCAATTTCAATCAAATACACAGAATAAATAATAGTGTCAAATATAGCTGAGAACCATCTCGATTATGTCAGATTTCAGAAAAAAAACGCGTCGAAATTGGTCCATTCGTTTAAGAGCTACGATGCCTCAGACAGACACACAGATACATGGACATATATATAGATAGATACACATGTCAAACTTTATAACACCCCTCTTTTTGTCGGGGTTTAAAAATTGCAAATATTACGGCTACATAACTTTAGACCAATTGAGAAATAAATAGACAAAATTGACTCGCGTTCTTTTAGCAAAGGTACAACTTTCGGGATTTGTCAAAAAGAGCGACTCATCAGAATAATTGTGAACTTTAACGACTATCCCCAAATTTGTACAGAAGCCAGCGCGTCACTCCATTTTCATTGCAAAACCGCTCTTATCACAAAAGCACAGAGTGCACTGCACGCGTGTGGTAACCTGAGTTGCGGCCGTCCGTACCTTTCAGTCACAAATTAATAAATAAATAAAATGTATTCATTCAACCAAGAATTTACAATTTTTTTTAATAAAAAAAAAATTCACAGTAAAAAACTGAGGGCTAGGTGTAAAAAATAAAAGGAAAAAACTTAGCATAGTGCTAAGTTTTTTCCTTTAGTGCGTGAACTAGTTCAAAACAAAAAAAAAAACAATTTCAAGACGTTGATTTAATTATAGATTTCCAAATTACTGTGCTCTCAGTGGGACAGACAGACGGAGTAATTTTCTAAATCATAAAGTACCGATAACAGATGACCTATCAATATCACGCACTGTCGGACCAAATCCGCTCGTCTAGTATTGCTTAGGCAGATAAAAACCGCACTAAGGGTCGTTACAGCACAGGCAGCACTTTCTTGCTGTGTCTCATTCTGACGCGCGACGTGCAGTCAGACAAACGTGTCTTTTATATAAATAAATTGCTTTTAACAAAAAAATTTAATGTCTCTGTAAGTGCATGCGTAGAGTGGATGCAGATCTATCTCTCGGGTTCTTTAGAGGTTATCGGTGCATTACTTTTTTGTTTTTAAATTGAGATAAAGTATTTTTTGGACCATGGGTGAGAGCCAGTGCGACGCCCGGACTGTGAAAACGTATATTATGAGTGATTTACTGAAAAAGTTCGATTTAGATACTGATATCGTTAAGTTTGCCATCGGGGTGGTTGGCTTCTACGTCGGCATGTTTTACCGTATGTATTTTATTTTTTTAATAGCTTTTATCGTCCAATCATTACTTTTATTGCCTGATCTGCTAAATCTGCGATATGCTTCTTTGACGACCGGTTTGGTGAGTGTTAGTGGCGTTGCCTCTTAATCGACGGGTTCGGGTTCGATTCCCAGTCGGGGTAGATATTTGTGTAAAAAGCAGATGTTTGTTCTCGGGTCAACAGATGTTTGTTCTCGGGTCGGGTGTTTGTGTTTGTCTTTATGTGTGTTCCGAGGGACCCACGTTTATTTACCCACAAGGTAACCACAAGGGACCCACAAGGGAAAACCTTAATGTGGGCCTTTGAGTGTGTAGCGTTTATTTATTATTATTATTCCACGCTGGACTGGGAGTGAAAGAAAAACTTAGAATGTGCCAGCTACCTACTCTTCCCAGGTATACAGTAAAAGTATGTAAGAGGGATGCGAGGGTTTTGCTGTATAATGGGCGAAAGGCTGACCACCTCTTAACACCCTTACAATTTGTGTCAAACGGCATCTAATGGTTCTAAAACCACTGATGCTCTGCCTACCCCGTTAGGGAATATAGGCGTGAGCGTATGTGAAATGAAATCATGTTTATTGCTAAAGTTAAATCTACGATACAATGAATAAATATACACTGAAAAGTAAGAACTAGATTAACCTAAGCAAAAGGAGCCAAGCTCAGCATTGTATAAATTAATGTATCTGCTAAATCCTGTATCATTGTCATGTCAAGTTTACACTGAATGTGAAATGGCTCAAAGCGGTTAGGTTAAATCAACTATGAAATGGCAAAGTCCTTGAAGTCACTCGTTTTTAACGTGATTGGAGTTTTTAATATTTTGGTAACGAATCTGTGAGTGTGACCGATAGTAGCTAATAAGTGGCCGATAAGAAGGTGAGATGGATTTTGAGAACCTCTTTTTATAACACTTGCAAAACATACATTTATTACTGGGGATTTCCCCCCAGTAAGCAACGCTCGTAGCCCAGTGGCGCTCGCTGATTTAAGCCGATCAGTGAGGTTAAGCAACGTACACAGAGGTAGGGAACCTGATGGGTGACCAAAATAGCAATTTATCACGAGCGTTTCCGTGCTTCGGAGGGCACGTTAAGCTGTCGGTCCCAGCTGTTGTCGATTGACTACCTACAGTCGTAAAAACCAAGTCTGAGGACTCGTGCGGTTTGAAAACTCTGACACCAGGGTTAGCTAAGTTCGCCACACACTTGACTATACCTACACTACACAAGAAGAAGGGGAATTTTTCACTTTAGTACTTTGATTCTATTTATTTCTCTTCATCTTTATCAGCCCATATACGTCCCCACTGCTGGGGCACGGGCCTCCCTCGATAACATGAGGGGTAAATGCCATACTCACCACGCTTGGCAGACGGGTTGGCGAGGGTTTTGATATAATTGCAGAGTTTTCCTTCTCTGTGTGCAGATGAACTTGCTTGTATATTTACCTTAGTCGCCTTGTACGACACCTCGGTAAGAAAGAGGGTGGTCCTATTCTACTCTGCCGGGGACTCACACGGCTATTTATTTATTTAATCGTAATACGATTTTCTTTCTGTCGCTTTTTTATTTTTATTATAAGATGGGTTAACTCTTGACCATAAAGGCATCATGGGACGACTGTTGGCGGACCAAGACTGTCACAGAATGGTGGCCAAGAGAAGTGGTAAGGCCAGTAGGCAGACCGCAAGCTCGATGCTCAGACAATATCGTTAAATCGACGGGATCTCAATCGATGAGGTTGGCACAGGACCGTGACGAGGCCTACACCCAGTAGTGGGTTAATGTGGGCTGAGGATAATGATGCAACTCGTGTACTAAAGTTACTCGTGTATTGTGGGTCCCTTTTGACACATACAAATAGTTATAGAATAGACACAGTTACCTACATTCAGCAACCAAAGCTCAAACCACGAGTCGCGCCACTAAGATGGCGAAGAAACTTCTAAACTCTCAGTGAGTTTCGTCATCGAACGTGAATCGCTGTCAAAGTGAAGTTTCATCGCCTTCTGGGTGGCACTAACCGAGGTTGTGCTTGGGATGTAGACCCAAGATAATCATCTGTTTTCATACAAACGTTTGCGTAGCAAAAAAGCACCTGCTATATTCGTTCATCACATTACAGAAACACTAACTGCCGTACTCAGAGACGTCAATTAAAGTTAAGTACTGTTAAACTCTGATGTTGTCTCTTTCACTCTTGTTGATACAGACAAGGATAGCATGACATTTAATTACTTCTTAACTTTAATTGACGTCTCTGAGTACGGCAGTAAGAACAAGATAAATAAGTAATCCCGTAACTAATTCAAATGTGTTTAGTTTGTCGTGTTAGTGACTGTAAAACCTACACCCCTATTTAAGATGGCTGATGAATTGATCATAATGTGTATGTGTGCCTGTGTGTAACTATACATTAAGTTTACTGTAGGGGTTATAATGAACCTGTTAATACCGCAGAGTTCATAATTATTATACCGGTAACACGCTACGGTTTTAGGAATCCGTAGGTTCAAATTCAAATGTCAGTGCCATTTCTTAAGTTTGATTCGTTTCTTTGCCCTTCTAACGCGTTATGTCGTTTCTCATTCGGAGTACCATGACTCCGGATTTGGCAGCGAATACGTATTACAGAGCAACTGCCTCCTTACTATGCAATCCGTGAAACCTGGCCTATTTAGAGTTCGGTCTCCAATGTGCAGGTTTTCCCTTGCCATAAGGGCTTCGGTTTTAGTATGTTAAAATACAAAAGCCGTAAATGAGTCCGGTGAGCTCAGCTTGCAGAATTTCGTCCAGAAAACATTAAAACTTTGAGGAGGGATATATTTGATCCTCTAAGCACCATATCTTCACCTACCGTTATCACTTATAAAACTGTTTTTGTATACATTTTGTCACTGAGATATAGATGTTGTTTTAAGTTATTGAGAGATAGAAATACATGCGTTGCCGTGTTGTGGTTGCCTAGAAGTTATCACTAAATTAATAGTTTTATCTTACAATAACTGAAAGTCACAAACATCATATAAAATTATTGAATTGAATAAACATACGGAACCTTTTGCATATTCATACGGAACTCGCGCGAAAAATATTCTCATTTTTTCCCCTAATTTAGGCATACCGCCTGCCTAGCTATATCCACCGAAGAATGTCGATGGCATCCGATCATCTTTTTTTCATCTAGCTAGGCTATTTATAAAACGGCTAGTCTGCGAAACTGGTCACAAAAACTAGAATAATTAGTGCACATTACTCTTTCATGCACTAACCATTACTTTGTTGTGGTTTTGAACTTTTTAACATCGTCGGAGCCATAAACAGATTATTCTGTTGATAGTTGAAATAAGATTTAATAATAACTCTAAAATTCCACATTTTACATCACCTCGACATTCGACCTGTAACTTTTTCCTGGAATAGATTTGCTATTTAGCAATAAGGCCGACTTTTGTACACGTGTTTTTTTGTATCGCTTGGTGTTATTTTGTTTTGTGTGTGCAAATAATTTGACAGTTACATGTCATAAATGCGTTTTTATTTAAATCTCAATAGAAGCTTTTGGTAAAACTTGGATGTGGTAAAGCGATAAGCCTGTATTAAGATACCATTTGGTTGCCGAACCCTAAAAAACGGTTCTAGAAGTAGACAACCAGTAATGTAAACAAATTATGTGGTATTTTCAAAATTAATGTTTGTAAAATTAAGGGTTGGTGGCATTTAATTCACCACCTGCATTCTTTACTGTAAAGGTCAATTACTCATCTTCATGCATGTAATGTCCCTTCGCGTACTGTGCAATTTGCACTATTAATAAAAAAGATGACAGTTAAGTTTCTTAAAGTTCTATTTAGTGGTTTTAAAGCCTGAGAATGCGACCGTTTTTCTGTATCGTGGGAGTTTTTTTAAAATTGTTTTTGACCTTACAAAAACACGCTTTTTGTCCAGATTTCGTGTGCGAATTTATTTCATTTTAAATACTGTAATATTTGACATATATATTTATTTCTGTGTCGGGTAAATATTCTAAATATTGTCACAGACACTGTAAAAACATTTTCTTCTCAATGTTTTTTAGCTTTATGAAAAGTCGATTTTGTTGCAAGTTATTGTTGTGATATACTTAATTAGTTGTTACTTCCTTTGCGTGTAGTTATAATCAAGTATATGAAAATTTGACTAAACCAGCATAGCTAGTACAGACTTGTGCGTCACGCCACTGTGAAACTTCACTTTGATTGAGCGAGGGCACTGCGCAGTACGCAAAGGCTTGCTCGCCCTCTGGCGTTGTCATTCCGACACTATTTGTCATTTGACCGCGTTGATAAAGAAGTAAGGAAGGCACAGGAGACAAGACAGGACACCGTAATAGATGATCCGTCGATTGTATAGCACCTTACCTTAAATGTGAAAATATTATTTTTGAATTTGTGCAGTACACCCGCGATAATAATATCAAATTACAAATACAAATTACAAATTTCTTTATTTTTGAAATACACGTACATGAACAATGTTGATTGGAGTCTTCTTTTAAGCGTGTACGCCTGTGTCAGAAGACTCCGCTCTTCCATAAAAAACACGTTAGATATAATATTAATAAAACAAAAAAGTAAAAATAGAAAGTAAAAAAAAAACATAAAAAACATAAATTCTTGTTTTTTCCTTATAATTATAACACAATATTTAAGTTTATGTATTTGTGTGTATGTGTGTGTGTTTGTATGTGTAGGCAGTGGTGGCGGTTTTGTTTCTTACCTAGTTTTTTGGATTAGGTACACAGATCATCATCGAGAGGTAGGTACATAGCAGATAGAATAAGACTGCATAGTATGAAGCTTCGCAATCGGGGCAGCACACCCGTGATTCTCACGTATGTAATGTACATTGTACTTGTACACCGCACTGATCGATGTCTGAGAAGCCCCACTTCCTACGAAGTTTGGTGTTTAGTTTTTTCTCATGAAACTAATAAATATGTTCTGTATTTTCATACAATTACCTCATAATAACCGCCATATCGCTGAGCTAGCATTGAACTAATGACACAGATATCTTGCTGCTTCAAATAATGTTTTTGTTTTTTTAGTTTAAAAACGTGACTGTTTAATCCATAACAATTACAATCGATTTCCAAAGAAAACCTAATTCTAATTTAATATAATACTAAAACGGGTTTAAATTCGCGTATATACAAGGTGATAAAAAAACTTTCTAGCTATATTCAAAATTCTGAATCAGTATCATCAAAGAACACATTAATGAAAAAAATTTTTTTTTTTTTAATATTTTTTCAATGGGAATAGTTCATTTTTTGCCTAAACGTAGACATTACTCCTACACCAGGCACACGAGGGGTGCGGGTAGCGCTCGGGTAGTGTCTACGTTTTGGAAAAAAAAAATCCTACCGAAAAAAAAAGTGTTCTGTAAGTGATACTGGTTCACTTACAGAACCAGTATCACTTACAGTTTATGGTAGCTGGGAGGTTTTTTATCACCCTGTATTATGTTTTTACCTTCGTTCCCGATTCCCGACGTTTCGGCGCGCTTGCACGCGCCGCCGTGGTCACAGGTCACGGGCGAATTTAGACTCGTTTTAGTACCTATCATATGTGTTCAAATCACGAAAGTGTAGTGTTATAAAACCGAATTCTTCCTAGTGTTTTTTACAGTTTCTTATTCGGGGTAAAAATGACAATTTTAACTAATAAATTTTCAGTCTTCTTTTCCTAGGCTATAAATCTTAAAACTTAATTTTTACTATTGTGTAGGAAAATATCGTAAATTGTGTGGTTAATTTTACAGTTTTAAATAACATTGGTGAAGCAATAACCACAACTTGCGGCTAGCAATATCTTATTTCATTTTCGGATTAATTTAGCAAAGTTATTTTAGGTACGAATACTAAATAAACATATATTACTGCAGTAGATCGATGCATATATGACTTGCGATAATTACGAATCTGAATCAGGCTACAAGAAGTGGATGTTTTAAGAATTTAATTTGGGTTCCTGGCCAAAATTGTTCAGTTGGATGGGGAGAATCACAGCCTAAAGTTTCCTAAACCTAACCTACAAGCACGACAAATTGTGCTAAGCAAGGGAATGAGATATTTGGTCGCTTGACTTGAAGGTCAGTTAGTTCGGTTTTCTAGAGCAGTGTTTTTCAAACTGTGGGTCGCGAACCCCAGGGGGTCGTGAAGCCTTACTCGGCGGGTCGCAGGTAAAAGAAAAAGACAATAATTTCTAAAATAAGACAATTTCAGTGAAAAGGCTGTGCCTGTATAATAATGCCTACCGTCGCCTTCCGCGTCTACCCCGCGGCAAACTCTTTTATTATGATTTAAAATCTTCGAAGCAGAACATAGATTTAGCCTAAAAGGGTCTTAGGGACCTTAGGGGGTCGCCAGAACTTTATATGATCCAAAGGGGTCGCGAATTCAAAAACACTGTTCTAGAGCACCTAATAATAATAATAATAAAGCAAGCCCGCGATAGAGGCGAAATCCCCAGAAATGGGAGAAGAAAATGGTTTTTCTCCAATAAAATAATAATAATAATATAATATTTATTTCAGACATAATAACATTTAAACAATTTACAATGTCCATAATAAGGACTCTAATAAGGAGATCTAATCCCAGGGACGTCTATTCAAGACCCATTCGAAAAAAGAGGGCTGTTATAAAGACGTGTGTATCTGTGTCGTCCGTGGCATCGTAGCTCCTAAACGGTTAGACCGATTTGTATGCGGTTTTTATTGTTTGAAAGCTGACATGATCGAGGTAGAACCATCTCGAATTTTTGATTAAAATTGTCGGGTGTGATATATTTTTTTAATTTTTTGCTACGGATTTATCGATTGCACTTTATGAAACAGGGCACAGGCAGGTAGATTCTATAACTATAAGTTATGTACAGAAGCCAGGGCATCAGATTACTCAATTTTCGTTGCCAGTAGTTCTTATCACAGCGCAGACAAACAGAGATTACATTAGTATTGTAACCTGATGTGCTGATAGCCTTTGTATCAAGAATAAAAATCAGAAGACCCCACAGCGTTTATCGTTCAAATACCTACATCAGTTACGTAATCATTTCTTCATTAATTCAGTAAAAAATCATTCATTTCACAACGAAAACAGATATGATAGGGAAAGGCGCGGTACAATTCCGTTGATAACGAGCCGCCTTTACTAGAAGAAAAAATCGGCTAAGCGCGAGTCCTACTCGCACACGAAGGGTTCCATATCATCGTAAAAATTAAGGTCACGTTTATTGAATATTTTTTCCTTTTTTTTATAGCGGATACAGTATACACTCTGCGAACATTTCAAGCATCTACATATCTATTCTGGGTGAAAAAGAACCTCCTAGCTATATTCAAACAACCAGTATCACTCAAAGAACACATTTATTAAAAAAAAAAAACAATGGGAATAGTTCATTTTTTGCCTAAACGTAGACATTACTCCTACACCAGGCACGCGAGGGGTACGGGTAGCGCTCGAGGGGTGCGCCCGAGTGGTTTCTACGTTTAAGAAAAAAAAAACTCCCCCCCCAAAAAGTAAGTGATACTGGTTCAGGATTTTCAATCAAGCTAGGAGGTTCTTTTTCAACCTGTATATTGCCATTATTGAAATTGAGTATAAAAAGCAAAAAAAACATGTTTCTTGTTTGGGAGCCTCCTTTAATTCTGAATTTTGATTTCATTTAGTATTTTTAAAACACTTACCCGCGAGCTTAGAGCACCAGGAGATCTTACCCTGGGGTCTTGGGTTCAAGTCCCAAGAGAAATTTAAGTGTTTTTTTATTATGGTTATGAGAGTTATAACATATTTACAAATAAGGTCCATCAATAGTATGTCCACACTGATATGATAGATGGACGTAAAGTCATACATTCTAGAGTCCCACCCATTGCACTAGAACCCTTTGGGTACGGAACCTTAAAAATGTAATAATTAATAAGAATCCATTGTTATTTTCTGTTATCTGCTCTGCTATTCTTGACCGATGGCGACGAGGCTCAATGTCACAAGTCGTCTGCTTCGTTCCAGTTTTCTTAAAAGATCATTATTTGTTTATCACTATTTACACTATGTTTATTAATCTAGAGGCAGCATTATTATTAAATCTAGTACTTACGAAGCGCTTGTAATCCAGTGGCGCTCGCTGATCTCAACCGATCAGTGATGTCAAGCAACGTACAGAAAGGCAGGGAACCTGATGGGTGACTAAAGTGGCAATTTACCGCGAGCGTTTCTGTGCTTCGGAGAGCACGTTACGCTGTCGGTCCGGGCTGTTGTCGATTGACTACAGTCGTTGAAACCAAGTCAAAGGCCATCGCGCGGTTTGAAAACTCTGACACCAGGGTTAGCCAAGCTCGCCACATATTCGACTATACCTACACGATAAGAAGAAGAAGAGGTACTTACGAAGCGCTCGTAGTCTAGTGGCACTCGCTGATCTCAACCAATCAATGAGGTTAAGCAAAGTACACAATTATAGGGAACCTGATTGGGGAACAAATGTGTCACGAGCGTTTCCGTGCTTCAGAGCACACGTTTAGCTATCGGTTCACGTTGTGAAGGAAAACATCGTGAAGAAACTCGCACGTCTGAGAAAATTAAGTTTTCGAAAAGCGCACGGTCAACGTGACCGAGGGTTAATCGGGCCAGCGTGATGACTATGACCTAAATCACCTTTGTGTTTCGAAGGGGGATCGTTCAACAACTACGTGATCATTTTTGGCTGTTTCTTAAACCCCCCCCCCCCCTATGTAATCACAGCGTAATATTTTGTATTTAACCCCCCCTCGCCTTGATTACGTAATCTCCGTCCGTGCTTAAAATGTTGGCTGTTTATTAGTACTGACACGTATGTCATGTTTCTATGGGTCTTAAATGACCTAAATTTGTGAAGAGGGTGTGTCATTAGTCAAAATGCAAAAGGTAAGAACTAATTAAAAGTATTTCTAGCTTCTACAACACCTTTTTCATTCTTTAGAAAATTTCTTTAGTTAAAAAGTTATAAAATGATGATGTAACCATGGATTCTGCCCCCCCCCCCCTCAAATAATCTAGATGTATATACAAGCAAAAGACCCCACCCCCCTTCCGGTGATCACGTTTGTTGAATGATGCCAGGGAGGCCCGCTCCTTCGGTGAGGACGTATAAGGGCCTCCCCCTTGCCCCTTGATGTCGAAGGTGTAAAATTAGACAAAAGTGGTTTAAAATTACTGTCCCACAAAAAAGAGAGTTCAAGATCAAATAATAATTATGACTTTAAACAATTTAGTCAAGATAACGCTATCATATCAGTGAAAAATACTGTAAATAATTATTTTTATTATGTTTTTATATTGAAGAGAGCGTCCTGGACATCCGTTTGTTTGTGTGATTGTTTGAATTACTCGTTATCGTTATCGCTCATTGTTATTTTTTTATTGAACTCTATAAGTTGAAGGACAAATTGTACAATTATGAATAGGCGTGAGGTTTTATTTAATTTGAAAGTTATGTATATACTTACTTAATCGACTCGTTAATAATTTCAGTGAAAATTTTAATTTTAAAATCAAATTGTTTTTATTTTTTAACACAAAACAAAAAAATCTAAAATTAAACATTTTGTATCACCCACCCCCGACAATTAATAGCTAAACCAATTTTTATAACGGCTAAACCAATTTTTATAAAATATATAGCTAAGAATCATCTCGATCATAGCTTTCAAACAAATAAAAACGCATAAAATGCGATCCATTCGTTTAGAAGCTAAGTACGATTCCACAGACAAATACACAGATACATTCGTCAAACTTATAACAAACCTTCTTTTTTCGTCGGAGTTTAAAAATATAAAAATATTAATATGCCTTTTGAGTTAGAATACTGACTTCTACAGTATCCCTGGGAAGAGATAGCAGTTGGTATACCTCTTCTAAGTTTTTCTTTCATTCCCAGTCCAGAGTTAATTTTTTTTGCAGGTGAAATTACGTAAGACATATCAATTCTTATTAAATTACGAGTAACTCTGTGTAAATAATGGTATTTAACGTTAATGGTTGATCTAGGATGATCCTATTGTGCGCAGAATGAACCAAGATCCGTCATTATCACCTTCGATCTCAATTTCAGGGTCAAAGTCACAAGTTATTACCTTTTTATATTACGTCTTGATTAAAATACATATATCAAGTATCTATATTGACACTTGATATTAACTTAGAATGTTCCAGCTGCCAACTCTTTGCAGGCATATTGTAAAAGCCAGTTGGTGAGACGCAAAGGTTTTGGCGTATTGTGGGCGAAGTGCTGGCAACCTACAACTCATATTTCATTTATTAACCCTCAAAATGTATGTCAAATGTGGTGACAATTAGTTCTAGAGCCACATGATGCTCTGTCTACCCCGACAGGGACTAAAGGCGTGATTGTAGGTATGGATGTGACCTCATAGAACATGTATGAAGAGAGTTATCAATGTAGAGGAAGCGAAAGGTGTTTGGATCGTACCAGGTGGCAATCTGTGGTCTCTGCCTACCCCAATGGGACAGAGGCGTGAGCTTATGCATGTAGCAAGATCAAGGGTCTAGGAATCATGGATGATTTTTTTACTTCAGGTCCAGAAAGTTGAATTCCCAAAAAGTTGAATTTGTAAAATATTGAATCCCAAAATGTTGAATTCCCAAAAAGTTGAATTAACATCACTGATTATTAAATTTCACTGGTATCGTTAAAACTTTTACAAAAATTCAAGTTTAAATTAAGACGCTATATTGTAACATGATAATTTAGTATCGGCTTTTTTCAAAATGACGATAATATTCGTAACGAGATAAAACCACCCAGATCCGGCTCGAAGGTCTAAAGGACAGTGGGTCGTTATCCCACGGATTTATTTTGAAAACAAAATTATCATTGTTGTAATAACAATTATTTTTTCAGTGAGCAATGTGTTTCGGTTTCAAAGTGACTTAATAGTTAACAAAATATTTGTTCCTTTTCATGTACCCTTCTTGGACGTTTTAGAGTACCAATATTCTTAATAAAACGTAATGAAATCGGTTTAAAAAGGTAATTAGCAGCAGTTTCATTAATATGGTGATGTCACAGAACTCCTAAAACAAAAGTGTTAAAAAACAAGAGCTTTGGAAGAAGGTGAAAAAATTTATACAAATTCGATGTTTGAAGGTCCTTTTGAGGCTCACAAGACAGACACTCACTGAGAGACTCACGTGTTAATTTTAACTTCTTTTGAACCCCCATCAAAAAAAGAGGTGCGTTATTAGTTTGACGTGTGTACATGTGTGGTGTATCTATGTGTCTGTCTGTGGCATGCATCGTAGCTTCTAATCGAATGGAAACGAATGGACTGTTTTGTTTGAAAGCTCGAGAAGGTTGTTAGCTTTATTCTACCAAAATTGGTTCTGCCATTTAAAAGTTAAAAGGGATCCGTCTCCATACAGGCATTTTGAACATTGTCTAAGTTTTAGTTTTATTTCTTGTGGTAAGGTCCTAAATGTCGGGGGTTATACAAAAAAATATTTTAGAGTTATCAACTCAATATATTGGAAGCGGACGGCTGATTGACTTAACTTCTCTAAGTGTTTCTGATTTCTGTTCATGATTAATTATTAAAAAATATACTGATTCTAATCTTTCATATAAAACCAATATATAGTTTATCCGTGGGCCACTGGCCATTGCCAGCTTATTCGTGATACTGATAAGGTGATTAGTGTTTTTTTTTTAAATATTGATATAAAACCATCTAATTTCGAGTGAATAGGCTTCTTCTGGGCGAGCTTGCTACATCCTCGACTGCATCTTAGCCCTTGTGCTAGATTATGGTCAAGAGCAAACCCATTGTAAATTAAAAAAACACAAAAGCTAGAAACCTGTAAAGCTTAGCAACAATTTCCTTAAATATCCTCTATGTTATAAAATACTATCTCTAAATGAGTCAGCCGCAAGCCCTGTGATCAATGTCACGAAGTCACGAGGGTATCTTTGTATTACGAAATGAATATGATTTATTATATTTGAGTCTCAATACATGCTTATCTAAACGGTCTTACTATCCGGATATAGTTGCACCTAGTTAATAGGTTTAGTGGGTTAGATCATGATTGGTACATGCGGTTTTTACATGTCTATATATACATATTATAAAGAGGAAAGATTTGATTGTTTGTTTGCATTGAATAGGCTCCGAAACTACTGGACCGATTTGAAAAATTCTTTCACCATTAGAATTCTACATTATCCGGGATGGACATAGGGTACATGATTTTCGCGAATTCCCACGGGAACGAAGTTCCGAGCGGAATGCTAGTTATTTATATTGGGCGAGTTTAAGTTAGTTGGTATACTTTAGAGGGAAATTTTCCCCATCTTCTTATCGTATCGAACAGATTATTTGACTAGATTTTTGTGGACCAATACTCGACCATGCGTACTGCTCTCATGTGTCTTTGTACAAGTCTTCGCGGGTGCAGTAACAGGGACTCACTGTCACTGGGCGTGACATTTTCCTCGTGACACTAAACAACTTTCCGAAAGGAAATTATTTAAAAGTCTCATAAAATACAAAAGCAAATCAGATCGCGCAAGTCGTATGGACAGGCGAGAGGTTTTTAATTAATTATTTATCTATTTGGACGGTGGGTTGAGTAGCATCCATTAGATCTTGTCACCAGCAGGTGGTATAGGGGTACGCACTGCTTGTTGTTAAATTGGGGCATGATTTGCACCGCTTCGCACATACAATCCCATGTCTGTGTGTTTAGAAAACCCCCACATATTGTGATATTTTCTATCTTTACGTCGCAATCTAACCATCTCAGCTCTGACCAGCTGCTCAGAATCCTCCTGAGATTTGACAGCATACGCACACGTGTTCTTTTCCTGTACTTAATTGACTCTTGTTTACACCTAATTCTGTGTAAACCTTATAACGATATTTTCATAAAGATAATCTCTGAACTTATTTTGCTCTTAATTAGTATCTCGAAAAACAGCGCCTAAAGTATAGACACGCGATGTACACATGTTCGGTAATAATTAGTTCAGAAACGTGCTTTCTGCCTGATTGATATTGTGACTACATGAGCTTTTTTAAGATGCACTTTATAAAAAGTTCTAAAAATTATTACGCCTTTTTGGTATTGGTTACGCCGTTTATGTATTTTTTTCTCGTAACAGAACACAAGTTTCATCATTATCCAGATTCACAAATATATCTCTATAACTGAATAACTTTTCCCAAGGAACAAAAAAAGCCGCGGGCAATATGCAATATGCTTCTATTAAATTCAATGATTGAATTTGTGTTTATTTTAATATTAATACTGTTAGGTTAAGTTAGAAATAACTAACTGTATTTTACTAGCATTGTATTTATTTCATTTACAGTTGCGATCTCGAATAATACATACGGAAATCAGTTACTCATTTGAATACAAACAGTTCATTGACTTTACTGAAATTAAAACGCACATTTATCTCTAAAAAATATTCTTAACACAAAAAAAAAATCCGCGCGTATCTCTTTATTCACCAAATTCTTCAGAGCCGCGCTATGCTTAAAACCAATCACGGGTTTTCCAAGCCCACTATAGTCGTTTGAAAAAGGTTCTGAAAACTAGTGACTCCCTTAACAAATAGCCGGAATACAGATTGTAAAATTCGGCTTTAGGTAATAAAAGTCACCCGATATCATACCTAATCCAAATCTCTTCAAAGTCCAAGTTTAAAACAGGGTCGAAAAACAACGGTATTGAAGCCTTTAAAGAAGGACCAATGCCTCGTCAAAAATGACAGCCGAAAGCGCGCAGCTGCAGGGACACTTTCCATATCAGCGATGGAGCGAGTTAGCCCAGAAAATGCCTATTAAGGCACTGGTACACATTTTTGTAGAAGGGTGGTCGTGAACCAGAGGGCCCTTTACAGAGTATACCAGACAGCATGAGACCATAGGACGCCACATCCGATTCTGAACATTTTAAGGCAGATCATTTTGTGTTTCCCCATAGTCACCTCTTACGACACCCACGAATAGAGATGGGGTCGTGTTATTCTCAACCGAAATTTAATTAAAAAATAGAACAGAAAGAAGAGTAGGTCGTTTTAAAAGTGCGATGCCGCCACCCACTCGCGTGATGCGTGCGCCCTATCGCGTATCACTAGACGACGAGCAGACGGTTGACCCGGATGCACTGCAGTTAAACACTATAAAAATTAACACAAACAAATAAAATACACTCTTATTTTTCCATTATTTACTGATATGGAGTTGTTGCATCCTGTGGACTATGGATGTCCTTTGTCCTGTGGTATTGCCGATGCCGTTTGCGTGATCATTTATCCAGTGGGTCTAAAACCAATTTATACAGGGGTTCGGAATCTTTTTTTAGTCGGCGGCGCGCTAACAAGTTCAGTATTTTGTCTCGGCGCCCTAACCTAGCTAGCTAGTCCAAATAGATAAACACAGTTATAAAGACGAAAGAAAAAGGTACAATGAAACTAGTTACATGGATATCCACAAAAATTAAAACGTCCACAATGTGAAGCAAGTTTTCGGAGTAATGGTACAGTGGATCGCCTCACGGCGGCGCCGCTCTGTACTTTCTACGGCGCGTCTGTATGCTACGGCGCATACTTTAGGGACCTCTGAATTTTCATTGAACGATATCTGTCTACTTGTCGCTATGCCACTGAGCTTATAATGTTTTTTGCAGAAGTGGCGTAGGACAAAGATTTTGATAACAATAAATTGTGATCGTCTTTAACACCATACCATACATGGCAGCCCCCTTCGGGTATTCTGTCAAAGTATAATATACAATAGTTTGACCGACGGGTCCTGGGTTCGATTCCTAGTCGGGGCAAATATTTGTGTAAAAAGCAGATGTTTGTTTTCGAGTTATCGGCGTTCTAGTCTGTCTTTGTGTATGGTCCAGGAACCCACGACACAAGGAAAAACCTTAGCACTTTGAGTGCGTGTCGTTTATAAAAAAAAAGATGTTTAACCAAAGGATTTCTTTCTTTCCAGTGGAATACGTGGACACAGAATACAGTTTATGGCTGACATGGTTCTTGACGCCGGTGCTGGTGACCTTCCTGCTGCCCATCATGATCATCATCCTCATCTACGTCAGCAGCATCATCTTCCACTTGTACAGACTCTACAGGTATTGGCTATAGCTTTATAGTTTCAGTGGCTTTCGGTAGCACATTTGATAGCACTAATAAGCTATAATTACAATAAAGGCTTCTTTTAAAATTAATATCTAATATATTTGTCCTATCATGCCTATTCATAAAGATTTCCTCTGCCTATTTCTTAAGTTGACGTGAAGAGATCCCCTAGTGGGATTAATCAGCTTTTGTACCATTTTACACTTTAAATATAGTGAAATTGTAACAATATCGTAAGGCAATAAAACGTGCGTAATACGTGTACCTACGGAAAATAGTGAATTTTCGATCTGAGCTATCAAACTTTCAGTCGGGAGCTTGGCCGACAGTGCAACTCAACTATTTTTTAATTATTTAAGGCACCCGCTTTTTTAGTTAATCCAAAAGGGGTCCGTCGCCAAAAACTTTGAGAACCGCTGGTCTATATCGTAACATTTGTATCGAGGCCAAAATTCTAGAACATTGATAAAAATAATTGGGTACAGGTTAGAAACACAGATTTAACACTAATTAGCGAAATTAGACTGTTTTTGATAAAGTCTAGACAAAACAATGAAATTAATGTGATGCATTACGTGGATCTTGAAAGGAATTTATACAGACTTAGTTTATACGCTTCCGTATAAACTAGGCTCGTACGTTCATTTGTACGTTTTGCTTTTTACAGCATTATCCTTAGTTTGACAGTTACATTTGAAAAATTGGTAATTTAATTGGAGAAAAATGCTAATTTTTAGTTTCAAATATCTTTTTGTCTACTAAAAATATAGCAAAAATTGTTTCCATACTTTCAGTTGAAACCCTTTGCGCAGAAGCAATGTATGATGAAATGTTTGGTTGAACAAAACAAATGCGATTTTTTAGCGTTTAATTATTACAAAAAAACGCTACACACAAAGGCCCACACTAAAATTTTCCCTTGTGTCGTGGGTCCCTCCGAACATACAGAAAGACATACACAACCACCCACGACCCGAGAACAAACATCTGCTTTGTACACAAATATTTGCCCCGACTGAGAATCTAACTCAGGACCCGTCGACCAAACCGGCCATCGTCTTGATGTAGTTTTTGTTTTCAGAATGCGAGTAGTGGACGGCGTCCCGTATGACTGGCGGCAAGCAGGCAGACTCGCGGTGTGCGCCTTGTGGGATGCACACGGCTGGTTGTGGCATGGTAACACACTTATTCATCTACATACATACATATATAGAAAAGCTCACGCCTCAGTCCCATTGGGGAAGGCAGCGAAAACAGATTGCCACTTACTACAATCCAAATCGCTTACTACAATCGCTTCCTCTACATGCTCTTCGGATTTATTTCATTTATTAACATAAATCCACATAAAAAAAATCCACCTCAATACAACATTTTTTTTGCTTACATCTGTAAATGTATCTAGAACTTATTTTGTCCTTACTTTCGTATTTCTTATGAACTTAATCAATAACTTTGTAATAAAAATGTTATAACACTTATCGCTCATACCTCTGATAAAACATGTGCCTGCTGCCTACTCTTTCCAGGCAAACTGTAAATATTACGTTACATAGCCCTTATAAAAAAATATATACAGCAAATTGAGAAGTTCAACATATTATAGTATACAGTTACTAGTTACATATCAAATATTTATTTATCTATTTCCATGATAATATTCAATACCTATTTCTGTCTCTACTATTTTCCTGTTGTACGCCTACGTATCATGAATCCTCTCGCTCTCTCGTAGGTTGACTGGAAGAGATCCCCTTGTGGGATAAGTCCGCCTTTGTACCTTAAATTTATTTAATATTTATCTCTTTTGTTTTTAATGTATTTACTTTGTTTGATGTGCAATAAAGGATTTTACAATACAATACAATTATAAACTGTAGATTTAGATTAACGGGTAGCTCTCACCACTTACATTGACAGCCTCTCACCACTTACATTATTGTTCATCTGATAACTCTCTGAATTTATGTCAAACTAGCATTCCGCCTGGGACTTCGTTCCTGTGGGAATTCGGGAAATTATGTAGCCTATGTTACTCAGGGATAATGTAGCATTCTAATCGTGAAAGAATTTTTCGGTCTAGTAGTTTCGGAGCCTTTTCAATGTAAACAATCAAATCTTTCCTCTTTATAATATTAGTGGTGTATGTATGTATTTATTTATCTTATACCTCTGTTCGCAGGTTACGAAATCCGCGGCATAGAAAACATCCCGGAGGGTCCGTTCCTGGTGATCTACTACCACGGCGCGCTGCCTATAGACATGTACTACTTCATAGCGCGCATGCTGCTCTTTAAGAGGAGACACATACACACCGTGGCTGACCGGTTCATGTTCAAGATACCCGGTAAGTCATACTTAATATATACAGGGTGTAAAGGACTGCTTAGCAGATACTTAAATGGTGGAATCTAACCATAACTATCATTAGCTATAAGTATTTTTTCCCGGAAACGTCATGTTAAGGAGTTTCCATTATTAACCTACTTTGGCGCTACGCAACGTATCGTTGCGTCCCAATCAACGTATCGTTGCGTCCCAATCAACGTATCGTTGCGTAGCGCCAAAGTATCCCCCCGCGCCGCGCTGCTATCGGAGTGCGATGTACAGGGACAACGGCACATCATGTCATTCAAAACTGTCAAATTTCTTCAATCGATTTTCAATTTTATCTTAAAGCATTAGAGTTTAATATCCATTGGGAAAATTTAACTGTTTGTGGTAATCTGTTGACTGTACATTGCTGGTTTTCGTGTTTATGTTGCTATGATTCTTTTTTATTGTAAAATGGAGTGTATTCGATTAAATTATAAAACATGTAAGCAAAAAATATATCATGTAGTTGTAGTCAAGTGTGTGACGAACTTGACATGCCCTGGTGTCACAGTTTTCAAACCGTCAAATGGCCTCTGATTTGGTTTTAACAACTGTAGTCAATCAACAAAAGCCGGGACCACCGGCTTAAAGTGCCCTCCGAAGCACGGAAACGCTCGTGATAAATTTTCACTTTGGTTCCCTGCCTCTGTTACGTTGCTTAACCTCATTCATCGGTTCAGATCAGCGTGAGCCACTGGTCTACGAGCGCTTCATCTTTAATATACAGGGCGTCCCAATACCACGGCTATGCCATATGGAGGGAAAGTACCTTAACTATTGTAAATGGGACATTTTAATGAAAGAAGACTTTATTTTAATTTAAAAAACAATTTGAACTGCATTCATACATTTTTAAATAATTGCCTAGTTAAACCGGGAATCGAACCTGGTACACGATAATCCTTATGATGAAGCCTTCCGAAGGATGATTTGTTTTCTCGTGTACCGGGTTCGATTCCCGGTTCAACCAGGCAATGGTTTAAAAATGTATGAATGCAGTTTAAATTGTTTTTAAAATAAAAATAAAGTCTTCTTTCAGTAACTGTTCCATCTACAAAAATTAAGGTACTTTCCCTCCTTGTGGCATAGCCGTGGGACGCCCTGTATAAAACAAAGTCGGGTTTGTTCGAACACTTATAATACTTTGTATGTTCTATGAAAATAAAGTATTTTTTTTATTTGAATTTTAAATAACTCGAGAACGGCTGAACCGATTTTCATGGTTTTTGATTTGTTATATTTGTCCCGAACAGCAGAATAACTATGAAAAACATTGGAAAATTGACCAAAAATTCCCACGGGAACGAAGTCCCGGGAGAAAAGCTAGTAAGTACTTTATAAATTAAGACGTGATCTTCCTCTCCCAGGCTGGGCAACCCTTCTGGAAGGTCTGTGCGTAATCCCCGGGACAGTGCAGACGTGCGCCGGCGTGCTCCGCGGCGGCAACCCGCTCGCCATCTCGCCGGGCGGCGTCTACGAGGCGCAGTTCGGGGACCACTACTACAGGCTCAACTGGAAGTCCAGGATTGGGTTCGCGAAAGTTGCTCAGGAGGCTAAAGTGGTATGTTTGTTTCTTTTGGTGTCGATTTAGTCAATTTTCGATGAAAGTTCCAAGTCAAGATTGATATTGTCCGATTTTTTTAACCCCTGAGAAAAAAAGAGTGGAGTAAGCTTGACATGTGTATTTTTTGTGTTTGTGTATCTGTGGCATCGTAACTTCTATACGAATATACCGATTTTGATGCATTTTTTTCAAAGCTTTTTCGATCTCCTAGACAGCTTGTTTTTGCACCATATTTTCTATAATCATATATTCTCTATTTTTTTTCTGTTATTTTCTACGATGTCTATGAGTACTTAATTCATTAATATTTTGTATGAACGGTTAAAAAGACAAACCATGAATGATAGACATAAACCATCCTCTTAAATTTATTCCATCCATTAGTGAAAACTATATGAAATCCATTCACTAGTTTTTTTAAAGTGTATTGCATTCGAACAGACAGACGCGGCGGGGTTTTGTTTTACATGTTGGGGTTCTTTTATAAAAAGCTAGCTATCCATCCGGGACTCGGTTCCCGTGGGAATTCGGCAAATTTATGTAGCCTATGTTTCTCAGAGTATTGTAGCATGCCAGCAGTCAGCTCTTCTCAGGCACACTGTAAAGATCAGTAAAAGGGCTTCTTAGCTGTATTATGTCCAAACGCTTCAACCAACTTCACAGCAGTCCATTAATTTTCCGCAGCCAATCGTGCCTATGTTCACTCAGAACGTGCGTGAAGCGTTCCGTACAGTGGGCTGGCTACGCGGGGTGTGCCTCCGACTGTACGCCGCGACGCGCATCCCGTTAGCCCCGGTGTACGGCGGGTTCCCCGTTAAGCTTATCACGCATTTGGGCAAGCCGATACCGCATGATCCCACTTTGACGCCTGAACAGTTACAGCAGAAGGTAAGACTTAATTAAAAATTAAGATTCTTAGATTCTGGTTAAATGTGAGAAGCCTGCTATTAGACCCATAATTTGTCGCCTTTACGTTCCACATTTTAAGTGAAATAAATATATTCTATTCCATAGCGTGTATGTCTCATCGAGATAAGTGGCGTTTCAACAAATTTGAAGCGACACAGAATTTATTGATTAGAATTAAAAATTTAGATTTAACACTTGCTAAGCCGTGTGAGTCCCCGGCAGAGTAGAATAGGACCACCCTCTTTCTTACCGAGGTGTCGTACAAGGCGACTAAGGTAAATATGCAAGCAACTTCATCTGCACACAGAGAAGGAAAACTCTGCAATTATATCAAAACCCTCGCCAACCCGTCTGCCAAGCGTGGTGAGTATGGCATTTACCCTTCATGTTGTTGAGGGAGGCCCGTGCCCCAGCAGTGGGGACGTATATGGGCTATGAGGATGATGAGGACTTGCTCATCTGTAAATTGTATCCCTCCATGTGTCTTGAGTATGCTTTTATAGCTTCTCAAATAGACCTCTTTTGTGTGAAAAGTCGTGCAATATCCCTAGACAGTGTTGATGTGTGTATAATGACAATAAGTGTAAAAAAAGTCATATTTGACTTTCCAGCCGTCTAAATACATCGTGTTTCAAAAATACACTGGGCGTCAAAAATAAGTAGTACAGTTTTAAAATTGCGATTTCTCCCAAACTATAAAACTTAGACCTTTGAAACAAAAAAGGTTAAAAAGAAAATTTAATCTTATTCAATAAAAACTTCATGCATTATAAGAACTTATAATGCTTGACTTTAAAAAAAACGAATAAATAAAAACACTTTTTTTAAACTGTTGAAAGGTGTTGTCTTACTTAGGATTTTTGTGTTTGACACATTCGCTGCTGATAAAGCAATTGTAATTGAAAAGCATAGGTATCTTCAGAGAGTAAATTTGACTAATCATGCCTCTTTCACCAGAAGAATGTGCAAGAATCTTAGCTTTTCTCGAAGTGGGCATCAGTATGCGTCGTACTGCAAGGAGGGTGGGTGTACCTTAAAGAACGGTTCAGCGAGTAAAGCAAAGGTACGAAGAGACTGGAAACCATCTAAGGAGACGAGGTAATGGCAGACCCAGGTGCACAAGTACCCGAGAAGATCGCTTTATTGTTTCCACTGTGTTAAGAAATCGACACCTTAATGCAGTTGAGGTTCAGCAACAGCTTCTTCGGACCCGAACAGACTACATCAGTGAGAGTACAGTGAGAAGAAGACTTGCTGAAGCTAACCTGAAGCCTCTAAGACCAGCAAATGGCCCCAAACTTGAGACAGAGCATCGTGTAGCAAGACTACGCTACGCCCGTCAACACGTACAATGGGGCGAAGAAGAATGGGCTAGAGTTTTATTCACAGATGAGTCTCGATTCTCTTTATACACTTCAGATGGACGGCGGAGAGTCTACAGACGACCCGGTGAGCGATACATTCAAGCTTGTATCTCGGAAAGAGTCCAATATGGCGGGGGCTCTGTACACGTATGGGCTGGTATCTCTTCAGAGAGTCGCACAGAGCTTGTGGTAATAGAAAATGGGACTTTGACTGGTGAAAGATATGCCTCGGAGATCCTCAACGAGTATGCAGGGCCATATTTAATAAATATGGGTGATGGAGCCATCCTAATGCATGATAACGCCCGGCCACACACTGCTCACCACGTACAAGAGTACATTCAGGAGGTTGGCATCAACTTGATGGCTTGGCCATCGAGAAGCCCAGATCTCAACCCGATTGAACACGCCTGGGATGAGCTTGGGAGGCTAGTCAGAAGGCGCAGTCCACCTCCTGCCACACTCAGGGCTCTAAAACATGCGCTGATAGAAGAATGGGAAAATATTCCCCAACACCGCCTCCGAAACTTAGTGTTCAGCATGCCAAACCGGATCCAAGCTGTAATTAGAGCCCGAGGCGGCAACACAAGTTATTAAATTGTGAAAAAGTTCCAAAACGTGAAAATTAAGTGGTTGACATATCGTTAAAAATTGATACTTTTTAGTATTTATCTTAATTTTAAGTTTGAAACTTTATTCATGCCAAATAAAATATAACTTTAATAAACTTCGTTAAGTTTACTATAAACTGCTTTTTATTTCATAAGTGTAACTACTATAGTTTAGGAGTAATTGCAATTTGAAAAGTGTACTACTTATTTTTGACGCCCAGTGTATCTAAATAGAAAATCCAATATTAAAAAAATTATGATTAATAGCAGCTCTCGAATCTTTGACTGGGTCTTACTACTATACACAGCGCATTGTATTTACTCCGCAAAAAATATCTTGTTTACTACGCCAAATCAATGATCTTCCTCACGAAAAAACGTTCAACATAAGAAAGTGACATAGTGCATTCATAATTTAATCAGTTTTTCAACTAGATGTGCTAATTTGTCCGTATTTTTTGTGAAAAAAAATTGATTACGTCGATCAACCAGCCTGCGTGCCGTGTGCAGTTGCCGCGAGTGCAAAGGATCTTGATACCAGTGCGCAGCGCTAACGGGTAATTATTGCGTGAAGCGAAGCTACAATCCACCGATACGCATTCCTCCGTAGTGAGTAAACAACGTAGAATCGCCACCGACACATACCTAACGCACTGTGTCTCTCAGAGGTGCCGCTAAAACCAGCTGCTTCTCTATCTCAAAAGAACTCAATTCAGCTAGTAAATAAAATAATAAAAAATGCCTTTAAGGCGTTCTCCACCTGCGCCTAACCAAACCAAGCCCACCACATCATATGCTGAAAAACCAGCACAGGATCAAAATGACTATTCGACAAAAAAAACCTCAAGATCCTAATCTGGGAAATGACATTTTGTACCTTAGAGAAGAGATGATGGAAATCTTTCAAAATTTAAAGGATGATCAGCAACGTCATTTTTCTTCCATCGACGATAAAATCTCTGAAGTGATGGTACAAAATCAAGAATTAAAAGCTGCTGTTGAGTACACTGCCGTCAAATACGACGAGTTCCTAAATAAATTGGAGCAACTTGAAGCTGAAAAAAAAGAAGATAAAAAATTAATAGCGTCACTGGAAGATAAGGTTGAATCCCTGGAAAGACAGATGCGATCTTCTTGTATCGAGATAAAGAACTTGCCAACAAAAGATAGAGAATCAAAAGATGATCTTGTGTCCTATCTTATTGATCTAGGAAGAGTTGTAAATTCTCCCATTGAACCATCCGACATTAAGGACATCTTCCGTATTGGTTCAATCAAACAGCGCCCTGTTGTAGTAGATTTCTGCTCGACTCTAAAAAAGGACAAATTTCTCAGATCGACACGACAATTCAACAAAGAACACAAGGACAATAAAATAAATTCCAAGCACCTACGTATTGAAAACGTACCCAAGCAAGATATATACATCTCCGAAAGTTTGACTTCAAGGGCAAGGCGACTTTTTTTCCTGGCGAGAGATTTTGCAGCTAGAAATAGTTACAAGTTCTGCTGGACTTCAGCCGGCAAAGTATTACTACGCAAGGAAGAAAAGTCTCCATACGTTCAAATTAATTCAGAGCATGATTTATTAACCTTAAATAAGAATGAAAAGTGACTAGACGTAACTGAGCACTTTTATAACTTAGTAACAATTGTGAAAACAGCATCCACCCACACACACATACAAATATCTTATACTAACATCCATCCATCGCTCCTACTACACCACTACACACGTATATTTACACTGAAAGCGCAGTACATAAATCTCCAACTAAAATACAATTTCACTGTCAAAATATTAAATACAAACCAATCAAACGTACATACAAGTTTACCACTAAAATTGTTTATATACATACCACATCTTGAGGACACTGACTCTAGCCAAAGTTATCACTTACATAACAATTCACTCCTGTAAGCCTAAGAAATATTGACAACACTGCTAGTATTCACTGCAAGCATTTAGCCGATTCGGAAGATTATTCCAAAGTCCTAAAAGAACTTAAGTTCGACAAATCTCTAACAGTTTTAACAGTAAATATACGTAGCATTCACTGCAATCTCGACAGCTTCCTGTTGTTTGTCACAAGTCTCGCCGAGCCCATAGACGTTCTGGTATTAACTGAGTGTTGGATAAGTGAATTCAAAGTTCCTCCAGATATAACAAACTATAGACTCTACTATACAAAAAGGAAACTAAATCAGAATGACGGTGTGGCAGTTTATGTCAGAAATGAAATCAAATCAAATGCACGGGAAGTACTTATTCAGGACGGTAATTGTTTAGTTGTGACATTAAACGAATTCTCTATTATATGTACATACCGACCACCAAGTTTTTCCAACCCAGCTCCATTTTTAGATTCTATGAGTATCTTGCTTGCAAATTTAAATACACAGAACATATTACTAACAGGGGACTTAAACATTAACATTCTGCCTGATAAGATTGACCGTCATGGTAACAGGTATCTCTCTGAAATGGCTTACTACGGACTAACGCAAGCAATAGACAAACCAACTAGAGAATTGTCGTGTATTGATCACTTTCTCATTAAAACTCAAAAACGCTGGCATTCCTTTGTTTTTGACAAATTCACTGACCATTCACCTATTGCAATTGCCATAGAGCATGCTAGCACTATAGGCATACAAAGACAAGTCAGCATCAAAATTAAAATAGACTATAGTGCTATTAGGGAATCGCTTGCTCTTGCTAACTGGAACGAGTACTACGCAATACAAGATACTAACATAGCGGCTGAGTACCTTGTTGACAAACTACAAACAATTATTAACTTACATCAAAAAAGTTCAAAAGTTCCGTGTAGAAAAAACCCATTAAAACCTTGGATCACAGTTGGACTTATCAGATCGCTGCGAAATAGGGACAAAATGCACAAAAAACTCCGAACATTCCCGAAAGACGAAATTCTAAAAATAAGCTATACTAAATACAGGAATTTTTGTAGAAAACTAATCAGGGTTCTTAAAAAACAATATTATGATGCACAGTTTGAAAAATTTTCGGGGAACAACAAAGCTACTTGGAAACTAATAAAAGAAATTGGAAATCTTAACAAACCTAACGAGCCTGCTGTTGCATTACTTAATAACAGAATAAATAAAACTGATTCTCTAGATTGTGTAAATGACTTCTTCACATGCGTGGGTAGGAACTTGGCTAATGAAATATTGTGTAAACTTGGAAGCACTGAAAAGGAACTTGCTGCAAGAGTGCGTTCGTATAAAAGCTCTTCTAATTCATTTTCCATGTTCCTTACGGATCCGCATGAGGTTTTCCACACAATCGGATGTCTAAAACAAAGCAGTGCTCTAGGGTGTGACAGCATTCCCACCAGAATACTTATGGAGTGCAAACACATTCTTGTAGAGCCTATTTCCCACCTATGTAATCTTAGCTTCTCTTCGGGTATATTTCCTGCCATCTTCAAAACTGCTATCGTTACTCCAATTCACAAAGCCGGTGATAAAACTATTCCCTCAAATTATAGACCAATTTCTTTACTCACCCCACTAAGTAAGATTCTAGAAAAACTTGTTAACAAAAGACTGGTAAAATACCTTGAACAGAACGCTATATTATCCGAACACCAGTTTGGATTTCGATCCAGCAGATCCACTGAAGAGGCAGTCCTTCAATTAACATCTAGGATTGTTAATTATCTAGACCACAAAAAAAACTGCATAGGCGTCTTTTTGGACCTCCAGAAGGCGTTTGACACTGTATCTATACCAATACTGCTTGCGCGACTGGAGAGCTACGGAGTAAGAGGTATTCCATTGCGTTGGTTTCGTGACTATTTATCAAACAGACGTCAAAGTGTCAGGGTTGCGAGTTATCGGAGCGGTGATGCACTATGTACATACGGGGTGCCTCAGGGCAGCACACTTGGGCCGACATTATTCTTGGTGTACATTAACGAACTTTGCAACCTAAAACTTGTTAGTGCTGACGTTGTGATGTTTGCAGATGATACAGCGATACTTTTTCATGGCAGTCATTGGGAGGAGACATTTGAGTTTGCGAGAAGGGGTTTGAAAACAGTAACATCATGGCTTGAAGATAATCTATTGTCACTGAACACTAACAAAACTAACTATGTAGCTTTCTGTAAAACAGACGCAACAAAACCCAGCGGCTGTCTCGAACTAAGGGTTTGTACTTATCCGTGTAACAGAGGCAGAGATACGTCAATATCATGTGTCTGCCCTGCACTAGCCAAAACTAATAGTGTCAGATACCTTGGGGTCATGATAGATTATAAACTTAACTGGGAACTACAGATATCCACTGTATCAAATAGGATCAGGAAACTAATGCACGTCTTTAAAAACCTAAGAGATAATATAGGTACTAACCTAATCATGCGGATATACAAAGCACTGGCTGAGAGCTTGTTAACGTATTGCATCACCGCATGGGGTGGAGCTTGTAAAACACACTTGGTCGAAGCTGAGAGGGCTCAACGTGCACTTCTTAAGGTCATAAACCGTTTGCCTTACAGGTTTCCGACTTCTGACCTTTACGTAAAGTGCGGAGTTCTTTCTATAAGGAAATTGTATGTGATGCAATGTCTGCACAGGTTTCATTGTAACACTGTTCCTACACTATTAAAGACCAAAAAAAGGGTTGACAGTGTTCCTAAGCCATTTTGTAAAAGTGAATTTGCAAAAAGACACTATAACTACAATGCACCTAATCTATACAATAAAATCAACAAAGAGCTAGTGATAAGAGATAGTAATAGAATTGAGTTTAAGAAGAAGGTGAAAGATTGGTTGGATAAAAAAGACTATGACACTATAGAAAAGCTTTTTGACACAATTATTTAAAACACATGTGACAAAAATTCACGCACACACACATAAGCGCGCACACACACACACGCACGCACACACACACACACACAAACACACACACACACACACAAACACACACACACACACACACACACACACACACACACACACACACACCTGCTGTTTAGTATGTAGTTTTAATTTTGTTCAGGGGTAGAAGACAAGAGACGTGTTACAATATTTGTATCTGTCTACTACGGTTTCAGTCTTCTTACTTTAACTTTGTTTGTAATTAGTTTTTATTGTTTGCAATTGTTTTTCACTGAGGAAGTTACTGCAGTCTGTAACACAGCTTTACTCAAAGCTAGCACAGGCTGCAGGGCTTCTTGTCTCCTTGTATCAATGTTTTAAGCTACAATAAAGATTTATTTATTATTTATTATTTATTTATTCAAAAAAATGTTAAATACATAAATAAAACTTTCATGTTGAAAGATGTCAAACCGGGCAAATATACTAGAGTTGCGACCATTTCACTTTTGAATTTAGGTTCGATTTTTTTTTTCTTGGGTATTTTTTAATATTTTGTATTGATGTATGAAAGTTGAAATCTTTTGCTACAATATTTGACTCTTCCAGAGCCAGTCATCCTTAATGTTAAAGCTCATCCTTAAAATAAAATATTACGAGCTTCCAACTTTCAAAAAATGTAAAAATTGCATTTTAAATCTCTCAGGTGGCCAGCTCAATAGAAGAGTTAGTAGAAGAACATCAACGAGTTCCAGGCAGCATCCTACTCGCTCTAATGGAGAGGATAAAAGAAATTCCTAAACAGAAAAGAAAAGAAAAAGAAGCAATCAGCAACGGGAAATGTCACAACGGACAAGTCACAGAGGTAAAAGACAACGGGAAACTACCCTCAGAAGTATTAAGTAACGGAGTCAAACTAAAAGAAATTAACGATAGTTTGATAGAAAACCAAGTTTTGTGTGATAATAGAGTGGTGAATGATACCAGTGCGAAATTTAAGGTATCATAATAATTCTGTGTAAGTGTTGAAGTGACTGAAGTTTGAATGAAAATGTTGTACAAAGAGAGTAGGACCTGTCTGACAATAGATCTTCTACTGTGAAGATATTTTCATAATAATTTTACAACGTAAAGAAGCAACATTGATCCATGGTCGAAGCCGCCCGAAAACATGGTCGCAATGGTCACCCAGTACGTTCGATACCTTACTTAACCTTACAAATCGGTTCCGAACATTATTTACCCTTATGGAATCGTAAATACATGACCTATTTCGTCAAAGAAGTACAAATATGACAAAATAAATAACACAAAAAAAAAATTCATTACACAATGAAAATAAAATAATTTAGTACAAAAATATAGTCAGCTATGTTATAACAGCCAATAAGTCATTATATAGCATGTCATTAATACTGATATTTATTAAAAAGACTAATCAGTAATCAAACAGACAAAATTACTATGATTTTCTTAGTTATCATAAATTAAATTCAAAATGGCTACCTTTTCAAGATTAGTCGGCGGCGATTTTGGATTTAAGGGATAACGTATGATACGCTTTTCCCATATTAATTTAAAAGCAGTCCTGAGATTCATATAAAATAAATATAAGATTTAAGGAGGAAATACATTTTTGAAAGATTTTGTGGTTGATATCACCATTATCAAACATAAAGACGGGTTTTTACTGGCAACACTTATGTTGCCTATAAAAAATATTTATTATTACTTTTCGGTAAAAAAACTTACCTTTAGCCTGATCTACTTTATTTTATTTACTTACTTCGTTTTCGTGTACTTGTTTCACATACCTAACTATTAGCATAATATATTTTTATATTAATAAATCAATCTTTTAATTATTTTTATGATAATAGTAGGGACCCGTTTTAATGTTCAATAATAATAAGAAAATTCGAAGTACCCACAATACGTACTATTTAGATTTATAAAATTGGTTTCTTGCAATACTGAACCTAAGATTAACAATAAAGAAATGTGATATAAAAAAAAATTCAATTCAAGAGACGAAATAGTTTCTTAGTCTCCATTATGAGGTATTGAAATTTGAGGATATTTTTTTCTAGATTATTGCTTAAAAAGTTATACGCGGCTTAGCGAAAAATGTGGTAAGTATCTGATACATTGTCTACCAAAATGGTAGCCTTAAAAAAAGCTAAAAGTATCATTTTAGTTAAAGCTGGCGTCGATATCATTGCTTTAGTGAAGGAATTTGTTTTCCAGCGACAAAGCTATGATAGCGGAAAAGTAAAAACATTTGACTTTCATGAATTGTGAAAATGAGATCTATTTATTACTAGTTACTGGAGGACACAAAAAGTGTTCCATTTTCGTAAATATAACACTTTTTGTGTCCTCTAGTAACGCTCTACTGTATCGCTTGATTCGTGCAGGATTTGTATCGCACGCGCCGTAAAAAAGCGCGCGACGGTTTAAGGAATTTGTAAGCAAAAACTATGTCAAACTTACCAACATTTCATAACTACTTATATTAGGATGGAGTACGACTGTTTATGTGTATCTGATAAATACATATATCGTTTAAGACGTACCAATTTTTAGTTATAGTGCCTTAATTCCTTTTTTTATACCTTTAAATATATAATAGGTACATATAATTACTTACTTAGATTTAGTTACTTACGGACGAAAAGGCTTGTCATATCGTAGCAAGACCACGGCGTCAGGGAGCGTGTTTGATGACAAAATAGCCTGCAGGCCAATCGCACTATAAATGTGGATTGAAACTGCTTCACAACTATTTTGTCAAAAATGTTATATGCAAAACAATTTTTGTCAAAATTATTTACAACTGTTTGACAAATCAATCGCGATAACAGTTTTGATAAAAAGTTGTGAAATAGTTTTAATCCACATTTTTTAATTTGATTGCCCTGCTGGACTATGTACTGTTTTATATGTATACCACCAGTTTGAGACTTTGTACCTCTTAGGCATCAGAGATGCCGTGGTAGTGGTGGGAAGTATGACACGAAAAAACGTAAAGATTTAATCTGTATGAAAACAAGGTCATAGAAAGTATCATCATGTTTGATTTACCTAATTACGAAAACATAAATAAGTGCAAAGAATGTGTTTGTATAAAAAAACTAGTCCACGGTTCTAATTGGCCAGTATGTCCCTAACATAAAAAAAGGTAGAAATATTTATGTGTTCTAAAAACAAGATTTTTAATGTCATATCATACATTTGAATAACGCTTTTGTGAAGTTTTTTTATGAGTTTTTTAGGCAAAAATTAGCTAGTAATCAGGAGAAATTACCGTGTTTCGGAACCCCAATAAAATTAATTCAGATTCGCTATTTGACGAAAATGAATGTTTATTTTTTCGTTTGAATCTTACGACTGATATAACCGATTTATTCGAAATGTTTTGAACGAATTTACGGACATTGTGTGTGAATCTTGTTTGCAATATTTACATATCGTATACTTATATTGTAAAAAAAATCAGTATATGTATTTAGTTGTGTGTGTTTGAGTTTGTTATTTATGAATTTATACTATATCGGCTCAATTTACATTATTTTGTTGTAACAATGTTACATGTTTAGAATTACTATATTTACGATTGGCAGTTTAATTTTTAATTTCTTTAAGACATTGTTTAGAAACCAAGAATTTAAATACTTATAAATTTAAACATTATTTTGAATATTGTC
The DNA here is from genome assembly GCA_949987775.1 of Aproaerema taeniolella. Taxonomy (NCBI): domain Eukaryota; kingdom Metazoa; phylum Arthropoda; class Insecta; order Lepidoptera; family Gelechiidae; genus Aproaerema; species Aproaerema taeniolella. The sequence goes on from OX465264.1 coordinate 9,563,275, forward strand.
ACAAAATTTTATTCCTATGTAAAACTATGTGTTATATGAAATTAAATCGCGACACAGTCCATAAATATGATTTAGGTTAAAACTTGTGTTATTCTTAATGTAAGTGTGCTAGTTAAAATTGTTTAGATATTTTGGATATTTTTAAATCTTTTAAATGGCCAGATTTATTTGGTGTTTACAAAACTTTCAATAAGAGATTTTCTGGCAGCCAATAAAAAAAAATTACTCAATTGCTCCATGGGGACTTACAATATATATATATGGGCTGATGAAAAAATACTCCACTGGGCGGAGCTGAAATATGAATATGAGTGAACATGACAATGTCTTTGTTTTCTAGGATGCGTTCCTTATTAAATCAACGCATATCTACATACCGATATTGTAATCACTAAACGAAAATGAATCGCGATACTGTAAAAAAAAGTATTTTCAACGAGTCCAACTAACAAAAGTTCACTTCTGAACAAAATTGAGCAAAAGAATTTGATTTCGATCTGTTTTATAAACGAAATTTGAATTTAAATAAGCTTGAATTATACTGTATTCTTACAATTCTAAAATTGACAATTTGTAAAATTGACTGTATTCTTACAAAAGCACTTTCTATAGACACTTTGAACTTTCTGAGTTGTCAGAAAATTCCTCATCGTTTCGTGCCGGGACGGTGGTGGCACGTCAGGAATATTTTGATTTAATTTAAATATTCATTAATTTATCTAAAATAATATAAAATACTTAGTACACGCCTTTGCTTAGTTTGGGGCTTGATGGCGCCGTATGTTGTACAATATTCTTTTATTTATTAAAATATAGTTTGGTAAGGGATTCGTCAAGTCATCTGAGCTTACTAAAATACTGCATTTTTAGAGACTGGCCATGTTATCGTAGTTTATCATACATTACTTATGGCAACAAGGCCCCATTTGACGTCTATGTGTAACTTACAACTTTGATGTAATATTTAATAGGATTTAGCTCGTGTCTGTGTTAAAAGAACCGTTATACAAAAGTGCATTTAGAAATTATGGTTGATTAATTGACTATCCTTAGTAAATAGTAACAAATTTATTGAGTACCCTTCACAGGAATTTTATTTCTATCGCTATATTTCTTTCGCCTCCTGAAGAAATTGGACAAATTCAATTTTTTTAAAAAGGGTGCTCAACAGATTTGCAAATAATAAAATTATATTAAAAAATTAAATTAATTTTAATAATTATAATCTTTTAATGTCTGTGACATTGTATATTTATAATTTATACTAACGTTATTATGTGTAATTATTTACTTTATTATAAACATTATAATATCTACTTTATAAATTCTGATAATACTTTTTGAATGTAAATAGATTAGCACGTGTAGAGAAAATAGTAGAAGAAACTTTCTTGAAAATTTGGGAAAGGTTTTTGGAACAATCCTAGAAATAAAATCTTTTTATAATAGCGCTTGACCACAATCTTGTTCATGGGGCGAAGATGCGGTTAAGAATGTAGCAAGCTCACCCAAAGTATGCGTCAGTCTCATTCCCTCATTTGAAGACTAGATGTATATTTGCTTTCGTACTGATGTATTGCCTGTACAGAGGCCGGACCATGAATTACTCCGTTTTCGTAGCAAACCCGTGTTCTTATCGCAACATTTGAAACTACACTGGTAACTCGATATGCTGCCCGCTGTACATTCCAAGTTTCTTCTAACATTTTTCTACTATGTATCGAAGCCTATGTTTTAGCCATGTTAAGATAAGGTGCCAGAGTTTTATACCAAAACAATCTATTTTTACTTATGACCGCGAGTGTTTGTGCATCTACTTAATTTGCAAACGAATACTTAATAAAATATAGAGAAATATTTTATACAATTTTCTTTTATTTTTCCTTATTTCTATCATTTTCGAACTTTGACTTTTAATGATACACTAGCTTTACGCCCGGGACTTCGTTCCCGTGGGAATTTCGGAAAATTATGTAGCCTATGTGTTAATCCAGGGTATCAGCTACCTCCATACCAAATTTGATCAAAATCAGTCTACCCGATCTCGAGTTATAAGTGTTGTAACAAACACGACTTTCTTTTATATATATAATATATAGATATAGATATTTAGTAGAGAGTACTGTTATAAACATAAACATGTTAGATGTTGATTTGATAACTTTTGGCGACCCTTCTAAGAAATAAAATACTATTTTATTTACAAATTCATTTTATTTTCAGTTCTTATAATACAATCTTACATAAAAACATTACAAAAATACTTAACACTTACCTATGATAGTTTCAATGGTCAAATCTTAAAACTTTCAAGATCTTTCCAAAGGCTTTTAGTTTTCTCTTAGCAACTTTGTTGCAAAAATACAGCGCGTTTTTGCAACAAAGTTGCTAAGAGAAAACTAAACTACCTACTTTAAATCGATAACAGAGGTAGGTATACGAAGTTTAACCTGAAGTATACAATTATAAAAGCTGTATTTTATTTTACAATGCAGAAGATAAATTACGCCGTTGAATGTATGCCACCTATTGCATTAATTATATTATTTACAGTCAATATTTACAAACAAAATGGGTATGTATCTTTCCAACAAAAGGCTTTTTTCTTAAAATTACCACTACTTGTGTTATAAGATTAGTTAGTGTGTGTCATTCCGGCAGCGCCACCATCATGGATTTTGAAATGGACTATCGTATCTTTTAGTCACCAATTTTTTAATCTGTAGTTTCGGAGTTAAATGACAAAGTTTGGGGCACTTCTGGGCTTACGTGAGGCCAGCAGCGCCACAGCTAGAACACATTTATAGTAAATGTCGAAAAACTGTTTAGGCAGTCGTTTAGTCATTAATTTTACACTCTAGGAAAATGTGGTAATAACAAAGTATTTTCGGAGATATTTAAGGGAGTTTAGACACAAACATACATAAGCTCACGTCTTTGTCCCAGTTGCATAAAATGCAAAAATTAAAAGATATCTCCGAAGGGCAACACATTTTTTAATGAAACAAAAACATCAATGTTTTTTAATAAGTGTCCATCGCAAGCTTGTGATATATTGCAAATGGGAAAAGGTGAAATTATCATAAACGAAGAGTCATCTAAAACTCGAAGAACATCAAGTGACAGAAATTCATAGTGATGAAAATCTATCCTTGATGAAACTAGTTTTTTTCTCGATGTTCACACATGGAAAAAAATATCTCCAATCATTTATTATGATATTGGACCTGACATTTTAAAAAGCAATAATCTATATCCTTCTAAAAGAAAATTGTCCGATGTATAGATGTCAGTTTACCAATCTAAATGGGCATCTGTACAAGTTTAGGAAATGTCACGCTAACATTAATATTCGATCCAAATTGTCTACAGATGATTATGTAGAAATGAAAGCAACTATTACCAACTACGACAAACATTTCGAACACAACAGAAATATTAAAAAAAGTTCCGATGTCTCGACACTCGCTGAAGTTCCGATGTCTCGACACTCGCTGTTAAGTTGTCAAAAGATACGGCAATAGCAATTAGAAATTCCTTAGCGGATAGCTTAATGGACATTCGAGATCAAAAACCCTGTCTCCCACCAAAATCAAATGGTTAAATGAAACACCATATCAGGATGAAGACTTAGAATAATCTCGCGTAACAGTAGGTACATAATTATTGTATGCGACCGATGCATACATCAATTTTGAACGTCACTCAGTGTCAGTTGTCCGCAAACCACCAACCAAATTTCAGAACTGTGCCCTAGAATGATTAATTGGACCTGGAAATACCACAGAATTACCAAAATATTTTTATACTCTAAGAGTAAATACCGATTAAAATAAATTAAGTCTATTAAGTTAAATCCACTCTATATCTAATATTCATTTATCTATATATAATATAATATTCATTAATATTAATTTATTGCATTTCAGATTACACCCATCTTAGCACTTTCGTTGGCTGTAAATGAAGTAATAATAAATGGATTTTGAAGTAGTGACTAAGTAAGGAAGGAAACATAGCATCCCGTGTGGCACCTCAAGATCATGTATCTACTTTGGAAGAAATTCCTGAAGCGCCTAAAAAGAAAACTAAGTTGACAGACTACTTTGAGAACGATGCAAATCCAAGTATGCAGGTGATGGTATCTCGTGTGACTGCAGTAGATGGAATCCCTCTTAGAACGTTCGCAAACTCTCGAGATTTAAAGCGTCTCTTTGAAAAGGATGGCAAGAAATTTCCAAAGACTACTGACACCATTCGAAACATGATTCTCAAAGATTGTGATAAGAGAAAGCTAAAAATAACCAACGAAATAAAAAGTATTTTATCAGACGAGAAAAAGTTTTCGATGTCATTCGATGAATGGACGTCTAATCGCAACAGAAGATACATAGGGCTCACACTGTATTCACCACATTTTGCAATAGACTGCACTTTTTGAAATCTGGGGCTCATACGAATTCATAGATCTATGAGTGCAGCCTCATGCGTACAACTGATCGAAGAAAAGTTGGATGAATATGGTGTATCTTTAACTAATGATATCATCGCTCAAACCACTGAGGGCTGCAGCCTTATGGTCTCACTTGGAAAATCCTTCAAGTCATACCATCAATTATGCATTGCTCAGGCCATTCAGCTAGCAACTGTGGACGTGATGTACAAACGCAATGAGAATTCTGCGGAGAACATAGATCTAGAAACACCTCAAGAACAAGATCAGTTTGAACTTAACGAGGACGAAGAAGATTTGCCTTTGTCGGTGTTAGCTCAAAGGTTGCAAACTGGAGGTTTTAACGACGACACTGATTCTACTAACAATAACGACGACGACGATGGTGCTGAATTTAATAATGAATCGTTAAATTCAGTCACAGTCAATGAGATTCCAGTAAAGGACCCTGCCTAAATTGAAAAGGACCCTGCCTTATCAACATGTGATAAATCTTGATGATAGAAACAGCCTCGGAAAGAACTAGGAAAGAATTAAGCCCAACTAAGGACCTAGAAGGATTTATTTTGGTGAATAACAAAGGAAGAAACATAAGAAAATCACCTTCATTTGATGGTCAGTCATCAGTGACTAACAAAAATAATCATAAAGTGGCTGTTTCTGAGAAATAAGTGCTCCCTAAACAACTAAAAAGGGCTCTGTAAAGGGCCGTCTGGTTCGCGACCACCCTCCTACCGAAGTCCGACGCCAAACAGCTTGCTGTGTTCCGTCGGTGCGTGGGAGTACCAGTGCCTTTATAGGCATTTTCTGGGTTAACTCGCTCCATCGTCAACCTCATCTTTGACCTTATGGTCAAGATTGAGGTCAAGAGTTAAACCATCTTATAATAAAAAAAAACTAGTTTTTGCAAAGCTTTTACAGCAAGAGAATGTAGAGGAGGTAATTAAAGTATCTTATGAAAATCCTTACAAAATCTTAGTTCGATTCAAAAACAAATAAGCAGTAGAAAAACTTATAAATAATGAAAACAAAAAGTTTTCTGAGTCTGAAAAGTCTTCAGATAGTGAAAGGAGAGATAGGCAGAGAGGAGACTCATCTGAGTCTATTGTACATCCATATCATGACTCAAATGGCCAATACAGCTCCGATGAAAACTACGACCCGAATGAAGATGAAGAATCTTCTGAAGAATCAGGTAAAATAACTCCGATGATTCTATTTCTGTTGGCGCAATTAAGTCTAAAATAAGTAAGACACTTGATGTTCAGATACGCATTTCTGTTGGCAACAGTAATTCAAAAAGTAAGAATTAATACTGTTCCTGTGGGCAAAGTCTCCCACACCTTCTGATAAAGACTCATCTGATGAAGACTATGAATTGCCAGCTGCTGTAACCAGTATAATCACGACAGACATCCATACCAGCTCTTCGGTGATCAAAATTAGTATAGAAAAGAACACAAGACAAAACTGGTACCAGGAGAGACAACTTTGAACTCAACAGGCCCATTTAACGTTCCCATACAGCAACAAATCAAATAAAAAAGAAAGTAGCTACATTGCTTTACTAGAAATTATTAAATTGAAAGTTGGTTGGAGTATTACTAAAATTCACTGTGATTTTTAAATCGCATTCATTTATGCGGTCTCAACAGTATTTCCTGACATAACTATAGTGGGCTGCTACTACCACTGGATGCGAAACGTTTGGAAAAAAGCAAAAAAACTAAAGCATCACACAAAAATCGAAAATAGAATAGTAGGTATGTGTGCAGTCTTGCCTCTGCTTCCAGCTGATGTAGTTGCTGAAGGCTGGGATTACATCAAATCTGAATATAAAGATGCTAATTTGAAAATGAAAAAGTTTATGAACTACATGCAGCGATTTATAAATAAAAAAAACCTTGTTCCTATCATGACCGTGTTCGGAGAATAAGTATACGATAACGTTATTATGTGTAATTATTTACTTTATTATAAACATTATAATATCTACTTTATAAATTCTGATAATACTTTTTGAATGTAAATAGATTAGCACGTGTAGAGAAAATAGTAGAAGAAACTTTCTTGAAAATTTGGGAAAGGTTTTTGGAACAATCCTAGAAATAAAATCTTTTTATAATAGCGCTTGACCACAATCTTGTTCATGGGGCGAAGATGCGGTTAAGAATGTAGCAAGCTCACCCAAAGTATGCGTCAGTCTCATTCCCTCATTTGAAGACTAGATGTATATTTGCTTTCGTACTGATGTATTGCCTGTACAGAGGCCGGACCATGAATTACTCCGTTTTCGTAGCAAACCCGTGTTCTTATCGCAACATTTGAAACTACACTGGTAACTCGATATGCTGCCCGCTGTACATTCCAAGTTTCTTCTAACATTTTTCTACTATGTATCGAAGCCTATGTTTTAGCCATGTTAAGATAAGGTGCCAGAGTTTTATACCAAAACAATCTATTTTTACTTATGACCGCGAGTGTTTGTGCATCTACTTAATTTGCAAACGAATACTTAATAAAATATAGAGAAATATTTTATACAATTTTCTTTTATTTTTCCTTATTTCTATCATTTTCGAACTTTGACTTTTAATGATACACTAGCTTTACGCCCGGGACTTCGTTCCCGTGGGAATTTCGGAAAATTATGTAGCCTATGTGTTAATCCAGGGTATCAGCTACCTCCATACCAAATTTGATCAAAATCAGTCTACCCGATCTCGAGTTATAAGTGTTGTAACAAACACGACTTTCTTTTATATATATAATATATAGATATAGATATTTAGTAGAGAGTACTGTTATAAACATAAACATGTTAGATGTTGATTTGATAACTTTTGGCGACCCTTCTAAGAAATAAAATACTATTTTATTTACAAATTCATTTTATTTTCAGTTCTTATAATACAATCTTACATAAAAACATTACAAAAATACTTAACACTTACCTATGATAGTTTCAATGGTCAAATCTTAAAACTTTCAAGATCTTTCCAAAGGCTTTTAGTTTTCTCTTAGCAACTTTGTTGCAAAAATACAGCGCGTTTTTGCAACAAAGTTGCTAAGAGAAAACTAAACTACCTACTTTAAATCGATAACAGAGGTAGGTATACGAAGTTTAACCTGAAGTATACAATTATAAAAGCTGTATTTTATTTTACAATGCAGAAGATAAATTACGCCGTTGAATGTATGCCACCTATTGCATTAATTATATTATTTACAGTCAATATTTACAAACAAAATGGGTATGTATCTTTCCAACAAAAGGCTTTTTTCTTAAAATTACCACTACTTGTGTTATAAGATTAGTTAGTGTGTGTCATTCCGGCAGCGCCACCATCATGGATTTTGAAATGGACTATCGTATCTTTTAGTCACCAATTTTTTAATCTGTAGTTTCGGAGTTAAATGACAAAGTTTGGGGCACTTCTGGGCTTACGTGAGGCCAGCAGCGCCACAGCTAGAACACATTTATAGTAAATGTCGAAAAACTGTTTAGGCAGTCGTTTAGTCATTAATTTTACACTCTAGGAAAATGTGGTAATAACAAAGTATTTTCGGAGATATTTAAGGGAGTTTAGACACAAACATACATAAGCTCACGTCTTTGTCCCAGTTGCATAAAATGCAAAAATTAAAAGATATCTCCGAAGGGCAACACATTTTTTAATGAAACAAAAACATCAATGTTTTTTAATAAGTGTCCATCGCAAGCTTGTGATATATTGCAAATGGGAAAAGGTGAAATTATCATAAACGAAGAGTCATCTAAAACTCGAAGAACATCAAGTGACAGAAATTCATAGTGATGAAAATCTATCCTTGATGAAACTAGTTTTTTTCTCGATGTTCACACATGGAAAAAAATATCTCCAATCATTTATTATGATATTGGACCTGACATTTTAAAAAGCAATAATCTATATCCTTCTAAAAGAAAATTGTCCGATGTATAGATGTCAGTTTACCAATCTAAATGGGCATCTGTACAAGTTTAGGAAATGTCACGCTAACATTAATATTCGATCCAAATTGTCTACAGATGATTATGTAGAAATGAAAGCAACTATTACCAACTACGACAAACATTTCGAACACAACAGAAATATTAAAAAAAGTTCCGATGTCTCGACACTCGCTGAAGTTCCGATGTCTCGACACTCGCTGTTAAGTTGTCAAAAGATACGGCAATAGCAATTAGAAATTCCTTAGCGGATAGCTTAATGGACATTCGAGATCAAAAACCCTGTCTCCCACCAAAATCAAATGGTTAAATGAAACACCATATCAGGATGAAGACTTAGAATAATCTCGCGTAACAGTAGGTACATAATTATTGTATGCGACCGATGCATACATCAATTTTGAACGTCACTCAGTGTCAGTTGTCCGCAAACCACCAACCAAATTTCAGAACTGTGCCCTAGAATGATTAATTGGACCTGGAAATACCACAGAATTACCAAAATATTTTTATACTCTAAGAGTAAATACCGATTAAAATAAATTAAGTCTATTAAGTTAAATCCACTCTATATCTAATATTCATTTATCTATATATAATATAATATTCATTAATATTAATTTATTGCATTTCAGATTACACCCATCTTAGCACTTTCGTTGGCTGTAAATGAAGTAATAATAAATGGATTTTGAAGTAGTGACTAAGTAAGGAAGGAAACATAGCATCCCGTGTGGCACCTCAAGATCATGTATCTACTTTGGAAGAAATTCCTGAAGCGCCTAAAAAGAAAACTAAGTTGACAGACTACTTTGAGAACGATGCAAATCCAAGTATGCAGGTGATGGTATCTCGTGTGACTGCAGTAGATGGAATCCCTCTTAGAACGTTCGCAAACTCTCGAGATTTAAAGCGTCTCTTTGAAAAGGATGGCAAGAAATTTCCAAAGACTACTGACACCATTCGAAACATGATTCTCAAAGATTGTGATAAGAGAAAGCTAAAAATAACCAACGAAATAAAAAGTATTTTATCAGACGAGAAAAAGTTTTCGATGTCATTCGATGAATGGACGTCTAATCGCAACAGAAGATACATAGGGCTCACACTGTATTCACCACATTTTGCAATAGACTGCACTTTTTGAAATCTGGGGCTCATACGAATTCATAGATCTATGAGTGCAGCCTCATGCGTACAACTGATCGAAGAAAAGTTGGATGAATATGGTGTATCTTTAACTAATGATATCATCGCTCAAACCACTGAGGGCTGCAGCCTTATGGTCTCACTTGGAAAATCCTTCAAGTCATACCATCAATTATGCATTGCTCAGGCCATTCAGCTAGCAACTGTGGACGTGATGTACAAACGCAATGAGAATTCTGCGGAGAACATAGATCTAGAAACACCTCAAGAACAAGATCAGTTTGAACTTAACGAGGACGAAGAAGATTTGCCTTTGTCGGTGTTAGCTCAAAGGTTGCAAACTGGAGGTTTTAACGACGACACTGATTCTACTAACAATAACGACGACGACGATGGTGCTGAATTTAATAATGAATCGTTAAATTCAGTCACAGTCAATGAGATTCCAGTAAAGGACCCTGCCTAAATTGAAAAGGACCCTGCCTTATCAACATGTGATAAATCTTGATGATAGAAACAGCCTCGGAAAGAACTAGGAAAGAATTAAGCCCAACTAAGGACCTAGAAGGATTTATTTTGGTGAATAACAAAGGAAGAAACATAAGAAAATCACCTTCATTTGATGGTCAGTCATCAGTGACTAACAAAAATAATCATAAAGTGGCTGTTTCTGAGAAATAAGTGCTCCCTAAACAACTAAAAAGGGCTCTGTAAAGGGCCGTCTGGTTCGCGACCACCCTCCTACCGAAGTCCGACGCCAAACAGCTTGCTGTGTTCCGTCGGTGCGTGGGAGTACCAGTGCCTTTATAGGCATTTTCTGGGTTAACTCGCTCCATCGTCAACCTCATCTTTGACCTTATGGTCAAGATTGAGGTCAAGAGTTAAACCATCTTATAATAAAAAAAAACTAGTTTTTGCAAAGCTTTTACAGCAAGAGAATGTAGAGGAGGTAATTAAAGTAACTTATGAAAATCCTTACAAAATCTTAGTTCGATTCAAAAACAAATAAGCAGTAGAAAAACTTATAAATAATGAAAACAAAAAGTTTTCTGAGTCTGAAAAGTCTTCAGATAGTGAAAGGAGAGATAGGCAGAGAGGAGACTCATCTGAGTCTATTGTACATCCATATCATGACTCAAATGGCCAATACAGCTCCGATGAAAACTACGACCCGAATGAAGATGAAGAATCTTCTGAAGAATCAGGTAAAATAACTCCGATGATTCTATTTCTGTTGGCGCAATTAAGTCTAAAATAAGTAAGACACTTGATGTTCAGATACGCATTTCTGTTGGCAACAGTAATTCAAAAAGTAAGAATTAATACTGTTCCTGTGGGCAAAGTCTCCCACACCTTCTGATAAAGACTCATCTGATGAAGACTATGAATTGCCAGCTGCTGTAACCAGTATAATCACGACAGACATCCATACCAGCTCTTCGGTGATCAAAATTAGTATAGAAAAGAACACAAGACAAAACTGGTACCAGGAGAGACAACTTTGAACTCAACAGGCCCATTTAACGTTCCCATACAGCAACAAATCAAATAAAAAAGAAAGTAGCTACATTGCTTTACTAGAAATTATTAAATTGAAAGTTGGTTGGAGTATTACTAAAATTCACTGTGATTTTTAAATCGCATTCATTTATGCGGTCTCAACAGTATTTCCTGACATAACTATAGTGGGCTGCTACTACCACTGGATGCGAAACGTTTGGAAAAAAGCAAAAAAACTAAAGCATCACACAAAAATCGAAAATAGAATAGTAGGTATGTGTGCAGTCTTGCCTCTGCTTCCAGCTGATGTAGTTGCTGAAGGCTGGGATTACATCAAATCTGAATATAAAGATGCTAATTTGAAAATGAAAAAGTTTATGAACTACATGCAGCGATTTATAAATAAAAAAAACCTTGTTCCTATCATGACCGTGTTCGGAGAACGGCATCGGATAAATAATGTCATAGAGTCGTGGCATTCTTACCTCAATAAACGTCTAAATAAAAATACGGTGACAGTGTTACGATTATTAAACGTTCTCAAAAGGTTGGATAAATACAATATTCTGACGAAACAAAATCGTTTAAAAACTCGGCAAGTCGAATATATTATAAAAGACGATTATATACGAAATGTACAATTTCAATATATTAATGGAATTATTACATTAGGACATGCCCTAAACAAGCTACGATGATGTTTTTTACGTATGTTAGAAGTATGATACTTTTTCTTTCTTTTCATAAATAAAATTAAAGTTTATATATTTTTTTCCTTTCATTTCATAAATAAAATTAAAGTTAATTCTTAAGTGTACATCTGTGCCAGCTTGTGGTTTTTGCACATAATTGTACTTATTGCGAAGTTGTGCCACCAGGAATACTTCCAGTTGTGCGAAGACCAGTTGTGCCAAAATCGTTAGTCCAATGGGAAACGGTGCCTATCTCAGACAATGGAAGTCAATTTAGATCGGATGAAATGGCTAAGTTCCTAAAAGAAAATAGCATAACTCACAAATTTACAGCACCTTTTCACCCATCCACAAATGGTCAAGCAGAAAGATGTGTACAAAAGTTCAAGAATAAAATGAAAAGAATGACAAATGAGAATGGGCATAATGCGAACCGGGGGCTTTCCGTCAACGTGGAAGCTGGGCCGCGTAATTATGCTGCCTAAGCCGGGTAAGGATCCTAAGCGACCCCAAAACCACAGGCCCATCACTCTCTTAGCGACGCTCTTCAAGGTATTCGAGAGACTCCTGCTCCGTCACCTGAAACCTCATATCATCTCGCGGCCCGAGCAGTTCGGATTCCGGCCGGCCCATTCGACCACCCTCCAGCTCACCCGAGTGCTCCACTTGTTGGCCACCAACCAAAACAAGCGTGAGTACTCAGTAGTAGTGATGCTGGACATGGAGAAGGCGTTCGACAGAGTATGGCATGAGGGGCTGCTGTACAAGCTGTCCCTGTCGAGCGCCCCTCGCCGCCTCGTCAACGGTGGTCGCCTCCTTCCTACACGACAGGAGGTTCCAGGTTGCGGTAGAGGACGCCACCTCCACCGAGCGCCCCGTCCGCGCCGGTGTCCCGCAGGGAAGCTGCCTGTCTCCCGCTACACTAATGACATCCCAGTGGTAGGTGACGTCATGCTTGCACTCATCGCAGACGACACGGCGTACATCGCGTCGTCGTATCGCCGGGCCCACGCCGCAGCGAAGATGCAGCCTACCCTAGACTACCTACCACTATGGCTTGAAAAATGGAGGATGGCGATCAACGTCGCAAAAACACAGGCCATGGTAACTGGCCTGTGGTTAAACGCGCCTCCACAACTGTCTTTGAAAGGGGTAGCTGTTCCGTGGGCAGAGCGGGTGAAGTATCTGGGGGTCACGGTAGACCGCCGGCTCACCATGTGCGCCCACGTCGACGACACCATCATAAAGGCGGAGGTCGCACGCGCAAAGCTGCGCCCAATCTTCGCCTCCAAGCTACCCCTTCGAACCAAACTAGCCGTCTACAAGACCTATATACGATCACGTCTTACGTACGCAGCCCCGGCATGGTACGCGCTCGTAAGCGAACCTCATCGTCGCCGCCTTAGACCCCAAGAAAACCTTACACTCCGCACAATTGTGAATGCCGGTCGCTACGTGCGTAATGAGGTGATCAAACGCGACCTCCAACTTCGAGCCCCTAGATGACTTCATCACCCGGCTGGCGCGGGGTATGTTCGATCGGGCGGACAACTCCGCACACTAACATCTGCGAGGAATCGCGCCTCTCCACGCCAGGCCCCCCGATTGACGCAGCAGATTCCACCCGCTGATGAAGCCCACCCCAACATAGACGCCACGCTACCTCGCTCGACCTCCCCTAGGGTTGAGGGCGCGGGGTAGCGTCACCATCCTTCCACTGAAGATCAAGGTGGGCAAGGTGGAGCTGGGCAGCTTGTCTCTTAGCCCTGTGGCGGGACGGCTGCAAGGCTCCACCAGGCTCCCACCCGTCCCATATTGCTTCCCATGGCGGCAACTAGACCGCAAACGCGGTGGTGGGCCATGGGAAGCAGAATAGGTCGTTGCATTATGATCGCGTCCCTCCCCCCTCGATGGGAAAAAAAAGGGGAGGCTTGTCCTCACAGCGGGCAGAGAAATACTCAGCCCGCACAATCAAATTGGCCCCACTCACTCCTCTCCTACCGCTTTCTGGTGTTGTCCAGAATTAGCCATTCGGCCATCACCTTTGGCAAAAAAGATAAGTTGCCCCCTTCCTAGCTACCTCTCGACATTCCAACTCGGTCATGTAACTGTAGCGGGCCGACGGCCGCTGATAGTTGCATGACTGATGAATGGGTCACTCTCACACGTTACGCGTTGTGTTCCAACCACAAGGCCGTGTGAGAGGGCACAGTGACAGACCTACTTGACAGACAGCGGGTGGGCGGGAACTGTCGGCGTAGCCATTGTATGGTAGCGTCGCCTTTTCCCACCCGCCCGCGTCTCCCCAAAATGCTCCCTACGACAGCCGAAGTCTTGCCTTTCCTGCCGGGGGGAGCAGAATAGTCCCCTCACCCTACACGCAGGTAGGGTCCGAGGCAGTCTCTAAGACCGGCCTATTTTTATAGGCCGCGATTGATTTTCGCCGGCATGGGGTTCGCCCCGAAACGGCTTCCCCGTACGCCCACAAGGGTGTACGAGATGACATCTCGATTGATTGATCGGGTCGTTAGTCTTTGAACTATCGTCGATTAAGCAACTCAATCGGGAAGTAAGTGTGAAATATGGAGAAAATCAAGTACCGCGCAGTTATAAAATTCCTTACCAAGCAAGGAAAATCGGCTCAAACCATTCTGGAAGGGATGACATCTGTTTACCGGGACTCTTGCTCGGGTAAAACCATGGTTTACAAGTGGCACAGTCTCTTTAAGCAAGGCAGGGACTCCCTTGAAGACGACCCCCGACCAGGACGGCCAATCGAGGTTACCACTCCGGAAATTGTTCAAGAAGTCGAAAAATTAATATTGGAAAAAGCACGTTTAAAGAAGAAACAGCTCGCAGAAATGGTTGGAGTATCAGATACAACCATTTTTAAAATTCTTTACGACCATCTTGGCATGACTAAGGTCAGCGCAAGATGGGTGCCGAGAATGCTCACGCCGCCTCAAAAACAACGACGCGTGGAGTGTTCTCGCGCGTTTTTGGACCTCTGTGCTGAAGACGAAGATGGTGTTTTGAATCGAATTGTTACTGGAGACGAAACTTGGGTTTATCATTATGAACTTGAGTCTAAACAAGACTCTATGAAGTGGCACAAAAAGGGTACACCACCGCCGAAGAAGTTCAAGGTGTCACAGTCGGCTGGAAAAATCATGGCTACAGTTTTTTGGGGCTCAGAAGGGATCCTGTTGATCGATCACAAAGAAAAAGGTGTCTCCATAACTGAAGAATACTACGCTACAATATTAGAACGATTAAAAGAAGCTGTAAAAGAAAAAAGAAGGGGAAAATTGACCAAGGGTGTCCTCCTTCTGCACGACAACGCGCCTGTTCACACGAGTCGAGTTGCGTTGGCCGCCCTGCATAAAGTGGGCTTTGATATTTTAAATCACCCACCCTATAGTCCAGACCTGGCCCCTAGTGTTTATTACTTATTCCCAAAATTGAAAAAAGAACTTCGTGGGAAGAAGTTTTCGAGCGATGAAGAAGTGAAGGACGCAGTTTCGACCGATTTGAAAAATATTTCACCATTAGAATCCTACATTATCCGGGATGGACATAGGGTACATGATTTTCCCGAATTCCCACGGGAACGAAGTCCCGTGCGGGAAGCTAGTGATTAATAAAGATGTTTGTATTTGGTTGTATTATGTGATTTGATAACATTTTAAAGTGGGGGTAAAATCAGTTCTGCTCATAGGTCACAGGGGTATATTGAAAAGGTTAGGAACCACTGTTCTAGAAGCTATAGTTTGAAAAACGTGATGCTGGCCTGACGTCAGACCAGCAAAGCCCCAAACTTAAATATCTCCGAAAATACTTACTTTGTCACTTTTTCCTAGTTTAAATTTATGAATAGAAAATTTCGATATTTACCATAGCTACGAAGTTCTAGCTGTAGCACTGCTAGCCTGACGTAACTCATGCAGTGCCCCAAACTTTATCATTAACATCGGAAACTACCGACCATTATAATGTCTTATCACTTTTTCACAACTATCAACTATTTAAAAAAAAGCCGCCAGTTTTCCGTAAACAAAACACTGTCGATTTACGGAGAACGGAAAGTTTAAAAATAAATACAATGAAGACATGTCTGTATGGATAAAGTTTCCTTCCCCCGAAAGGGATTTTAACAAGAAAAAAATAGGTAGACTGAAGTGGCCCCACACTAGTCTTCATCTGGCTAAGATGAGTCCTCCCAGTCGAGTAAATTCTATAGGAAATCGTAGTTGTTGACGTCATCAAACTGCTGCCCCTGCGATGGCGGCCGCGGCGCCCCGCCCCCCGGACGGTATTGGGGCTGCTGGACATTAAAGGAACATATACTGTTATATCAATATCATATCACATTTTGAAATGCAAACTGTTTTTTTTCCTATTTTTTTCCTTATTATTCCAAAATAGACTGTTGCAGAAAAGGTTACTAAAGTTAAAGCTTCTTAAAATGTAATTCCATCATTATTTACGTCAATATTTGTATTTGTCATTTGTAATTATCAGGCAAGTATGAGTGAATCTAAAAGGTGTGAAGAGAGACGATGAAAAATGATAGCATGCAAAGAAAAACAAACGTTTTCAAGCACAATTATCAAACGAGCCAAACAGAACATTGCGTTTATAGTAACGCTATCTCACAAGTCAACTTAGCTTTGATTCTCTTTAGTCGATTCTCAATCTTATTCACAAGACTTAAGATTAAATTTTCAATGTCAAAACTGTTTGATGATTGCGCCAGAAAAAAGCAGTTAGTAACAGAAAGTGAAGCATTACTTCTAGGTGGTAGGGTGCTAGATGGTGATTGCAGGCTGTTGGCGAACGTTGGCGTATGTTGGTGAATGTTGGCGAAAGTTGGTGCGTGTTGGCCTCACATATGAGGACGCGGACCGCGCGCGCCTTGCTGTTGCTAGAAAAAAATGGAAGCTTGCTGCTAAGTGCTAGGCGAAGGTGGAAATAGATTAATTAGTTTCATGTCTAAGGATGGGTATGTGGATTTAGTCTCTATTTTTTTGTGATTTTCATTTAAAGAGCATGATCATGGTTACCTCTCACCACTTACATTACATTTCATCTTATAACCCACTGAATTTATCTCAAACGTAGCATCAAGTGGTATTTTAAACCACTTATCCTCTGCCTATCCCCAACAGGGATGACAAGCGTGAGCGTATGGTTCACCATGACGCTCATTTTATCCTTATTATACTCATGTTATGACAAAGTCCACATTCACTACCATTTTTGGATATCAATTCTATGCTTTGTAGTTGTTGCGCTCAAAATTTACAACAACTTTAAGTAAATAGAAAAAAAGGTGAAAAACAAATAAATTGTATCATTGAACATCAATAACATCCAAAGAAATATTAGATTATGTTTTACTACTGTAATGAGACTTACGACTCTTTTTTTGGTAGATTTCAATAATTTTAAACACACATACGTATATTGATACAATTTATTCAAAAACGTGGCGCATATAGTTGCAATCTGCTAAGGAAAGAAATGAAATGAATGTTAGATGTAAAATAGAAATGAACATGGATTGATTGAACCAGTTCCCTCAATTGATATCAACTTTAATAGGCTGGAATGCCAATAAAAATATTTTAATTAATGAAGAGACAGACGTACTTTTACAGAACAAAATTGTATTATGAGTATTTTAAGAGGCAATTAAAAAACAAAAGTGAATCAAAAATAGGCGTCACAGGCCAATCGATGACGTCACAGGCCATTATTTTATACTTTCAACCTGCTACACAAGCTAGTCAGCGCACAACAAGTCGCGGACCACAGTAGAAGGCCTACACCCTGATAAGTTACAAGTATAGGATCAAAACTGTCGACCGACGCCGATTCTAAGTAACGTAGGTAAAACTGTTAGAAATTATAAAGAGTAGCTGATTTGACAAGGTTTGAATTCCCTGTTTGAACCAAGAGATATGGATCGTGAAACAGAAACTTAGTTGAATACCAATTGAGAAAACCGATTTTGCACTAAAAAACAGATCAAGCAAGAAAATTGTGCGATTTTATTTCTCACTACTAACTTTAAAATTAAGGATGTGAATCTGCCTACTAAACTGAACAACTTTCCCCAACAAACAGGCCGAAATAAGTATGAAAAAATAAATTTCGCCTCCCCATAGGTTTATAGATTCTTTATTCTCATTAAGAACACTGTTCGCTTACATGAGATATGGCTATATATCAATAGTTAGAAACTAAAGTAAGTATAACTATTAATATTATCGTTCGTGTCGTCAAGACACAGACGCTTCACTAAAATTAAATCGCTAAATTAAATAAAAGAAAACAGTAAACAAAAAATTTTTTTAGAAGGCAGTATGGACGGCTGCAACTCAGGTCCATACAACTTGAACAATGAGCTGATTGCCTTAGTTTTAGAAGTCGAGAATTTAATATAGGTTCCTTGGGACAAATATGTTCAGTTTCATGGGTAGAATCACCCCCTAAAGTAACAACATAGAAGACAACATAGAAGATGCGAAAGGAATAAGAATGATTGGTATAAGGATCAAACTGTCAAGCTTGATGTGCCTTCGACTGTAATAGTGATAGTGTATTGTGCAGTAAACTAACTTTAAACAGTGTAGTGATAAGATAATTTAAGTAATGGTGACATCAACACACGCCACTTATTCATAACTCTCGACAGATGGCGCTGTATTGAATTTGCAACGATCTGCATACAAAGTTGCAAGAAATGCTTGAGGTCTACGACGCGGTATTAAAGTTGGACTGACAGATTTAAGTTAATTCAAAAACTTACAAAACAAAACACTAAAAATAAACATACCAATTAGTATTTTATAATATGGCTTTCCATTCTCCCCTTTGAGACGTACTTACAACGCGGTATCAAAGTTTTTACATCAATTCAATTTCTTGTCTATGGCTCTCCTTTGTTGATTAGGCCAATGTCAGGTTCCAAAAAAGGTTTCAGTTTTCTTGGGAGAGTCCAATTTAGTTTTTACATCAGTCGAACTGTGGTCCTACGGCCACGATTATCCGGCTTGACAGGATTTATGACCCCCCACATAGCGTTATAATCCCCTACATGGCGTTATGACCCCCTTAAATGTAATTAACCCCTGCTACATGTAGTTATGAACATCTTACATATCAATACGCCCCACCCCAAATGTTGTTATGACCCCCTACATAGCGTTATAATCCCCTCCTTTTCATTATAACCCCCGCATGTCGTTAGCCCCCTTACCTGCTGCAACAGATGCCGCAGCCCCGGGTTGGAGGGCATTATAGGCCGCATGATGCGCGGCGCGTGCGGCCCCCCCCCCGGCCCCACCACCCCGCCGCCGCCGCGGAGTTGTTGCTGCAGTTGCTGCTGTAATTGGTGTTTGCGTTGCTCCTGTAATCAAATTCGGTAATTAACTATCAATTGATGAATGGATTGTGCCAGAGGCTCTAGTCGGTACTGTCTGCGATCGAGTCATTTTGGTAAAGTAGACGCTATGTACCTAAACGGAAATTTCATGGCACAAATATTTCTATAAATGTCCAAATAATAATAGAATTGCAAAAATAAGTTTTACAATGCAATGCTCGGAAATGGCACCATAATCATGACTGAAGCCCGAAAATCACATGTAACGTAAGAAACAAAAATCATTAATCTGCAAACAACCGGTCTTTAAAATAATAAAATTCTGCTGTCATCAACATTTTTCAGTAACAAAAGAATTACAAAAAGTGAATAATATACTGACGAATATGTATTGACACAATAAAGAGAAGCTGATTTGACTAGAGTCTAGACTAGTGACTCACTAGACGATGAGAAATATGGCGTTTCTTACAATGTAAATAAATCTTTTTTTTCCACTAATTACGTATGACATAACACAAGTGTATCGTAAATAACTATTAACTGAACTATACGTACCTCCATCTGTTTGTAGGTGAGCTCTTGTTGCTGTGCGGCGTGGAGATGCGACATGATGTCCATTTGGGATTTGAACTGCGCCTCCTGAAACAATAACATATCATTACGACGCCATGCCAGGTTACATCTACAAAGCACTAGCTTTTTAAATATTTTTTTAATTAGTTTTTAATTGCATCTACAGATATAATCCTGGTGCAGGCTTGTACCACTAAATTCGTCTTTTCGGATTTATTTACGGATTTTCCTTTAATCATCACTTGCTTAGCGATGAATGAGACCTGTACGTCTAAGAAAATTCGTTTTCTAAAGGCGCGCAGTCCACCAACCCCCATTGAGCCAGAGTAGTGGGCTATGGTCGAAATCCCCTTCGAATTTCGAAGGGAGGCCCAGGCCCTTCAGTGGGAACGTATGTGGACTGATAACAACAACAGACATAATGTCCTTGCCTATGTTTGCGAGTTATTTTTTTAAGTGTTTAATTTATTTGACACACAAAACAACATATAGATTACAGACAATATAAAAACAATTAAGTTATTACCAGGGAGCGGAATCTAATAGCAAAACAATTGAAATGTAATAGAGATGGGGCATTGCTTTTTATCGACTAAACAGACTATCGATAACTAAGTGGAGTTTTGCTTTATGAACACTTGTTTTCCGTTTGCGGCTTCGCCCGTGTGGATTACGCGCTTTTCGACGCTTTTCGATCCTATGGTAAATGTTTCAAAAAATCAAACATCAAATTTATTTATTATTCATTATAACATCAAATTTATTTATTATTCATTATTATTATTCATTATTATACAAATTTATTTATTATTCAGATGAAGTTGTGCTGCCGTGACCATAATATTATAATAAAACGAGCCCACTTCATTTACAAACTCTTCAGGATCATAATTCCTATAGAAAGTCGACAAAAATCGTTCAAAAACTTAGAAATTCAAAGTAGAATAAAAAAATTCTAAGTTGAGTAAAAGTACTAAATTATCGATAGCTTGGAAAAGTCGATACAAAACAATGTCCCATCTTTATTACATTTCAATTGTTTTGCTATTAGATTCCGCTCCCTGGTTATTACATAGCCTCTATACTCCGCGCGTCAGATAGGAAGGCGGAAAGTGGCTATTACCTTCGAAATAAGTGTGTACTACGCTTGTATGGTATTCCACTATCGCATAGGTTTTATTTGTTTGGCAGTGTAATACGAAAAGTTTAATCCTACCAAATTAAATGGGCATTGTGCTGTGTTAAAATGGTTAACAAGAGTCGTGACTACTATTTTGTAGCCACTTTGCGCTCTGACACAAAATTGAAGTCGCAGGTGGAAGCGCTAGTAGCCTAGTGGCGCTTGCAGATCTCAACCGATCAGTGAGGTTAAGCAACGTACCAAGAGGCAGATAACCTGATGGGTGATCAAAATGGCAATCAATCACGAACGTTGCCGTGCTACTGAGGGCACGTTAAGCTGTCGGTCTCGCCTGTTGTCGATTGACTTAAGTCGTTAAAACCAAGTCAGAGCAGATGCCATAGTGCGGTTTGAAAATTTTGACATCAAGGGTTAGCCAAGTTCGCCACACACTTGACTATACACGATAGAGTCTCGCTAACGAAAGCTGTCCACGAGAAACGGCGGCAGATTTGAAATTCGTCCTCAACACTGAATAAACGGAGTTAATAGTACTATTTTATTTCCTACTAATTTGTTTTTTTTTTCTTTTTGTTAGGTACAAGTGGGGATTTATATGTAGAGAACAGTTTTCAGAGGACGAATTTTGTAATCTGCCGTCGTTTTATGCGTTTTTATGTGAAAGCTATGCGTCCGATAAGTACCTGTTGATGCGCAGCTTCCAATGTCTGCTGCAGATGCTGTATCTTCTCGAGATTCTGTTGTCTGGCTGCCTCTAACCCGTCTAGTTGCACTCTCCCCTTGCCCCCCACTTGGCCCACCTGACCCACTTGCCCACCCATGCCCCCTCCCATCATCATGCCCTGGAAATTAAAAACAGTATTAACGTCAAATAATTTTCAGGGAAAGAAAAATTTTCGGCGCGCATGGGACTTGAACCCACGACCCCAGGATTAGGATTCTTTGTAAACCTCACGCTACCACACGCAGGTAGGTAAGCGTTTTAAAAATACTAAATTAGTATTAACGTCTTTGAAGTTAGGGTTTTAACATCAGGCGACACCATTTTAATTTTTTTTGGAATGTAATGTTCTTATTGTTTCTGATTTGCCAATTTAATGTGATTCTTAACCCTTTTAGCGCCAAGAGTTTTCGTCAAAAACGCCCACCACACGCCACGACATCAAAAATTTTTTTTAATGTCGTGGCGTATGGCGAACGCTTGGTGAACGAATTTTTTGTCTGATATATCAGACTTTGGCAGTGAAAAGGTTAAACGATTGACTTTTAATACAAGGGCTTAAGTTGTGTCGTTTGACAATCTAATTAATGTCCTCATTTGACGAGATCAATGTCCTCCGGCAAATTCATAGTACCCAAAGTAACTAACTACTTTGGAGACAGAACTCTGAAGAAGCGAATTCCCTATCTGCTAAATAGTTTGCCCGAGGCCATTCGTCTCAGGTCCAATAGGAATAAATTTAAAAAGGAGTTAAAGCAGTATTATCTGGATACTCTTTAATAACAATAAACTTAATATACCTACAATAATTAATGTTAAAAATGAAATGATATTATACTTTTATTATATTGTCATGAATGGTTGTGAGACTGCTGATCTCAGACAAACCGTTTAAACGGTTTTGTGGGAGTGTGTTTATAATATTATTGTATATTCAATTGATTAATTAAATAAATAAATAAAAGAATAATAAAAAATAATTTATTATTTACTACCATATAAATGAGTTTTGACTCTCCTCGGTTGAATCGCTGCAGTTTTGCGGCACCATCTAACAACGGCTGTTTTTTGGCCGTCGTTAAGCAAATGTGGTAAGTATCAACTTTTCTTACGCACAGTCCTTCATGTAAGATTTTTTTGTTAGTAGTCTCTGAAATGCCCACAGATGCCTCTTTTTCACAGTATGTCACATGATGACCTTCGATAATTAGCTGGCGCATATTTACATTGCATCGACATTCTTTTGCGTCATGCATTGAGTTATAAGTATTTCATACTGGAGTGGACACCGCGAATCGCTAAGGGTCGCCACACACGGGCCGCAAAACGCCGCCACTATGAGCTAGAAATGGCGGCTACCGACGCACAGTGGGCTGGAATTACAAAGTTTGGACTTAAGAGATAAGAAATATATTTTTGATATCTAGACCAATATTTAAAACATTTTCATTCTTTGACTTTTTTTAATTTAACTAGTAGTTTCGGAGATATAGCCATATCAAATTTGTATGAAAAGTCATGACTTTTTAGTTAAATAATCTATAATTAACCAACTGAAACATCTCAATACTTACTTATAAACGCTATTAAAATAATGTTCGATATTTTGCACCACCCTATGACGTCATTTGTTTTGACACTTATTTCCGGGAATCAAGAGATAAGAGCGCGCGAGGGCAATAACAAGTTATGACGTGTCGTAATGTGATTGGTGCATCTATAGTGTACAGAACATGCAGTTACATTCGAACCCACCCAGTGTTCTGTTACCAAAAGTTAAAATTGCGACCAAATCGAGGAAAATCGAGACCCGAGAATAGACTTTAAAATAGGACAATTATACGCACTATGCACACGTAAACTCAATTCTTTGAGAAATTTTGAGAATTCCGAGATTTTTAATTTTTTTTGTTTTTCTTCATACAAAAATTACGTAGGAAATTAATAACTCCGGAAATACTAAGTTACCTGAGAGACCGTCATAGTAATAGTTTCTTATAATCGATAGATAGACGCAACACAACAATCAAAAATTAAAAAAAATAAAATTTATTAAATGCTAAGTCCATTACGGCCCGGTTTCGGCCCACTGTACGACGTCAACCGTGTGCGGCGATTCCATATAAAATGTATGAAAACTACAGGAAATATGCCGGTGGCGGCGTTTTGTGGTCCGTGTGCGGCGACCCTAATTTAATTAAAAGTACGAAGATTTCTCGGCTGTAGATTATTATTTGGTTTTTAAATAATGTTTGTGTGAAGTTATTAGATTTTGGCGTCCATTATAGAATTAAGAATCTGTAGCCCAACATCCTAGACCATACTTATAGAATTTCTGATTACCTGTTAGAGAAATAGGGAAAATGACTGAGTTAAAAAGAGCGACCCTCGGAGTTTCTTGCCTTTTCTTATCTGAGGAAGACTGCACCGTTGCGAATAGGCGGAAAGTTAAAATTATGCTGTAATTTACTATTTTGACTTATTTCAAGTAACATTCTGAATGTTTTATGAAAAAAATCTATTTTTGATTTCGACTTTCAACATACCTGTGGATGTGGCTGCTGCATGCCCCCCGGCGCGGAACCCACCGGCTGGGGGGGCAGTGCGCCCACCTGACCCATCTGCCCCATCCCCCCGCCCATGCCCGACGTCGACATACCCGGGGAGGGCATCGCACCCGTACCTGATGTTTTAACACGTTTTTCATTGGTTTGGAAAATATTTTGTAAGGCACCTTACATTTTGAACGGTTAGTTAAAAAAAAAACAATAAAAAGTATAAAGAGTTTTACACCTAATCCATACTAATATTATAAATGCGAAAGTAACTCTGTCTGTCCGTCTTTCACGCCAAAACTACTGAACCGATTTGGATGAAATTTGGTACAGAGATAGATTAGAGCCTGGGAAAGGACATAGGCTACATTTAATCCCACAGTTGGGCACGATATAACCTGTAGTCAACGCGGGCGGATCCGCGGACGGAAAGCTAGTTAATTATAAATAGAGTTTAAAATGAAATGTTTTTCTTCCTCCCCAGAAATCCTTCTAAATTTATATTAATTAATGTTCTTGTTAACATACACTTAAAACAAAATAAAGCGCCCAATGTCCTCATATTAGGTCGATTTATTTAGATTCTTTTACCGCGCGTGATGCTAATTCATTCTTTTTTTTTTTAAAGAAAAACTGTATGGAAAGGACAGTTGAAAGTAGGAAATAAGATAAATTGTAACAAACTTTTTCAAAAAAAGAGCAACCCCTCTAGTTTCTTGTAGTATATCTTTAGGGAAATGACTGCACTTTTGCGAAAGGACATAGACTTGAAAAACAAATGTTATTGATTTATTTAAAGCAACATTAATGTTCACTGAAATAGAGATTAAGGTTCGTATTACAGAATGCGACTCAGACTCTGATCTATACTTGAGTAGCAGTCGTCTTTGACCTTTTGATAATGAGAGAAAGAGACAATCAATACTTAAGTATAAATTAAGCCTTGAGTCTCCTTCTGTAATACGAACCTAAGATGTAAATACTGAAACAATTATTACAATTGTTTTTTTTATTAATTAGATAATAATTTACGACAAAAATAATGGTTTTACTCATGTTTTTAGAAGAACTACGTTGCGAAATTAGCTATTTTTACATGTAATGAGATATTTACCTGCCATGGTGCTGGTGGGCATAGCTCCAGGCATGGGCCCGGCCGCGCCGGCGCCGGCGGGCATTTGCTTGTTGATGATCTGAGTTATCTTCTGCTGCTGGATCACCTACAATTAATAAAATACATGACAAATTATATATCAGACAAGCAGCCATGGGAATAAGTGAGTTACCTCTAGAGTAACTTCAGATGTAGTTAAAACTAGCTTCCCGCCCTAGACTTCGTTCCAGTGGGAATTTGGATAAATTATGTAGCCTATCTATCTATCCAGGGTGTCAGCTACCTCCATACCAAATTTTATCAAAATTGGTCAGCCGTTTGAGCGTGAAACAGTAACAAATATCCATACATCCTCACTTTCGCATTTATAATATTAGAAGGATTAGAAAATAAGGAAATTTGTAATGAGATTTTTTTATTCTTTGAAAAGAACACCCCTCGGAGATGCTTATTCTTCTCTTGGGAAGACTGTACCTTTGCTAATGCGTAGAGTCAGTAGAGTCAAAGGGACGAATATGTATGTATGTATTTAAATCCTATGTAATTTTGACTTCTTACATCATATATTAGTAGTAGATACACGTTCTCATACAAATACAAACTCAAACCGCGGCACCGCGTCAACAACAGGTATTTACATGCTTATACAGATATTATACCGCTTTAGGAATATGCAAAATAGCCGTAAGTTGTATATTTAAACTTTTAATATGAACTTTAAAGCTTAGACAATAAAGTTTAACGTTAACTGTCCATGTCATTTCCTAGCGACTGTATTGGTTTTCTCTTGCTTATGAGTGGTGTAGGTAAGAGTGAAAGGGTTATGCGCGTGCTGGGTTTGCATATGAGTGGCGCAGGTAAGAGTGAAAGGGATAGGCGCGTGCTGGGTACACGATGGTAAATATTACAAAATATCAAATTAAATGCCATGAAATTCAAAAAATACTTAAAATATCGTAAAAATAACACCATACTTACTGAAAGTACAACACTCCCATCTTTTTTTGCACTTTTAATGTGTAGTTTTTGCACTTTTTCACTGCACATTTAGGCATTGTAACGTCCCAAACACGGCGCTTTCGATTTATACCTTGTTTTGGTGGCGATTCGTGTATCTACCACTAATATGATCTAAGTTTGACTTATTTTAAGTAACATCCTGAAAATTATGTGAAATAAAGCTATTTTGACTTTGATTGAATACTTAGAATCGGAGTTGGTATGTATGTATGTATTTATTATTTATTGTACATGAGCATAAGTTACACAAAACACATTATAAGAAAAAAAAAAAAAACAGTACAAAGGCGGACTTATCCCACAAGGGGATTTCTTCCAGTCAACCCATTGAGTGTTTGAGAGGAAGGAGTAGTCGGCAGGTAGCATTAAATGTACAAAAAGAGTACAATATAATATATTAATATACAAATAATATAGTAAATTAAACATGTCCATATATAATACATAAATATATAATATAAGTTTATACATATATATAATAAAAAACAACAAGATGCGAGAAAATACAATGTTGGTTAGTCGGAACAATAATTAAGGGCAAGTTCTGAAGCATTATGTATGTAGTTAAGTATTGTATAAAATGCATGATGTGGTTTCTTGTAATTAGGGAAGCACTGTATCCAATCCAAATCATTTTTAAGATGTTAGAGATCACATCACACTAATATTATAAAGACGAAAGTTTGTGAGTGTATGTTTGTTACTTCTTCACGCTCAAACAGCTTGACCTATTTTAATAAAATTTGGTATGGACTTAGCTGACACCCTGGATTAACACATAGGCTACTTAATTTCACATGGGAACAAAGTCCCGAACGGAAAGCTAGACCTAAATAAATTAAAATAAAAATTGATTTTCGACGCACATTAATTAGCTTACCTTTCTTAATCTGTCCACGAAGGTGGCTTGGTTGTTTGGTATGAACCCGAGAAAGGCTTTCTTATCAGGAGTGTACAGCAGGATCAGCACTTTGATGTCACACTGCGGTGGCGACGAGAAGTGAACGCAGCCGGCCTGGAGGACAGAACAGATAAATAAATAGATGAACGCCGCACACTGAAATACACACAATGTGTGGGCTGCCAGCGGTTCATTCGCAAATGAATAGGGTAGATGACTATTTTTTCATTATTATTTAAATTGAAGCTTATAAATAGCCTGGTATTTAGTTTTTTTAATATCTCTAAATCTCTCAATTAGACAGAGAGGGTAATACTAAACGATGACGTCAGAGCTGAGTACCGCCATATAAATTCATTACAACAATTTGTTTTGTAAGAAAGAGATAATCAAAAACGTTTGATAGGCTATAAGTTTTTTTATTTTTCGACCATTTTCAAATATGATTTCGAATTCTGTTATCATATAATCATGTTTTTGCCGCAGACGGAGGGTGCAAAAGAGAAACCAGAATCACTTAGAACGTAATTTAACATTATTATAAAGATCTAAAACCTAACTAACCTGGGTGCGAACAATTTAACCATTTGGGTTTATCGAGGTCACAGTTAGATGGCGTAACTGATGTATCAGCGAATAGCGGCTCGGCACGAGGCGCTGATGCTACGTTCCACTTTTTGTGCTGACTTTTTTTTTACAACGAATGGGTTTGCTCTCGACCACAATCTAACCCAGGGGCGAAAATGTGGTCGAGGATGTTGAAAGCTCACCCAGAAGTGCCTATTCACTCGAACTTTAAAGAGACTCTTGTTATATGAGCCCGGAAATACTGACGCAGGCAGGGAATTCCATTCCTTAGCGGTGCGCAATATAAAAGATGAACAGAAGCGTTCAGTACGGATTCGAGGAATCCTGAAAGTGCGTCTGGATTTCCGGTAGAAAACTCGGACCTTGTGGGGCCGACGCTGGTCACGGTGCAATGACATGTGTTGTTACCGATACGTAACATTATGTATGTTAATATAATAATATTATATCCTAATAAATGTAAGATATTCAATATCAGTCATCTACCCAATAATGCTGTGTATGGCTCTCGCCATCATGCGTAGGTTAGAGTGTTCATGACAATTTAGGTATATTAGTCACTGAATGAGTACTCACAAACCCATTGACCATGACTTTGGTCAACGCGTCCAACGCCTCGTTAGGCTGCAGATGGAACAACACAGACTTGCTGTCCTTGAGGTACTGGCCTCCAATACTGCTGATCAGCTGCTTCGGCATGATCTGCATCAGCAATTTGTTCGGCCACGTGTCCACTTTTAACTCCGGCTCTATGTCTTTTGAGTTTGCTGACACCTGAAAAAAAAAACAGAAATTACATAACAGGGCTTTAGGTAAATCTCTTTCAACCTCTTGGGTGCTAAATCAGTCCTTAAAATTGAACAACTTTCCCCAAGGAACTTAGGTCAAAATACGAAAAATAAAATTTGAGTTCCCATACAAACTTCATGAGCATATAGCGCATTTTGTATGGAAGATATTTTTTTTCAGTTTGCAATGAAAATAGAGTAACCTGATGCGCAGGCCTCTGTACATCACCTGACAGGGTATGATCTTGGTAGTCTTCTGCTGGTCTCCCGGCCCCTTCCCCTTCTCCATCCACTCGAGCACCCCGCTCCAGATGCAGGCGCGCTGCATGCCGCCCGCCGCGCCGCCCGCGCCCGCGCCCGCGCCGCTCGCGGCCGATGTGGACGGACCCGGGGTCGACAGCATGCTCGGTAGCCGCTGGAGACAAGGATAATTCTAATTAAAAATTATTTTATTTCACTCTATATACAAGTATCCTAAGGGCGGATTTCACCATTGAAGGTAAACGCGATCAATGAAGCTAAACTCGTTTACGCGCTTAACCGAGATCAGTTTTGACATTTTGGATTTCACCGACGTAATCTAATCTCAGTTATAGCTAAACGCGTTTTACATTCTGAACGCCCGATATTGGCCGTTTAACACATTTAAACGCGTTCAAACAAACTTCAATCAATGTCAGAGATGACTCAACTAGTCATCTCTGACGGCCGGCTTGGTCGAGTGGTAGTGACGCTGCCTCTTGATCGGCGGGTCCTGGGTTCGATCCCCAGTCGGGGCAAACATTTGTGTAAAAAGCACAGATGTTTGTTCTCGGGTCATGAGTGTTTGTGTTTGTCTTTGTGTGTTCCAAGGGACCCACGACACAAGGGAACACCTTAGTGTGGGCCTTTGAGTGTGTAGCGTTTATTTTATTGGAGAATCCCTTTAACATTCCGGAGGATTGCATTCAGGCCATGCACTAGTTACAGCAATGAGGAGAGCATTAGCACTAGC
Source organism: Aproaerema taeniolella (assembly GCA_949987775.1). NCBI lineage: Eukaryota > Metazoa > Arthropoda > Insecta > Lepidoptera > Gelechiidae > Aproaerema > Aproaerema taeniolella. The sequence goes on from OX465264.1 coordinate 9,592,830, forward strand.
TTTTGAAGATAGCGATGATCTTCTTATCGTGTAGGTATAGTCAAGTGTGTAAAGCGATGATGAAAATGTATTTGTTCAGCGTCCGAGGTGGATACGCATCAGGGAAGAACCATTCGACACCCTTGATGAAAGATTGTTTGGTGTGTGGAAGAAAAGATTTCCAGCTATGGCTATTGGTTTCAGTACAGAATTCATTTCCAATAATCATTGCCACAGCAACCTTCCACAATATTGCAAGTGGTGAAACAATGCCTCCAAATGATTATTATGTAATTAATTCTCGCGAATGGGATACTATATCAGCCATGGGTAATATACAGTGCGACAAGGCTCTTTTGGCCGATGGATGGCAAATAACCTTTGTTTCAGGGAATTTAGGAACGATGGTAGTTAAGCCAGTCTGGGATTTTGGAAATCATTACCAAATTTTTTAATAGCGTAGTGCGAGAGCGATGACGTTATGATTGCGGAGTTATTTCTTATAACTTTAGCGTTATTAGAATAGGATAGGTTAAATAATTGTAAATAAAAAAACATCGCAAGTTCTTTTCAATTATTTTTATTAAAATTATGCTCTGCCAAAACTTTGTCTAGCAATCTAATTTACAATTCAAAACAATAATACTTTCTTTGCACACAAGAACATAATTTACAAAGACAAGGACAATAGTATTAGTTTTTTTTCCTCTTTACTATTTCTTTTATATTTCTTTTTTCATATCTAAATTACTTCAAAATTTTGTTGTTCGTCGTCTTCCTGTTTTCCCTGGCGACACTATTTTAGTAGATGACGCTGTCGCCAATTTTATTTCTTTTCCAATCCTTGTTATCGTTCGTCAAGATACTCCTGAAATGTTATTTCCTTTTAATATTTTGAAAACATTTGATTTCATACACCTTTATAGGCCGCGCCAATTTTATTGCTTGACCGCCAGCGTTCTTTTTAAAACCTGGTGGTTAAGCTGCGCATTACTGGTCTATTTGGTGATAGTATGGGTGTTTGTTCTCCAGCGTTCTTTTTACGTGGCGCGACCTATATAAATTTATAAGTTCGAGTAAGAGAAAGTGAGGTGGTAGCTCCTCTGGTATTACTTACCTATCGCTGCTGCAATTCGCTTATTTTACGATTTCAAATGGTTTTAGGTATAGGGGAGCCACATTATTTTTCTTCCATTTGTACTCTTTCACTTTAAAGCTACGCCTCTCACACCACTTATTATCCCTTTTGGCATGTTTTTATTGAAATCAAAGCACTAAAAATAGCCACAAAAAACTACACAATCAACGATCTGTCAACAAATGGCGTGAGCCTTTGTCGCACTGACTTGGCACTGACATATTTAACTTATTTTTTCTATGTCTATGGTAGTGGGGAATAAAGTCGTGACTTTTTTTTTCTGTCGATTTACGTTCCGTTCCTCAGAAATGCATTACCGGTTTTTAAAATGAACGCGTTTCGCTTTTCCGGTCTTTAGTTTTTCTGCGTGAAATGAAAACTCTTAACGTAAACGTTGTTTTCGTAAACGCGATTAAAAGTAAGCTTCAAAAAGTCGGTGAAATCAGTTTGACGTTAATCGAGATCAAATCAAAATTTGAACTCGGTTTTAGTTAAACCAAGTTCTGCGGAACTCGGTT